>JBBYHK010000015.1:10218974-10235527 GCA_038382065.1 Adansonia grandidieri | reverse complement strand
GAATCATTAGCCTAACACATTTCAAGCACATTTACACATTAACTTGCTTGAATCATTGTCATTTTTAGCATCCATAATATTTTCTTGTCAAAGTGCATAACACTTTCTTTATCTAGGCCATTAGTAAAATTAGAATCCCCATTCATGTTATGTGCTATCTCCTTGTATGTTTGTTGTCTCTTCCTTGTCTAAATGCATGTTTGATGGCTTTCAAAAATTGATTTTCAAAAAACCCCCCAAGTCAAGCATGTTAACCTTAACCAATGAGGCTTAGCATGGACTTAGCATTTTCGTTGAAGCTAGCAAAATATCTTAGGGAAAATTAAGTTTTCCATCTAGAATCTTGGTTAAACAAGTTCAAATCTTCTGATTTTGAAATGAAAATGGTCTTACAATGTTTGTGCCTTTTTCTTAAGTCAAAACCTTAGGTGGTATGATTAACGAGCAGTTGGGGCTATGCAAATGAGCTTGTGATGCTCATGCCATTCGTTCCCTTCAGTCATAGATGTTTGAATGTCAATGACTCGAGTTTGGACCCGTAGACATAAAAAATAAGAGATATCCCCTGCTTTGCTTTGTCCCCTGCTAGTAGCATAATTGTTGCAAATTAAAAAATCACTTTAAAATCCTAAACGATTTTTCATGAATTTTTTGATATTTTTCTATCAAAGCATGTCAAATTATCTTTAAAACGATGTCTAATTCACCCCTGAATCATTCCGTATGTGAGAGTTATGATTTTTCAAGTCTAAACTATCTAGAACCTCTAGAATCCAAACATGTATTTTGGTTGGGCCATTCAGGCCCAGTAAATGATTTTTTTAAATTTTTCAAGAATTGTTTCCTAAAAGGTTCATGAAATTGCCTTTTTAAAAAGGTATTGTTTGCAATTGTTTGATACCAAATGAGTCTGAGGTGATTTTTCAAATTTTGACACACCTTGTCCCTCAATTGCTTTGCTAGCAGCCCTATCAATCTGAACTTGAAAATTTATTCCCCTAGAAAGTGACTTTTTGTGGTAGTGGGAATATTTTTAGGATAACCCTTATCGAATTACCTTTCTAACGGTATCTTGTCCACCCTCTAGATCCTTCAAACCAATTTAGAATAAATTTGGGAAGCAGGATAGTGCGATGCTATCCCCTGTTTTCGATTATGGTCAAAATTTAGTTATTTTCCCAAATTTCATCTCGAGACATTCGAATGTCTCCGTATCACCCCGATCAGACTCGAGAACATACTTTAACCTCCCACAAGCTCATATAAAGGCACAAACATATTTTACATCTTTACCATCCTCATTCACAATAAATCTTTTTGCCAAAAATCATCGAATGCTCACCCATTTTCTAAATCATGAAATTTCATCATCCATGGGGATACTCCAACCCCAACCTTCCGAGGGGATACTCCAACCCCGCCTTTCAAAATTGTCAAGATTAAAAGAAACTTCCTTTGTCAAAATTATTTGTCATCCATGAGGATACTCCAACCCCATATTTCTGAAAGGGTACTCCAACCATGTCTTTTAATTACAATTAATTTTTTTGGACCCTCTTGAATATGTCAAATAAACCTTGTTTAATCAAGAAGCTCAGATGCATCTAAAAAATTGTCAATTTGATTATTCCCAAATAATCGATGCTAATTGCGAGATAAATTTCAATAGTCCATTCCTTTTCTTTATCATTGCATTGAATGATCTATGTTATGCTACTTCATTTATTGTTTTATTAACATTATTTCTTTGTGATGATTATTTGCATTCATGTTTTCCACTCATTTCAAATAAAACTAAAGGTAATGTACCATGTGGGTATCTCTCCAGTGCCTAAAGTGGAATATTCCATTTTTAAAATAAAATTCAGAGGTCATTTTTATCGAAAATCTCTATATTCCCTATCTCTCTAGGCCGTATATGAGATTAAATCTTTTTCATCAAAAGCTGAATTTGTATTTCTATAAGACTCATGCATTGAAAGAGGGTTATATCGAAATAATGACAAGTTAAGATCGAAAGAATCAAAATTAAGAAAGATATAGCTAGTATGATATCGATTTCAGGCATCACAAAGAGGTTCATACCTCATCCTGTGGAACCAGTTCCCAAACCTAAATGATGAATCTTTACATTAGTAGACCACGAGATCGATGTTTTGAGTTTTGTAACTTAAAACATAGGTTCCAATAGGCATCCGATCATGCTTAGCCCTAAATGATCGGTGGTGACTCCAAGTGTTGACCATTTCCTGATGGTCATCTGAGACCAATAAGATGAGTGATTCATCTTACAGTCCCTTTCACTGTACTACAAGTCAAGAATCTATACATTCTCATTCTCATCGCATCGCCAAAGAATAGTCTCAATTAAGAAGACATTTCCAAGTCAAGAAAATATTTTAAGTCGTATGCACCCTTAGATCCGGAAGGATCTACTCCAGGGTATGTTGTGACACAAGTTAAACTTAAACTTTTAGCTTTTCCATTTAGACTAAATTCATCTACTTTTCATCATTTTAATGTCCATTAGGGTATCAGGATACTTTCAAGTCGAAGGTAAACCCTAAGGGCATTTTGGTAATTTTTTAAAAATCAAATCCTAGATAGTAACTGGGATCTTTTAGTATCCATTGGGGGTACGGGATACTTTAATGTCGAAGGAATACCTAAGGGCATTTTTATAATTTTTCTTACCAATGCTTTTATGCCAAAGATGAATGTTTAGGATTCATTTAACCTTTTAAGGTCTTTTAGTGTCCATTGGGGTACCAGGATACTTTCATGTTGAAGGTATACCTAAAGGCATTTTAGTAATTTTCCTAAAGCTGAGTCCTAGATAGTAACTGGGATACTTTTATGCCAAAGGTGCATATTTAGAATAGGTTCGTCCAGTTCTCATCATTTTAGTGTCCATTAGGGGTACTAGGATACTTTAATGTCAAAGGTATACCTTAGAGGTATTTCCATAATTTTTCTTATCAGGATGCTTTTACACAAAATATGAATGTTTAGGATTTATTTAGCCTTTTAAGGTCATTTTAGTGTCTATTAGGGGTACCAGGATACTTTCATGTCGAAGGTATACCCTAGGGGTATTTTTGTAATTTTTCTTATTGGGATGCTTTTATGCCAAAGGTGAATGTTTAGGATTCATTTAGCCTTCCAAAGTCATTTTAGTGTCCATTAAAGATACTGGGATACTTTCATATCAAAGGTATACCTAAGGGTGTTTTCATAATTTTATTCACTAGGATGCTTTTATGCCAAAGGTGAATATTTAGGATTCGTTCAGCCCTCTAAGGTCATTTTAGTGTCCATTAAGGTACCGAGATACTTTCATGTTGAAGGTATACTCTAAGGGCATTTTTATAATTTTTTCCACCTAGATGCTTTTATGCCAAAGGTGAATGCTTGATATTAATTTAGCCTTTTAGGGTCATTTTAGTGTCCATTAGAGGTACTGGGATACTTTCATGTCGAACTTATACCCCAAGGGCATTTTCATAATTTTCCTTATCGAGATGCTTTTATGCTAAAGGTGGATGTTTAGGATTCATTTAGCCTTCAAAGGTCATTTTAATGTCCATTAGGGGTACCCGGATACTTTCATGTCGAAGGTATACCTTAGGGGTATTTTTGTAATTTTTTTCACCAGGATGTTTTTATGCCAAAGGTAAATGTTCAAGATTTATTTAGCCTTTTAAGGTCATTTAGGCATCCATTAGGGGTATCGAGATACTTTCACGTCAAAGGTATACCCTATAGGCATTTTGGTAATTTTGCTAGAACAAGTCCTATGTGATTACAAGGATATTTTCGTGTCTAAGGAACACGTTAGAAATAGGCGCGTCATTTTAGATTGTTATTGAGTTTTAGAAAGTTTTATAATATTTTCAATGAAATATAAATTTTCTTTTTAAGAAATTAAGGCAATGTCACCAAGTTAAAATAATACATAGTATTTCTCCCAAAATATGAGAGAGGTTCTATGGATTATTTTAATATCAAGATATCCTTTTCAAAATGGAAGTCAGGATTTTTTAAATTAAAATAATAATAATAATAATAACTTTCACATTCCTCTGGCCCTCCACCGAAGTGCAAAAGATATTTTTAATTTAAAAACCATCTTGTGTTCCTTTAGTTTTTCGTTAGGATACAAAGGAGAATGATAAAAAGTTTTTGAGTTCCATTGGTCTTCTGATGGAGTACGAAAAAGATTTTGACTTTTAAAATTTTGAAAACCCGATCTTCATAACACAAAATAATAATAAATTTATTTTATAAATCATTTGTTTGGGAATTTATAATTAAATGCCACATGTTGAAACTGAATAAAAATTCAAATTCAAGTTAACACGTAATTAATAAAGTATCAATTTTCGGGTATCATGAGAGGGTGGATCCTTACTTGTGCTTGTAACTGACTCTCGAACCCTTTTATCTGATCGCTGGTATGATCACGGGCCTTGGAATTTATATTCTAGGGTTTGTAACCCTCGAAATACAAACTTCGGTAGGTGACCAACTCACCTAACCCAAATAGATTGGTGGCAACTTTATATAAATAGTAATTTCATAATGACTATTCAAGGTTAAGTCGAGTGAGTGATTTATCTTGACCATCCAATCCCCAAAAATAAGAAGATGTCAATAATAATATGGCCTATAAAAATAAGAAAATATAAAATAGTAATAAATTTAATAAATATAGAAGTAAAGGCCATTTAAGTCGAGCTTGGTTAGGATTCATAACCGGGCCACATTGCAATAGTAATGAGAAAGACCCAATAAAGATCTCTAATTTGGGATACCAAGAACCTATGATAGAAAATAAAGCTTGTGAGTTTTTATAGCTGATTAAGCACAACGAGTATAGTGTGGTGGAACAATTGAATAAGATACCAGCACGTATCACTCTGTTATCGTTGTTGCTAAATTTTGAGCCTTATAAAAATGTATTAATGGAAGTACTGAATCATGTTTATGTGTCATAATGTCTCTGTTGAAAACATGAACCACATTACAAAGAGTTTGGTGACTTCCAATTACATAACTTTCAACGATGATAAGATACCCTCATATGGATGAAGTAACACTAAAGCCTTTCATATCATGACAATGTGTAAAACCCATACAATGGCTAAGGTGCTCATTGACAATGGATCCTCAATCAGTGTTATGTTTGTGAGTATGCTAACCAAGTTGCCTGTGGACATATCCTACCTAAAGGCCAGTAGTTTGGTGGCAAAGGCTTTTGATGGAACCAATAGAGAGGTGTTGTATGATATCAAGATCCCTTTACAGATTGGTCCTTGCACTTTTAATGTCAAATTTCAAGTGATGGACATTTCACCATCTTATAGCTATTTATTAAGGAGGCCATGGATTTATGCTACAAGTGCTGTCCCTCCATCATTGCATCAAAAAGTCAAATTTATTGTGGATAATAATCAAGTTTGTGTGACTAAAGAAGAAGATTTACTGGTAACTCAACTATCACCGATCTAATATGTGGAAGCTACTGAAGAAGCTTTGGAATGTTCTTCCAAATCAATTAAGTTTGTCAATGCAACATATATGGGTAAAAGTTCTAAAGCAGTGGCATGTACATGCCCAAAATAGTTCAAATGTTGTTTAATCAAACTGTCAAGAAAGGTTGGTGAGTTAGAGCTAGATTGAGAAAGGATTTGCAAGGAAACCTATCAATCATACTAATGAACAAGGAAAGATTCTAGCAATCATACTAGTGAATAAGGAAAGACTTGGATTGGGATATAAACTGACATGAGAAGAGAGAAGAATGATGATGGAAGACAAAAGAGAGAAGGAATGGCTTGTTACAAGAGCAATACATAAGGATCTAATGAGCTAATTGTGCCTCACTTGTTTGACACTTTTTATTTAGGAGGATTTATCAAATTAAATACTCCAAAAAAGACACTAATTTTGAGGAAATAGATGAAGTTCTTTTGGAATTATCAATTCATACGGTGGAGAATGAAAGTTAACAAGAAGATCCCTTGGTATATTTGACACCTCCAGGCACTAAATTAAAAAATTGAAAGATAACGAAATTACTTACTATTCTGGAACCTTTACCAAAGTAATTTAATAATATATTCCTTAATGGTTCATGCCTAAGAACATTAGAGAATTTCTTATGTATGGGCTAATTTGCTTTTATCATTTTCAATTTCAATAATAAATGGAATACAGTTTAGTACATTCTTCTTTATCCCATTTCATTTTCATATCACACATATACCAGCATACACCTTTTCAACCATTTTTAGGTCTGTAAATAATAAACATACAAGCGATCATGATAATGATAATTTGAGATTTGAGTTTGAAAACTCTGTTCATATTGGTGAACTTGATAATGAAGAAGACTTGGATAATGACACCTTATCACCCGATTTATTGAGGTTAGTGGAATAAGGGGAGGAATCCATAGAACCTCATCAAGAAACTATGGAACTGGTTAATCTAAGTGATGAAGAAAATAAAAAAGAGGTCAAAGTGGAAACATCACTCTTATCTAACGATAGGCAAAGGCTAAAAGAATTGCTTCGAGAATATGTGGATGTATTTGCTTAGTCTTATCAAGATATGACAGGTTTAAGTACCGACATTGTAGAGCATAAGTTACCTTTAAAGAAAGAATATAAATTAGTGTAACAAAAGATGAGACACATGAAACCTTAGATGCTGTTGAAAATCAAAGCAGAGGTTAAAAAGCAATTTAATGTAGGATTTTTAGAAATAGCCAAATATCCTGAATGGATAGTGAATATAATCCTAGTACCTAAAAATGATGAGAAAGTACAGATAACTTTCTTGAATGGATAACAAATATCCTGAACTATTGGGACCTAAATAGGGTAAGCCCAAAGGATAACTTTCCTTTACCTTATATTGATATTCTTGTAGATAACATTGCAAGATATTCTTTGTTCTCTTTTATGGATGGTTTCTCAAGTTATAATTAGATCAGGATGGCTCTTAAAGATAAAGAGAAAACTATTTTTGTGACCATGTGGGGAACATTTTGCTATAAGGTCATGCCTTTTGGACTAAAGAATGCTGAAGCAACTTATCAAAGGGCAATGGTGACATTGTTCCATGATATGATGCGTAAAGAAATTGAGGTTTATGTTGATGATATGATAGCCAAGTCCCGTGAGGGAGAAAATCATGTAAACCACCTTAGAAAATTGTTTAAAAGGCTAAGAAAATTTTAACTCAAGTTGAATCCTACCAAGTGTAAATTTGGTGTTAGTTTTCGGAAGTTACGGGGTTTCATAGTTAGCAAAAAAAGGATTGAGGTGGATCCTGATAAGATATGAATCATACAAAATTTATCTCCTCCTAGTTCATAAAAGGAGGTGAGATGTTTTTTAAGAAGGCTGAATTATATTGCTCGTTTCATTTCTCAACTTATGTCTAAATGTGATCCCATATTTAAGCTTCTTCACAAAGGCAGCATAGGTGAATGGAATTAAGATTGTCAAGAAGCTTTTGAAAGGATCAAAGAATACTTATCGAATCTGCCTGTTCTTGTACTGCTAGTCCTAGGGAAACCTTTGATTCTATATTTAGCAGTATGGGAAAGATCGATGGGATGTGTGCTAGGATAGCTAGGTGAAAAAGGTAAGAAAGAGCATGCCATTTATTACCTAAGCAAAAAATTCACTAACTATAGTCAAGTATTCACCACTGGAAAAGATATATTGTGCATTAGCTTGGACAGCTCATAGGCTCAGGCAATATATGCTGTACCACACTATATAGCTCATAGCGAAGGTGGATCTCTTAATATATATTTTTGAAAAATGATCCTTGTCAAAAAGGATAGCAAGATGACAAACCATGCTTTTTGATTATGATATTGTATATATGACCCAAAAGGTTATCCTCTCTATTAGAGTTTCCAAAGATTATGATCCTATGAGGTTTAACTTTCTAGATGAAGATTTGATGGCAGTACTCCAAGTAGATGATGAAGGATATAGGGAGAAAACATGGAAAATGTATTTTGGTTGAGCATTAAATGTTTTAGGGCATAAAATTCAAGCAATTTTGGTATCTCCAGATGGGAATTATTTGCTAGTTACTACTAGATTGGATTTCAGTTACACTAATAATATGGCTAAAAATGAGGCATGCATTATGGGCTTTCAAGTAGCGATTGATAGAAAAATTAATGTGTTGGATATGTACAGAAACTCAACTTTGGTTATTTACCAACTTTGAGGAGAATGGGAGACAAAGGATTCTAAGTTGGTCCTATACCAAAAGCTTGTAATAAGATTAGCTAAGCGATTCAAAAAGGTTTACTTTTAACATCTCTCTCAAGAACAAAATCAAATCGCTAATGCTCTTGCTATATTGGCCTCAATGTTCCAAATAGGTATTGATGTTAACATCCAACTTATTGAATTAACCATAAAAGATTTGCTTGCACACTGCTTTGAGGTAAACAAAGAGGTTGACAGGAAAACATGGTACTACAATATCATATAGTATATTAAGCACTAGTAGTATCTTGAGCAGGCATCAGATAATGACAAAAATTCATTTGTAAGTTAGCTATGGGTTTTTTCCTCGATGGTGACATGCTATATAAAAGGAGTGGAGATCAAGTACTTATGAAATGTATGAATGCAATAGAAGTAAGGAAGATAAGTGAAAAAATACATGATGGGGCATGTGGGGCACATGTTAGTGGCCATATGATGATAATGTAAGTTATGAGGGTAGGCTATTACTGGCCAATAATAGAGAGGGATTGCATTAATTACTTTCGAAAGTGAGATAAATGCCAAATTTAGGCTAATAAGATTCATGCTCACCCAAATGAACTACATGCTTTGGCATTAGGGTTTTCTCAATATGGGGTATGGATGTAATAGGACTAATCACTCCAGAAGCATCAAATAGGCACAGGTTCAGTATTGTTATCATTAACTATTTCACGAAATGGGTGGAGGCAACCTCATACACAAATGTGACACGAATAATTATTTGTAAATTCATAGAAAAAAGATAATATGTTGATATGGGCTCCTAGAGAGAATTATTTTAGATAATGCTCGTAATTTGAATAATACAATGATAAAAAAATGTGCACAATGTTCAAGATTAAACACCATAATTCTGCACCATATCATCCAAAAATGAATGGAGCGGTTGAGGGAGCTAACAAAAATGTTAAGAGAATTATGGAAAAGATGACTGACATATACAAAGATTGGCATGAAAAGTTACCTTTTGCCTTGCATGCTTACAGAATGTTAATATGTATGTCTACTGGGGTAACCCTATTTTCATTAGTGTATGGGATAGAGGCTCTATTACCAGTCAAAGTGGAAATACCATCCTTAAGGGTATTGAAGGAGTTTGAATTGGAGAAAGCTGAATGGATACAAGAACTATACGAATAGCTAAACCTTATTAAAGAAAAAAAGGCTTGCTGAATTTTGTCATGGCTAACTATAACAAAAAAAGAATAATGAAAGCATATAATAGAAAGATCTGCCCAGAAGCTTTCGAGAAGGAGAATTGGTCTTAAAGAGAATTCTTTCGTATCATCATGATCATCGCGGTAAATGGACATTGAATTGAGAGGGTCCATATGTGGTGAAAAAGGCTGTTTTAGGTAGGGCATTAATTTTGGCTAAAATGGATGGGGATGAATTGCCAAACTCGATTAATTTAGATTCTTTAAAATTTTTTTTTGAAAAAAAATGAAAAAGAAAAGAAGTAGAACTTAAATTAAAAATTCGTAGGGGCAATTTAAGTTATTGGTGTGATCCAAGCTAAAAACCTAGAAATGCAGCTTAGATAAAATTAAATGTCATTAGAAGCTCTCATGATTGGGGCAAAGTCCTTAAAATTAAAAACTTGAAAAAGATAGTTTAGACCATTGAAAAATGAACATTGGTTAAAGATCACATAGCGAGGGGCAAATTCTTCTGAAACATGTTAAGGGCATCAATTGAGTATGTTTTCAAGGAAAAGTCAAGGATTGGACTGATCGTGATCATTTGGATGTTCATTATTTTAGTACCAATTACCTTATCTAGATTCTCCTTTGTAATTTTCTTTGAAATGGCCTACTTGAATTTCTATTGAATTATAATAAAGAATTATTTTTCCTAATTTACATTGCTTTTCCTTTTTACTATTTCTTGAATTCTTGTTAAGGAAATGTACAATGCATTTTGTTTATTGTTCAGTTAGAAATTATAAAAGATAAGTTAATAAAGATGTTACTGAAAGATTCTTTCATTACTTTGGTAAGGAAATAAAAAACTACATGGTAGAAAGGATAGGGGTAGGAGCAATAAAATAGGGGTGTTGATATTTGTGAAAATAAGAATGTATAGTGTGACTCAGATGGGCAAGTCAGTTTGATCAATGAAGAATGAGAGTTGAAAAATTAGAATGGATAAGACAATAAGGATATTTCTAAATCAATGACAAAATGATGAACTTAAGAAACTTTTTGTCATCATGACTTGGGAAGTGTTTGGATTCATGATCATGATGCTTCATTGTAGATGCATTGCATTCCATTCATAGCATTCATAACATCTTAAACAAAATGTGATTTTTAAGAGTGATTTTTCATTAATTTCATATTTGCTTGGTTAAGTTTTTAAAGTTGAAGCCTTGATATATGAGTTTTCTCGTTTGAAGGATGTTTAAAGTTAAAGCCGCAGTGGAAGAGTTATTTTAAATTTTTAAAATTAATTCCTCGGTAGAGGAGTTTTCTCGTTTGGAAAATGTTTAAAATAGAAACCCCAGTGGAAGAGTTGTTTCAAATTTTTAAAGTTCAAGCCTCGATGAAGGAGTTTTCAGAAATCATAAAGTAGAAGCATAAGTGGATTAGTTTTTTCAAATTTCTAAAGTTGAAGTCTTGATGGAGGTGTTTTTACAGATTTTAAAGTTGAAGCCTTGGTGGAGGAGTTATTTCAAAGTTTTAAAGTTGAAACCTCGATGAAGGAGTTTTTAGAAATCTTAAAGGAGAAGCCTCGGTGGAGGAGTTCTTTCAAATTTTTCAAGTTGAAACCTTGGTAGAGGAGTTTTTATAGATTTTAAAGTTAAAGCCTTGATGGAAAAGTTATTTCAAATTTTTAAAGTTGAAGCTTCAATGGAAGAGTTTTTTCATTTGAAATTTTTTTAAAGTTTATGCTTTATTGAGGGAGCATTTCCTAAAATATCACCAACTACAATACGATCTAAATACAGGTGTTTACATCTTTGTACACTTTCTATTTTATGGCAAGTGCACAAAGAGGGGCAGTTGTAGACACCTGATATTGGGCTCGAGTAATTTGAACTAGAAAGTTGACCCTTTTGAGTCATTTATTAAACTTTTGTCTATGTTAGGAAATCAAATTTTGTTTTTTTTAATTTAATTTTTAAAATTGAAAAAAAGTAACTGAAATAACAGGTTTGAAAAAAATATATATCAGATTTGAAATTATAGATTCAAGGTTGATTTTTAGAGATTTAATTGGAATTTGGAATCAAGGGTTGACTTAAATTAGGAAATTGGAATTAATTTGGGACTAAAATTTTAGATTTTATTTTATGATTGTTGTAAATTAGAAAAAAGAGATTGGTGATTGATTCTAGTTTTTAATGCTTGGTCTTTTAATCTCCCCTATAAATAGGACTCAAAAATTCAGTCATAGACAAGAAAAAGGGAGAGATGAATGTCGATTGCATAAACGTTTCAGCAAGAAGCTTAGTTTTTGGTAAGGTACGTTTTCTTTTATAATTTCATGTAAATATTTGTTTGGGACTAAGGGAATATTTCAAAGGTATTTGGGTTCCTTATTTATTTTTTTTTTAAAAATTGAGTTTGTTTGTAGTATTGTCAATAAAGGTAAAAGCTTTCAACTTGTTGTTTTGAAAAAAAAAATTCCTTTTACCAGATTTAAAAAAATATATATAAGGGAATTTCAATATCAATTATTTTATAAAAAATTCAAAACTTATCGATTCTGTTGATCAAAAATCTAGAATTGTAACTTTTTTCTGTTATTGTACCCGATGTTGAAGATCAGGTTTAGTACCTGCTAAAAAGAGTTTATAAATTAACAAAAAAAAACATTGTAAATAAAAGGGGGCTGCAATTTGAAAGACCTAAATTTGGTCCAAGCATCAAGACCTGTGCATTAACTTACGTGGTTCCCACTTTTTTAAAATTTTTTTAGTTATTTCCTTAAATGTTTTTTTCTTTCTTTTTTATTTCCTTCTTTCACAATCTCTAGTTTATGTCACCTTGTATTTATTTTTATAACATTATACATTCATTCCTCAACTTTTTTAGAATAAATTTATCTCCATCAGTTAATTATTTATTGTGTTGATATTGTTTGTTTGCTTATTTATTTAATTGTTTCATTTAATTTGCATATTTTATATAATAATAGATTTCAAATTCCTAGAATAATTTGTTTGTACTTTAAAAATACAGCACTTAATCAAAATTAATTATGGTTTTTTCAATGATGGAATTTGGAAAAATCACAAATGGTTGACTTTTAAGAATTTCTTAAGTGAGAAAACTTTGCCTAAATTCCTCCAACACGATGGAGAGTCTAATCGATAATTTTCAATATTAAAGATCTTAGTTAATTTTAATAACTTGATATTAAAAGACTAATTAAATAAGAATAAATTTTGATTTTTTTTACTGTTCTACATAAAATACTAAAATAAATCTGATGATGGTGTCACTTTAAGGGAGCAAATGGATTCCTTTATATCCTCTTGAGGTGAGAAAATATTTCTTGGAATTCTAACAGCATAATGGAGAATTTCTTGAAAAATATTTTTAATATTTAATTTTTGATTAAAAATAAATAAATTAGATGTTTAGATAAAATTTAGTTTTTTTTTTCATTTTTTTCATAAAATATTAAAATGAATCCGATGATAGAGTTAATTTAAGGAAACAAATGGATTTCCTTAGATACTCTTGAGGTTAGAAGATTTTCCTTAGGAATTAGACCAGCATAATGGAGAATTCCTTAGAAAATATTTTCTATACTTAAATATTTTATTAATAAATTTAGAACTCTTAAACCATAGGACTTTGTGTGCAACATTAGGCTAACTAGGTACTGTCTTTGTGACAGGCGTTGTAAGGGTGCTGATCCTTCCCCACACATAGCCAAACTCCTAAATCTAGTTTTAAGTGTAGACCAGAACCTATTTTTTTAGGATGCCTTAGTCAAGCTTAGGATAACTTTAAGAAAATATATATTTATATAGGTGATCTAATCACACATTTAAAAAGATTAGTGGCCCTACCTTTTATGTCTAGTGGGCAAATTCGTATTTGGCACATTATGACAGGAAGCAAGAACACATCCAAAATTAGCCTACAACACCAAACCATGTGTTTCACCAAGAATATTCAAGATCATGTTTCTTTGTTTTAAAACGTATTTAAATAAGTCAATTGAATTTTATAAGTTTAGTATAATAAAATCATATTATAAAAATTATTTTTTTATGATAAAGAAACTATTAGAAAGATCCCTAGGTGAAATCACAAGTCACATGGAACATGTCTCTAGGTTTTAATGATTCAACGTGTATTTGATCTAAATCAATAAAAACTAATATTTATTAATGATCAATATACTTCTTAAGTATGTTGTCTAGAATTAAAAACATTTATACATATTATTTGATAAAGTTTTATGGCCCAAAACTTTATAGATCTATACATGTAACATCCAAATGTCAATCACCATGTATTAGCCTATAGTTACTACTTGTAATCCACAACCTATAGGCTCTATTACCACTTAAAAGGAACTCTTTCCTAGTAAAGTCCAGCCTCATGCATATTTTTTATTTCAAAAATGAATAAAATATCAAGAATAGAGTAGTGGAAATAGTAATCAGAGAAATAGCTTGTTTTTCCTACGAATATTTAGGAAAGGAATTATAAGTCATAAACATTAAAATTTTCTATCAAGATTTAAACATCCATATAGAAGATTACCTTGAATTTTAGATGTTAAGATCTAAAACAAATCAACCCCAAGAATCTTGAAAGAAATTGGCTAGGCTTCCTACAGGGTTTCTTGAAGACCATGAGCAGCACACATGTCCTGCCTCTAACAGTTTTCCACACAAGTGATTGTTGAAACCTTCTTAAGGCTCGATGGTTCTTTAATGCTTGCTAGAAGCACAACAAACCCTTAATCAATAGATAATTTTTCTTGTTTCTCCTAAGCAAGAACCAAAAACTATTCAAGGATGAAATGGCTCAAAACAAGAACAAGAATGGATGAAAAGCTAGTAACAAGAGAGAGAAAAATCTAGATTTATTTTGTAACCCTTAAAAATATTTTTCTCTCAATTTAGGTCAAAGAAAACAACTAATTTTTCTATTCCAAAACATCTTTATATAATGGCCTAATCCTAACCCTAGCTTGACTTAGGATGGAAGAATTTTAACCTAATCAAAACTTTTAAATCAAGTGAAATTCTTTTCCTTGTTTTAGTTGTTTTAATTTAACCAACACTAGTTTCAAATGAAATTTATTGGTCAGCTCTTCAAACCATCCTTGGCCAAAATATCCAATGAAATTAGGCCAAAGAAATCGGCCCAACAAGCTAGGGCTATTAGCATGGGTTTGGCACAATATAAGATTTTAGGCTAGTATTATGTTTCCATGAATTTAATCCAATTGATTCAATTATTTATTTATCTAAATAAATAAACATTATTTATTTAATAAATATGATTATAAAATAATTGTAAAAATAAATAAATAAATTGGAAACACAATTTAGTTAGTATATACATGTCCCTATGGATTTTATCACTATAAACTTAAATCGGTTAAAACCATTTTTAACTTGATTATAGTATTATTCAATATTAATAATCAACTAATTAATATTACAAAGGGATTTAGTTCAAGACATGCGATAGAAAATTTTGATTTGATTCACAATCAAATCCCTAGTCTAGTAAAAATTATATTTCAATTAGGACTAGTGTTTCTCCATCTTCACACTTTATGTCTTAACTTAGAAATTATTTTAATAAAATAGTTTTATTATTAATGTCTTAATTAGATAATAAAATCTAGATTTCACAAATCAAATTTTGTCTTGAATAATTGAATTTTTCAATTAAGTCTTCCATTCAAATTATCTTTCATTTAATTAAGACATACTTAATTAAATCTTAGATTTAATCCAACATATCTACCTTATTGTGTGTGACCCAGTAGGTTCCCAGTATAGTGGCAATGAACATAAATAATCTTATAAATCATGTGCATAAATTAAGAGTAGGATCTAGCAATTTATCATGACCACCCAAATGTTGAAGAAGTCAGTGTGACCTTAACTAAACCTTTCAGTAACCTGCCTCTTAGTCTAATACGATCACTTCACCATATATCTCATATAAAAGATGAACACAGTGCATGTCACGATGTGCCTTGGCATAACCCACATCACTTAAATAATGATGAGTGCAACTTAAAAGGAATTGCCTTTATGTTATCCCTTTATTGGGAGTTGGATTAGGTGAGATAAGATGATAGTGAGGGGAATGACTATCAAATGAATCACTCATTGAATGGGTCTTGGATGGCTACCATGAAGTGGCTGAAGATTTAGAGTTGCCATCGATAAGTTGGACAAGGCATGATTAGATGCCCATTAAAAATAATATGTTGAATTGCGAAACTCGACACATCAATTTCAAGGTCTACGAGGTCCAAAGATCTATCGACTGGGTTTGGGAGTTGGTTATGCATGGAAGGACTAGCACCTTCACGATACTGAAATCGGTACCAGCTAGCCATGTCTTACCCAGATTTCGATTTATTCAATTTTGACTTGTCATTATTTTGATAAAATCCCCTTTTATGCATGAATTTTATATAAAAATTGTATATCCAGGTTTTAAGGAAGAATTTGAATCATGTATGTCCCTAAAAAATGTGAGGAATATGGGGATTTTTTTACAAAAATGATCTTTAAATTTAAATTTGAAAATCAAATATTTCGTGTCAAACACTAGAAAGATACCGACATGTAACATTGCCATTATAATTTTCAAAGACAATTTGGAAATAAGAACGTACAATGGACACCACAGAGGGAAACATGATAGTAAGACAAAAAAGAATATAATAATATTGCATTAAAAAACACGTAAAAGCATAAAAAATAAGGGATGATTGGAATGTATCTCATATTTGTGTTTAATTATTGAGAAATAACTAAGATGACAACTTTGAGATGCATTTGGACTCAATGGTCACTTGAGGTATAAAAAAAAATGTTTTGGTTAAAAGGCCTAAGGAAGTCTTGGAGAAAGAATTTGGATTTTTTTAGTGAAAAGCAAATTGGAGTGTCCCCTCAAAAGATGGGGTTAGAGTATCTCCAATGATGAAAATAGTGATTTTTAAATTCGAATAAAGTTTGTAAAAGAAGGGTTAGAGTATCCCTTTAGACAATAGGGTTGGATTATCCCCAAAGATGAAAATTTT
>JBBYHK010000015.1:10170191-10218874 GCA_038382065.1 Adansonia grandidieri | reverse complement strand
TTATTTAGCCTTGATTTGAACCTCATGGGACTAATTTTGTGACAGTCGACTTCATGGGTAATCGGATGCATTTAGAAGGATTCGAACGTCTCCAAAATGTAGTTTGGAAAAATAGTCTAATTTTTAAGTCCAAAATCGGGATTTTTGAAATTTGAATAAAGTTTGTAAAAGAAGGGTTAGAGTATCCCTTTAGACAATAGGGTTGGATTATCCCCAAAGATGAAAATTTTAGGACTTTTTTAAAAAAAAGGAAAATCTTTAGGTATTTTAAAATTAAAACCAACAATTCAAATAAAAGATAAAATTGATTTTTATTTAGCCTTGATTTGAACCTCATGGGACTAATTTTGTGACAGTCGACTTCATGGGTAATCGGATGCATTTAGAAAGATTCGAACGTCTCCAAAAAGTAGTTTGGAAAAATAGTCTAATTTTTAAGTCCAAAATAGGGGACAACATTACACTATAACTCTTCCCAAATTTATTCTAGTTTCATCCGAAGGTTTCAAAAGGTAAACAAGATACCTCTAGAAAGGCAACTCGACAAGGATTAATATAAAATATTCTAAAAATTCTAAAAAATCAATTTCTTGGTTGAACTAATTTTTGAAATTGGGTTTCTTTTAGCACTAGTTGCATGTGCAGGGGAAAATGGGTAATGAACTTTGAAAAATCACTTTAGACTTGTTTAGAATTGTGAAATTACAAACGATACCTTTCCATAAAAGAAATTTAATAAATCTTTAGGAAAAATATTTTAAAAGTCTAGAAAAATTATTTGGTAGGCTAAAATGGCCCAAATAGAATGTATTGCTGATTTTAAAGGTTTGGGATAGTAAAGGTTCAAAAAATCATAACTCCCTCATAAAAAATGATCCAAGGGCAAACGAGATATTGTTAGAAAGGTAATTTGATGACCTTTGAGGAAAAAATATCAAACAATTCACACAAATTTTTTTTATGGCTTGAGAATGATTTTTTAGGTTATGACTATAGTGCTACCAAGGCAAAACAAGAGAGTTTTTCTTGGTTTTTAGGTTTTCTAGGACTAGGCTCAGGTTATAAACATCCTAATGATCATAACAAAAATGGTCAAAGATAATGGCTTAACAAGCTTATTCGCACAATCATAGAATAATTTGGATGATGGAACAATCTATTAACCAAAATCAGTGGTAAGGGTATTAGACCTCAAAATCAAGGCATTAACACTTTAAAACAAGTAAAAAAGGCTATTTTATTTTGAAAACTCAAATATTTAACTTTATTTGACCATGAATCCAAACATAGAAAACTTGATTTTCTCCCAAGATTGGAAAATCAATTAGTGAAGAGCTTAAATCCGTGTTAATCCTAATTTATTGGAGGTAAGATAGACTTAACTGGGGGTTTCTTTGAAAACAAACTTTTAGTGCAAACAAACAACAAAAAAAGGCATCAAATAAGCATTTTTAGTCATGCAAAGCATGTAAACATGGCATCTATGACAAACATCTGCTAGAGCAACAACAAAAGAACATTTTTACCAAATGAAACATACTACAAATTCAAGGAAAATAGGAAAAATGCATGAACATTTAAGAAGATGCTTATGATAACATAAAAGATGGTATGAACATGTAAGAAAATGATTCCATGGCATGCAAAAAAATGGTGGAAGATTTTTACAGCATCAAAGATATAAATTTTATTCCATCAAGCTAACATAAAGCATCATTAAGCTCAAGAGAACATCAAAGCATCTTCAAATAACAATACATCATCAGGTATTATGCATGAAGGATGATGGAGAATGCCAAAAATTGATGAAACAATGATTGTTCTAAAGTAATAATGAAAAATATGATTTTTAACCATTTAAGCAACATCAAGGCATCATAAACTCAAACTATCATTGTAGACACTTCATTTTATCTGGGCCAATTTTTGACACCTTGGGACTTAATTGAAAAGTAATAAAATTAAAAAATAAAAATGGGGATAACTGTTAGGTACCATTTCACCAAGAAATATTATGTAACACACCACTAAGCAAAAAATTTTTTGGGGAAGGTTTGAAATGTCTAGAGATCATAGTAAAGAAAAATGTAAAAATGAGGCATTAAAGGTCACGTTTCAAGGTGTCAATGAGGTTTTACAAACAAGCACAAGTCAATCATTCATCATTCGTAGCTAAAGAGAGGTGTTTAAAGGTCAAAGGTATGAAAAATTTGCATTTTTGCATGAATGTATCGATATATGACCTAGATATATTGATATAGGGCCTCCGCATCATCAAAATTCAATATTCCACTATTGTATCCATACAAAAAGGGAATATATCGATACATAATGTACCAATACATTGTTCAATTGTATCAAAACAGGGTCACGTCATGCTAAAATTGGATTTTTTTTGGCTAAAATATATTAATACATAAGTGATTGTATCATCTGCAAACTAAAAGAGTGTCATGATAACATCTCAAGGAATCTGAGTGGGGGAACATTCATTTTTTTTCCTAATCAGTTTGTAAAGTCTAGACCTATGACCATTTCATTTATATTATTGACCATATGGCAATCCAAACCCAAGCCTTTTTGGTCAACCTCAAAAGTCTTTGGTCATAATTTGTCGATATCTTGAGCTCTTGGCCTATTGTGTCAACATATCACAACCAAACCTTATCTAAACCAAATCAAATCCTACCATAATACCTACATTCAAGAATTGATGAATATAATCCAAGCCTCCCCAAAAAGCATGCAAACTTTGGAGGAAAATAATAAGGAGATGATGAAACCATCTCTAAACTTGTATTATCTTCCATAACTCTGCAAGTTTAACTTGCAAATTGAGCTGAAAATACATATGATGGAACTACCCTTATGCACATAAACACTAGTAATAGAAAAAACCAACTTGATAACCTCATACCCTTTGAGAAAATATCGATGTAGGTAATTCTTCTGGCATTATTGTTGGTACTTCCACTACTGTTGCTCATGCTTTTATCGTAGCTGCTCCATAAATCACTACCAGGGTTTTGCCACTAAGGAAGAGCTCCAGAAGCTACTTAAATAAAAGAATAAGAGTTTGAGATTTTTTAAATTTAATCTTAAGTTTTCTTATCTACCTTGTCTAGCTGCCAAGCCATATCCTAAAGACTATATTAATTCTAAATTTAACCAATTTAATGGGAAAACTAGGGACGCTCTTGAACATGTAACAAAATTCATGTAAACTTTTAGAGTTGCTACACTAGATGATGATTTGAAGTTCAAATAGCTTTCCAAATCCCTACCTAAAGAGGCATATACCGGTTATGGCAATCTTACTCCTATTTTTAAGGAGTCAAAGAGACAGAATGTAGGATGTTTGGAGAAAAGTTCTTTTCCACCCAGGAATAGGTTACTTACATTGATTTAGGAAGAGAACATTAGAATCCTTAATAGGATTTTATGGATTTCATCTAGTGCATTAAGGAATTAGTTTTAGACATCAAGATTCTCATGATAAGAAAGAGCTGGTGAAAATATGCGTTTAGGGGATATTTTATGAGTATATCAGCTCATGTATTTATGCTTGAGATGACATATGGCCTCTTTTCACTATCCTTTCTTAAGTATAGAAATTATTTCCCTTGCTTACCCTTTTTAAGCCTAATGAATTATTTCTTTCTATAAACCCTGATCAAGGATAACCTTTCACACTAGGGGCTTGGAAAAAAAAATCTCTTTGAAAAACATAAGGGTGGACATCTCATTCTATAGTTTTAGAAAAAGTCAAAACTAGGGTAAAGTCAAAGTAAACCGTGTTTTTGCCATCTAGGATTCTTTATATAAAAAGATAAATAAAAAAAGATAAAAGAAAAAAAGGAAAAAGAAAAAAAGGAAAAAGTGAAAAGCAAAGGGAAAACCCAAAAAGCTCAAAAGGAGCAAAACAAAAGAAAAATGAAAGGGGAAATAAATGAGGAAATAAAGATAAAGTATGATTTGAAGAAAGGTAGAAAAGATGAAAGCCTTTATAGAAAGAAATGATCCTTGATTTTTTCACCTTTAAATACTTCATTTGGGCCTATATATCCATTTGCAAGCTTTAAAAGGAACAAAGCTCAAAAGGGTGAAACCTTGATGTTGGGCTACTCAAAGTGGTATGAAAGAAATAAGCTCAAATGATTTTCTAACAACAAAAGGTTATGTTATTTACCCATCATGCCCTAAGATGCAAATTGGCTTTCAAAAACAATGATCAAAAGCTTCACATTTCAAAGTCTGAAAAAAGGTAAATATTAGTACAATCTTAGCCTAAGTTACCCAAGTTTTAAGGCCTTAACCAGAATATCTAATCCAATTGATTTCAAAAAGAATTCAGGAATCTAAAAATCTGTTCTATCGATCCTAACCTAGGTTAAAGTTTTCACTTTATTAGTTATTTTAGAACAATCATAGTTGGTGAAATTCAAAATCAATTCCTGAAGTTATGGGTATTCTAAGCAAACACAATGGACATGAAAAAGTCTAGAAAATCAATTATGGGGTATAGGTTTATTCCTAACAATAAGTATCAATTTTTTGAGACTTTATATTATTATGCTTTCTTAAAAATTCTATTTTTTAAAAAATATTTTGTCATTTTAACTAAAATCTCTAAATTATGCCTACCCCAATTTATGCTACCAAACATTTCAAACAGTGCATGGTTTAATGAAAAATCTGAAGCTTCACATTTCTTTCAAAAACAATGATCAAAAGCTTCATATTTCAAAGGATGAAAAAAGGTAAATATTAGTACAATCTTAGCCCAAGTTACCCAAGTTTTAGGACCTTGACCAGAATATCTGATCCAATTAATTTCGAAAAGAATTCATGAATCTAAAAATTTGTTCTATCAATCCTAACCTAAGTCAAAGCTTTCACTTTATTAGTTATTTTAGAACAATCATAGTTGGTGAAATTCAAAACAATTCCTGAAGTTATAGGTTTTCTAAGCAATCACAATGGTCATGAAAAAGTCTAAAAAATCAATTATGGGATATAGGTTCATTCCTAACAATAAGTATCAATTTTTTTCAGACTTTATATTATTATGCTTTCTTAAAAATTCTTTTTTTAAAAAAATATTTTGTCATTTTAACTAAAATCTCTAAATTATACCCACCCCCATTTATGCTACCAAACATTTCAAACAGTGCATGCTTTAATGAAAATGTTAGTCCAAAAACAAAGAACCTATTTCAAGGTTCGACTAACTAGAATGCCTTGACCAATATCCTTTCCCTTCATATTCATAAAGATTTTCTCCCAACAAACCTCTAAGTTTGAAGCATTAATGTATAAGCCTACTCTTTCCCACAACAATCAACCAGCTCTTTAAACCTTGAATGATTAGCATCAAGTGTAGTTTGAACTTTATCCTTAAATGCCTTGCAATTTTTTATACAATGCCTTTTTCTCCTTAATGATAATCATAAATAACATTAGGATTATACTAACTCAGGTAAAGAGGCTTTCTAAGCCTTACAAGGATAAAGGAAAACAATCAATTCTAGGCAAACAAAGGAAAAAAGAAGACAAAATGATGATACTAATTCTCCACCATTTCCAATTCCATTGGACAAAGTGACAATACTTTTTCCAAAAAGGATCAAAGATGAGAGTTTAAACCTACCATATGTTCTATGACCACTAATAAAAGAAAAATCTAACCTAAAGTATTATGATTATCATCGAGCAGTTGGTCATCTATTTTTTAAATGTAAAAATCTTTGAGGATATTTCACTTGAAAGTAAAAGCAAGAAAACTATTCATTGGGAACAATGGGGTCCAAAACAATCCACTAATAGCTCATTAAAATCCTCAAAGGCATGTGAATGCAACTATCTATGCTCACCATGATGATCTTTCTCCTTCCACTACCTAATCTAAAGATACACAAGCAAATTCATGGTTACTTCTTCCATTTCTAATTCACTAATGAAAACTCCAAATTTTAGATATTTCTTCAATTAACTTGAATATATGAAAGAACTAAGGAAAAAAATAGCTATTGTTAACCAAAGACAAAAACTTTTTATCGATTAGACATAGGATGCCCTGAGTATATTTTGATCCTGGTATTACATAACCTCATCAATGATTAACAGAAAAAGGACACGCCAATCAATGTGGAGAAAAAAAGAGAATTAAGGCATAAACTTTTAGGGGATGAAAAAATGGAAAAATCAAAAATAAGCAAAATGAAAATATATTGCAATATCATGTGAATAGGATACTTTGGACTATTTGAAAATGTGCCCCAACAATGGCTTACATTATATACCTAAAAAAGTCCATTTCTATGAAGTATGGCTATTTAAGCTGATAAGCTTATTCTTTGGGAAATTGTTTTTTGGACAAATAGTGAATATTCTTAAGAACATGATGAGGCAAAGAAAAATGAAAAAAAGAAAAAAAAAAGAAAAGGGAGAGAATTTAGCTCTAGGGTGCAAACCTGAAAATGGATAAGCTAAAGCAAAATAGGAAAATTTTTGGTGTCAGTCATAGGACTACCAAGATTTTGTTAAGAAAACCTAGGGACACACAAAAATCCATGAATATCCTAAGGTGTTAGCTCTCATTTAAAGGGACTAACTTAAAAAGTTAAATCTTTTTACCTTTTCCAAATTGATTCCCTAACCCTGACCTTGTCATAGCCATCTAAGTGCCAATTGCGTATTAACAGAGGGGCATTTATTGATAATATCAATATTGTTTGATTCCTAAGGAATCCATATTTTATAAAGGCTAATCCATTAGGGAGCCTAGGACAATAAGGCAAATATTTCACTTCTACAAAACCCTTTTGGACCAATTAAAGTCTTCTTATGCAAAACTCTTTGACAAAATTTGTAAAAGACCCAATTAAATGGATATCAGTCTTTTAGAGACTTAAATATTATGTGTTTTAGGGCAATGTTTTTTAAACTTAGTTTTCTCTAAATAAGCATTTTTAAGTAAATGCATTTTTTAAGAAGTGATTACTTTTAGAAAAGGCATCATAATTAAAGGCAAAAGCTCTCCTTAATAAGAGGTAAAAGGCTATTAAAAGTCATGTTTTTAAAATGAAAGGATAAGAGAGGGAACTACTAGGGCATTGACTTTTGGTTAAA
This sequence comes from Adansonia grandidieri, assembly GCA_038382065.1. Lineage (NCBI taxonomy): Eukaryota > Viridiplantae > Streptophyta > Magnoliopsida > Malvales > Malvaceae > Adansonia > Adansonia grandidieri. The sequence continues at coordinate 10,211,743 of JBBYHK010000015.1, read as the reverse complement.
AAAGGGTAATTGTTAAGGAAATTGCAGATAATTTGAAAGGGAATGATCTATTCTAGAGTGTGAGAGCCTAAGGTGCAATCTTCAAAAAAGAATTGATAAGAAAAATTATTCCAAACCTAAGTACGCTTGAAAATTTTGAAATTCTAGGGTAGGACAAGGAGTGAAATGAATATTAATGCTTCAAATCATGAAATGAAGAGGAAATATTCTAGGGAAATATTGACTAGTTGGAATTGATAATGGATCTCACCTATTTTGAAACCATGATTAGAAAGTGGTTGGAAAAGATGAGATAGCGAGCTTGATTAAAAAAGTATTAGCATAAGGTGTTGACATTACTTGACATTCCTTACATACCACACATAGTATCGTAAGATAGGCTTTGTGGCATTACGTAACATTCGTAGTATGCATCGCATCATATTTCAAGAGAAAAATTAATTAGATTTTGGAGCATTAAAAGCATCACTGCCCTTTACATTAGCATTGGGGGCATTATTCATAGATCACATATTTTAAGGGTACCTATGGATGTATCCTTTTAGAGGCATCAAATGGTTACATCTTTGGTGAGTAATTGCAGTCACATCATGAAGCATTTGCACTTATTATGATTGTTATAGTTCTATTGTGAAGCATTAATGTTGCTCATTTAAGGTAGTCTTCAAGTTGGTTTTGTCAGGATTATCTTCGAACTTCAGTTTCATCTAGATTATTTTTAGGTTGGTTTCATCTGGGTAGTTTGTTTAAATCTTCGTTTCATCTAGTTGTTAATAAGCCAATTTCATTCAAGCCATTTCCTTGAACCTTGGTTTCGTTTAAGTTGTCTTAGGTTTCGTTTCATTTGGGTCAATTTTTAAGTTTTGTTTTCATCTAAGTCATCTTTTAGTCTTGGTTTTGCCCAAGGTTGTCAAGTTTAGTCTTGGTTTTATCCAAGGTTGTCTTTTCAATCTTCTTTTTACCCTAGGTCATTTGTTTGAGTCATTTTTCTGCTCAAAGTCATTTTCTGGCCTTGGTTTCATCCAAGTTATTTTTATTATTGGCTTTCTCTCAGTTACATCTTGATGTTTAAAATGTTTTCTCATGAATACTTATGATTAAAATGGTATACATTCCAAGTTTTGGTGATCTAGGGTGTGAGATCACTTAAGTGAAAAGATTTCACAATGAATGCTTAAAAAAGAAAAGTAAGAGAAAGAAAAGGGAAGAAATAGTAGTGAAGGTCCCTTGTAAGATAAATGAGACCTAAGATAGATGATTAAAAATCCCTTGTACAATATTATATCCAAGCCCAAGCATGATCAATGCCTTCCATTATGTTATAACAAGAAACTCGAGTTTTTGTTGTAGGGATTTGTTAGGCAAACCAAATGTCCCTTCCACTTGAGCTACTTGAGTTACAATTAATGGTTCTTACTTAACTAAAGCTATGTTATCCCAATTTTTACAAACTTAACCCCACAGCATTAGAGATGGTGGTTTAAAACCTTAAGCTCATGAAACAAGTGACTATTTAAGCTCATGAAATCATTTAAAACCTTAAAAACTATTTTATAAGGATAATAATAATGAGAGGTTTGACATCCCTAAGGAATTATTACTAAGCAAGATATTATAAAGTAGCCTAATTAGGCCTCATATAATAGGATTTATTTCTATACTTGAACACATTAGATGGATAATGATCCATATATTTTCTATATACTTTCTTCTTTTTTGAAAAAAGAGAATAAAAATGATAAAGAAATATGATACCTAAAAGTTTCAATATTAGATATACACTGAGATTAATTCACTTCTCTTGGTATATAATACCTAAAAGTTGGTGCTTAAATATGTATGACATATTGTAATGCCTAAATGAAATGAGCTGTGAAGATCGAACATAGGTAAAGGCTACCTTGTTGATATTGATCAAAACTTGCTTTGTTGATTAGTTTTTATGAAACATAATCTTGATTTATTTGTAAACATTATATGTTTATTTTTGGCATTTACGTGCCAATTGAGGATGGTTGCTAGCTTTTGATGCCGAGCTTAGATTCAATCCTCATTGAATAAATCATTAATCATAAAATTTGTTCTATATTATGGTAACATTATTGTCAAACATATACTTGCAATAATATTAAGAATACTAAATGGCCTATAGCTAATAAGATTCAGAAATAGTTTTCAAATCCAATTCCCTTTACGTCTTTACATGTAGGATTTAATGGGAAGCATTTATGATTCTTTGAAAGTTAAAGATCATAATTTGACATAGTAATAAATACCCAAGATGTTAAAAATGCAATTATTCGAAAGCATTCCAAACTAAAGAGGATTGCATGTTTATATCTCAATGGTTATAAATAAACTATTTTGTTTAGGCTCATAAAAGAAGTTATATTTAGATGTTTAGCTTTCAAGCTAATAGAAGATTTGTAATATTTGTTAAAGTAACAATTGAGCCATATGATTGGAATTTGGTTCTCATTGTGACCTGAATAATTAATGAGCTTGATAATGAGATTATCATGAATATAACTAAAACTTATTCTTACAATTGTACTAAAGCTTTGTCCAAGTTAAGACACAATTGGTAGTCGAAAGAGTTTGGCATTAGATGTGTTAATGATTGGCTTAATGCAAGTGGGAGATGTTAGTATAGGCCCCAAGGCCAATTAGATTAGATGAGGCATATATAAGTTAATAATGCAAACTAATCACTTATGTTAGTGATTTAAGGTTTTCCTTTATATTAATTGGTATGATTGATAATCAGGCAAACATAATTGGATAAAGCCCATGAAACATAATGGCTTTGCAAAGTTAGTAAGGAGTTATGATGATGAGATCCTTATGCATCAAAGCCATGTTACTAAAAACATTCCTAGTCATTGTATTGTTAAGACAGGGCATTGACAATGCACAAAGACTAGCATATGCTAAGCCTCTATGCATTGGATGCATGCAACTCTTCGATCTGATAGAAGTTGAAGTATAGAGATACTTGGAGATAGCATGTGGGTGCTTATTTAGTGGAAACAAATTCACTGAACATTGCCTATATGAGAACTTCATTTGGTGAAAGTCACTCAAATGTGTATGGAACATGTTCTCATATGCCAGTAATGTTTATTAGTCCTTAGACTTGTGATACTAGGTCATCCAGTGTAGGGAGTGTCATGCTTTAAGTCAATCATGAACAGATCCATAATAGATGGAGGCATATCGTAGGGTGGTTTTAGGTATGGCATGAGCCATATAAAGGTGGATTAGTGATCCAAAATGAATTCACTACTTCAAGTGACATTGGGGACATATCTTATATGTTCTTGGATTTGGTTAACTGGATAAAGTTATTGGCCAACACATGATGAATTTAAGAGAAATTGTTTCTCTAAATTCATGAGGTTAACCGAAAGTTACAAGAACTAATATGGATTGATACATGAGTAGACATTGCAACATGGTTATGGTCTTTCCAGGATATTTGGTAAAAGATCGAAGTGCACTGAAAGGCTAGTTACTAGAAGGTTTCTTAAGAGGTTATATTTACTCTTCCTGCATACTGAATGGCCATGATGCCTTGTTAGAGGCCAATCTTAGTCTATAAAGATAAATACACTTAATTAGGTAATTATATTTATTGTTGTTATGATGGAAACCTAATCGTTCACACATAATCTTATGATCTATTAGATTAAAATTAGGATTAATTAAGTATGGTTTAATTAGATAAAAATTATAATAAGGACTTAACGAATAAGTTTAATTAAGAATAATTTTAGATATAAATTAGATTAATGAAATTTAATTAGAGATGTCTTAATATGCAAATAAAGATAAGAATGTCTTATTAAGAGAATGTCTATTTGTAGACATGGTATTAGGTATATTATTAAATAAAGCAAAATAGTTGTATTTGAAAAATTAAATAATAAATAATTATTTATTATTTAATAATATTTACATGAAGTAAAATTGTTTTTACTTGGGTTAGACAATTTAGTTATGAATTAAATTATCTAACATGTAAATTAGAAGGGTTGGGCTAAAAGCTCTAATTAGCAAGCCAAGAAAGTTTAGTTATGAACTGCTCCAAGTTGGATTTTGCTAATGGGCTTGATGCATAGAATAGCCATTCTTGGTGTGTTATTAGGTTAAAATATTAATAAGTTACTATTTAGACTTAATCTTGGACAAGCTAATTAAAATAGTTTTAATTTGGCTCCAAGAAACACTCAAAGTAGGGCCACTTTTTGGCTATATTAGTAATGGGCTTAACTGACCCATCATTCAAGCCTAACCTAGCCTAAGGTGTATTTAAATACATTATTAAGGGTTTCTTTGGCTGATTAGAGGCACTAAGAAACCCTAGGTCAAGACTTTACACTTTCCTAAAGGTTTCGGTGCAACACCCATGCTTTTCTAAGCTTTATTTATGTTTTCATGGTTTTTTTTACTGTTCTTGAATTGTTTTTGACACAATAAAAATAGAATAATAGTTTTCTAGCATTAAAAGATTAGTTTTTCATGCAAGTTGTGAAATTTGGCTAGATCCCAAAATCCTTACTTCCCGAAGACTGACTGTGCGGATTTGCATTCTAGGTGATCAAAAAGGAATTTTGGAAAATTAATTTTCTAGCCTAAGGAATCAATCAAAATTAAAAGTTTGGATTTTTGGATTCATTTGCCTGCATCTACGAGAAACAACTACTTATCTGAGGAGCTGCATTTCACTCTTTAGTACAATAAGTATTTGAATTGTTCCTAAATCACTTCAGATATGAACCTGTTGGCTATATGCCTTTTGTTTGAGGCATAAGAATTCTGTACTTTAGGTTGGTTTCACCTGAGCCATCTTCAAATTTTAGTTTTGTCTAGGTTGCTTTTAGGTTGCTTTTATTCGAGATATTTGTTTAAACCTCGGTTTCACCTAGGTTGTTAATAGATTGATTTTATCCAAGCCATTAATTTGAATGTCAATTTCGTCTAGGTTGATAACAGGTTGGTTCACTGCCACTATTTCAAAAAGAAAAGAAGTATTAGAATGGAAAGGAAAGAAATAGTGGTAAAGGTCATTAGATTTATGACTGATGATGGAGCATGCCAGATGTTACTTATTTAAAAGGAAAGGGTATCAACTGTTTTGGAAGATTAGACGAGAAAAATGGTAATAGAAACCATGATTGATGTGAAAGATAAGAAAACAAAGTTGTCATGATAAGTTTACACTAAAAAAGAATAGATCACAGATGACATTAAGATGAATTCTATATGGTAATTGCATATTAACATGAAAATAAGAATTATGCAAATGCATTCATATTGTGTAATAGGGAATTACTCAAATGGAAGATATCTCCAAAGGCATTAATGAAAACATTCCCCTATGGATGATACTGCAAGTAGTACCATTCATTCACCAATGGATTAAATCAATATAGATAATACATAGAGAGAGAAAAGAAAAAAAAAGCCTAATTTTATTGGTTGGGTAGAAAACCAATGAAATTGGCCAATGAAGAGGATAAGCCTAGCATAGCTAGCTATATGTAAACCTAATCAAGTTGGCTCATAAAAAAAAGATAAGCCCAATATAACTAGCTATGTTTTAGCCCAATGAAGTTAGCCTATAGAGAAAGAGAAGCCCAATGTACTTGGGTAGGTAGAAAATAAATGAAGTTAGTCCATAGGGGAAGAAAAGCCCAAAGTTGTTGGCCATGTTGTAAGCCTAATGAAGTTAGCCTATAGATAAAGAAAGCCTAATGTAACTGGCCATGTTGTAAGCTTAAGGAAGTTGGCCCACAAAGAAAAAGCCTAATTTTGTTGGTTAAGTGGAAAATCAATGAGGTTAGCACCTTGCCCTATAGATAAAAAGAGTCAAGCCAAATTTAGTTCATTAAATAAGAAACCCTATAGAGATTGGCACTTGTAGCGAGGATATATCCTATAGATAAAAAGCATTAAGCCCTAATTTATTTGGTTAATTAGAAAAACAATAAGGTTGGCATTGTCCAAAACTAGTTTTATTGGCTAAGCAAAAAACCAATGAGGTTTGTTGCGATGTGCCTCCACACACATGCATGGTGACTCTATGACTTAAAAGCGAAAGCAAGAAGAAACCTCCTTTTGGATCAACCCTTGATTGGGATTTGAATTAGGCATGATAAAGTGAAAGTCGAGGGGAGGACTGTCTGATGAATAGCTCATCCAACCAGTCTTGGATGGCCATCTTAAAAGGACCATAACTTGGAGTCACCACCAATCATTTTGGGCTAGGTTGATAAGATACCTATTCTAAGCAATGATTCTGAGTTATAAAAGTCAAAACACTGATTTTATGGACTACTGTACCAATGTTTGTTTTAAAAGCATCTAGGAGTCGATTACGCGTAGGGAAGGATTAGCACCCCTATGATACCTAAAATTTATGCCATTTAGCCATAAATTATCAATGTTTTAGTTTTCCTCAGCATTTCATGTGATCATTATTTGTGTAATCCCCTTCTTATGAATTTAAAATTTTAAATATTGGATCCTTATTTTTATGATAAAAGTTTAAATAATATCTCTCTATGTAACTTAAGAAAGAAGAGAAACATAAAGGATTTGGTAAAATGAGGTCTAGATTGATTTAGAAGAGGATACTCTACATCAAGCACTAAAGGGATACTAATGTAGAACATTGCCCCGAACATTGCCCCAAGTTTAATGAAATTTGATTTTTTTTGAACACATGAATGTAAATATCATCAAGAAGACAAACATGTTAGTAAGACATAAAGGGACATAATAAAAGTTGCATTAGAAAGGAATCCATGAAACAAAAAGGAAGCACAGACTAGATGTATCTTGTAATTAACTTCTGCTATTGAGGAATAATCGAATTGACAATTTTGAGACGTGTTTGGGTTCAATGGCCATCTAAGGCATAAAAAGGTTGATAGAAGGTTCGGGGAAGCCTTAGGAAGAGAACATAGATTTTGGAAGTATTTTGAAGAATGATGTTGGAGTATTCCTTCAGAGGAAATAGGGTTGGAAAATCCTCTTGGAAAAGCGGGGTTGAAGTATCCCCTCAAAAAAAGAATTTGATCGATTTTTGAAATCTGGAATTTTTTATATTTTTTATAAAGATAAATTTTGGGATGGAAAATATTTTAAATAGAAAATGGAAATTAATTTTGAAAACAATTTTGAGTTTTGATCTAAGCCTACCAGGACCTATGTTCTGACTAAGAATACCATATGGGAACCATTGAATATATTTTAAGTTATTTGAATAGCTAGAAAATATGATTTGGGAAAATCCAAGTGAGTTTTCTCAAATTCAACAAAAACATAGGATAGCATCATGCTACCCACCTTCTTGAATTTATTTTGGCTTGGTCGGTTGATTTCTAATGGCTAGCGATCTATTGATGGAAAGGTAACTCGACAAGAATTAATGTAAAAGTATTTCAAAAATCTTAGAAAATTGCTGTCTAGATGATATTAATTTTTGAATTGGGTTTGACTCAGCATTGACAGCAAGTGCTAGAAAATAGAGCAGTTAACTTTGAAAAATCATCCCAAACACATTTGAAATCGTTAAACAAAAAACAATACCTTTTCAAAAAAGGAATTTTGTGAACTACTTAAGAACTGTTTTCTAGAAGTCCAGAAAAATCATTTGTTAGGCCATATTTACCTAAACAAAATATGAATTACTGGTTCCAAGGGTTTCGAACAGTAAAGGTTCAAAAAATCATAACTTCTACATTCAAAGCCCTTTTAGGAAAAATGCTAGAATATTCTAGAAAAATCATGTTAAGTCCAAAACAATTTATCAAATAGGGATCACTATGCTACTAGTACCAAAATGGGGATTTTTTGGATTAAAGCTTTTATGGTCACATGCTAAAACGCTGGACATCAAAATGTCCAATCACTAAAGTCCATGGCAATGAAATAATGGACTATTCTATCTCCTAAGAGTAGGCCCCCAAACCGTTCACTATTTATACCAATAGTTACGCTTGAAATGAGGTTTAAGCTGAGTAATTAAAAATAATTTTTTTATTTTATATTAAAATAGAATTTATTTGGCCTAATAAGGCCTTGATTTCAAATAGTTATGTTTGATATATCCCTAAGATTGGAAAACCAATATATTGAAAACCTTAAATCCATGCTAATCCTCATTGATTGAGGTTAGTATAGACTTAACTTGGGGTTTTCTTTGAAAATAGACTTTTATAAACATCGTGAAAGCATATTAACAAACATATGATGAACTAAACTAACTAAAAATATTAGACATGAGTGACCACTCAAAGCATCAAGCTATCCATGTACTTCATCAAAGAAATCATAGTGAAAATGCATCCCAAGGTATGGTCAAAAGCATTCACATAAGAAATAAGTATGTTATGATAAAGAAAGAGATGGCAAGAATGTTAAGAGCAGAGGTTGTTTTAAGGTCAACAAGAAATATGGCATTTTAATTCCTCAAAATACCATTAAAGCACCAAGAAAGTCATCAAAAATCCTAAAGCTACCACAATTAAAGCCATAATAATGCCTGGAAACCTTAATAGGGTCATGGAAACATGAAGGTTCACTAAAATGATGATGATAAAGAAAATAGAAAGTAAAAGGAAGCAAAGTTAAAAGATAAACCCTAATGGAAGCTTGGACTTGTATTATAGTTTTAAGGAGCACTTTAACAGCTTTTAGCTCACTTTTTTCCTTTTCTTTGCCATGGACTAGCAAGAAAAGAATGAAAAGAAGGAGCTTTTGGTTATGGTGGCTATGGAGGATAGTTTTTAGAGGTTTTAGAAGATTTTTTGGAAGAGTGGAAAGGGAGCTATAGGAAGGACTTCTAGGAAAGCTCGAGTATTTTTTTATGGCTAATGTAAAAAGGTTTTTTTATCAACTGAGTAAAAATTGGATTATATAGTGTATAATTTTAGCCACTAAGATGACCTACCACTGAGGATATATAGGACTTTTGGTATGTACAACATAATGACTTATTGTAGCAAGGTGAAACCAGTCAGTATTTGATTGGTTGTCAGCTAATTAGATGAATGGTCTTTAATCTATCCTTCATAAAACTAGATTTTCTCATGAAATACTCCCATGCCAAGCTCAATGGGCTTTTCTAAAATGTGTTAATCCAAAGTTTAGAGCCTAAAAATTAAATGCACATAATTTGCATGAAAGTATGTCTGGTATTCGATGCTTTTTGAGGTAATGTCCTGACCAAATTCAAGTTTTGAATTTTTGGTACGAAAGAAGGAAAAATATCTCAAATTAGGCCAGAATAGCCTCGTGTATTGATATGTTGAGCTTTGTATCGATACATTGAGCAAAGAAACACAGAATGTATTGATACTTTAAATTTTGTATCAATACAAAGCATGGTGTATCGATACCAGCAAGCTTCTATCAATACCCAGCTTATTGTATCAATACATGTATTCTTGTATTGATATTTGTTGGCCAAAAATCATGATTTTAGCTATAAGATAACTCTATATCGGTACAAACACCCTTGGTATCGATGCAAATAGAAAAAGCATGATATTTGGATGATGTAGAGCCTTGAATTAATACCTCAGGCCATTGTTGTATCAAGACACATATACAAAAAAATGAATTTTCTCTTACTTTTTTAAAATAGTGGAAACTTGACTCATGCTTTTTCAAATGACCTTTTAAATGTTGGTTTAAACAAAATAATGTGTCTACAACTGTCCCCTTTTGAATATTGCTAAGCATTAGGGATAAGGCAAAGACAAAGATATACTATTTTGTCTAGGGTATAATATTGCTTCATGAGTGCCTACAAAGAAAATGGAGATCTAGTTAAATTATGCTAAGATATACAGAGTATGTTAACAGCATTCCTAACTGATAAAAAAATTTTAACAAGTTTTACAAGGTTTGACCTCTCTACTAGGTTTATGGTTTTTAGGATTTAACCCCTAGATAGATGCCAGTTAGTATAGGGTTTAACTCGATAAGTGTCCAGCCTTTTATGGACTGAGGCAGGCATAAGTCCAGCTTTTTATGGACTGAGGTAAGCAGGCATCTAGTTTTTTATGAATTGAGCTAAGTAGGCATCCAACTCTTTATGGACTGATGTCAGTAGGCATCCAACTCTTTATGGACTAAGGTAGATAAGCATCTAGCTTGTCATAGACTAAGGTAGGTAGGCATCTAGCTCTTTGTGGACTAAGGTAAATAGGCATTCAGCTTGTTATAGACTAAGGTAGGTAGGCATCCATCTTTTTATGGACTCAAAGGATAAAGGCATCCAGTTCTTTGTGACTTAGCAAAATGGCGTCTAGCTCTTTATGGAGTAAAGGAAGAAGGATGTCCTCTTTATGAACTAAAGGAAAAAAAGCTTCTAGCTCTTTTCAGCTCTTTGTAGACTAAAGGAAAAAAGACATCTAGGTCGTTATGGAATAAAAAATATGAGTTTACATGAAGCCTTTTGGATTTTTTGAAAAATGGATTTGTACCTAAGGTTTTTTGCTGGTTTAACTTTTGTGAGTAGAAATTTTTACCTGAAAGATGTTGATTGTTGTATGAATGATGCATGAAGATGTGAATGCATGTTTATTTGATACAAAGATGATGATTTTAAAAGCTTAATTTGGTAATTAGATTTTGAATTTTGAATCACCTTCTATCCTTGAGTTTCATTAAATGTCTTGTGTTTTAAGGTTTACTGACTTTATTTTTAAGGCTCAAAAGGTTTATTTTGAATGGTTAAGGTCTTTTTTGAATATTGAAGTGACCTTAATGCATGGGAAAGCTCTTAAGTTTGACTGGCTTATATTAGTGGGCTAACAGATTTGGTGAGCTGGTTTTTACATGCCTGGAAAGATGCATCTAATGGTCTAGACTAATTGATATGTTTTTTAACATGGAGAAAGTTTGAAGGGTAGGTTTGTTTATTGTTTTAGAATCCATTCTTAGCTTTTTGAACCTAATAAGATTTTCCTACAGAGTTTTCTCTTCTTTGAAGTAACACTAAGAAATCCTATTATCAATTTTTTTACAATCTATTAAGCATTAGCAATTATATGGCAAGCATGATGCAATGTGGTATACAAGTATGAAACAAGAGATTCAAAAAAAATGAAATTATTGTTTTTCATTTTTGAAAAAAAAAAGGAAATACAATTTGTTCAACATTTTAGAAGATACAAAGAAAGATGAAGAGTAACTTTTTTGGGTAATTGATTTTTTTTATGCTAATTACATAAGTCTTCTACTAAGTGCTTTCAGAGGCTGCTTTCAAATAACCAACTTTTTCAGTGTCAGTCATTCTTCAAAAAACCTCTCGAATTAACCCATGGTATTTTCCATAAGCCGAAGTAGATGCTATCCTTTTTCCTTTGAGACCGAGTAGAAATGAGTTTGGTAAACTTAAGATAGGATGAAGAGGTTGGGCCAAACTTTGGTATTTCAATGGAGAATGATTATGTTAAGTTAGTGTTGGCCTTGATTAGGTTCAAACAAGGATAAGGTTTGGTTGTTTAATTTAATCTTCCACAAATAATGATGCCTTTGTATGTTTTTATTTGGAGGGATTTCTTAGGCATAATACTTTTTTGATAGAATCATAGTTGACTGTGTTAAGCAAGTTATTCCCATCTATTTTAGTTACGATCAATGCTCCACCAGAGAAAGCTTGCTTAACCATATCAGAGCTTTCTTACTTTGAGGTTTATTTTTCTTGAGTATCTTTGTGAATTAAGAGGATTTTTTTGAGTGCTAAGTCTCTTTCTTGAAACTGATGAGGATAGACTTTTTTATTGTGAGCTCTCATTATACACTTCTAATACGTCTATCCATGACATGACATATAGCTTTCACTCTCTTCTCGTTGATGACGTTAAGTTGCTTGTATTGTTTTTTAACCCATTTAGCTTCTTCAAGCTATGATTCTATTAAGACGTTAAGTGAGGGCATTTTGACTTTGATCAACAAGATTGCCTCTATCTTTAGACAAGAGAGAATAGCTCCAATAGAAGTCCAAGCTGCTTTATGATAGGCATGCAGCATAAAGGTTAGCTTCTCATGCTAATTTTTATAAGTTTTGGCCATTTTCTTGATTATTTTCTTAATGTTTTTGTTACCTGCTTTAACTGCCCCATTCATTTTTGGATATAATGACACTGAATTGTGGTGCTTGATCTTGAATTGGGCATAAATGGTTTCCATTTTTTTTGTTCAAATTACATTTCTTATTTATGATGATGTATTTGGGGAGTCCATATTGGCATATGATGTTTCATTTCAAAAACTTGCATGTAACAGATCTAGTAACATTGGAATATGAGACTACTTCTACCTATTTGGTGAAATAATCAATGGCAACCGAAATAAAATGATGCCCATATAAAGTTTTTGGAATGATGGGTTAAATCATATCCATGCCCCACATAAAGAAATGCCACACAGTCATCATGACATGCAGAGGTCAAGGTGGAATGTGGATTTTGCTCGCATAGATTTGGCACTTATGGCATTTTTTAGCATAGTTAATGTAGTCTTTTTTCAGTGCCAACCAATAATATCCAGACCTCATGGCTTTTTTTGCAATTCTATATCTATTTTTATGAGTACCATAAATTCCTTCATGGATCTCTTCTAGAATTCTCTTAACTTTAGGACATCCATACATCGGAGTAATGTTTGATCCCAGCTTTTCTTGTATAGGACTTCACTATCCAAAATGAAACTTATAAACATTCTTTGAATGGTTTGCTTGTCAGTTTCTATAGCAACTTTAAGTATTTTTAGTCTTAAATATAATAAAGAATGTCAAGGTACCATGACAGTCCATCCCTTTTGTTTTTTACACTATGGCAGTAGGCAGGAGCTTTAAGAATACTCATCTGGATGCGTGTGCTTCTGACTCTTGGATTACTTTAAACATAGAGCCTAAGGTTACCAAAGCATCTACCACTTGGTTGTCTTCTTGAGGTAAATGCTAAAAACTGATCTTATTGAATTATTGCTTTAGTTCATTGATTAGCATCCCATATTAGAGTAGCTTAGCATCTCATGTTTACTATCCTTTTCGAAGTTGATAAATTACTAAGTGGAATCCCTACACATTTGTCAAGTTTTGATAGCACTATTAATGGCTGAGCACAGCCCAATACACATGTTATGTATTCGACTACATTATTGGCATAGTCAAAGTTCAGTTTGGCAGTGAAGGGATAATAGTATCTTCTTGGTGAGATCAAAATAGCCTTGATTCCTGTCTTAATGTGTTTAAGGCTCCATTGAAATACATTTCCAAGCTTGACTACAATTGATACAATAGACCAGAGGGAGCATTGGAAGTTCTCATTTGGGAATTCAAAATCTAATGGTTCATAGTCCTCTTCACCTTAGCTTGCCAAGAACTCAACTATCATACTACTTTTAATGGCTTTTTGGCTCACATAAATGATGTCATATTTAGAGAACAAGACTTGCCATTAAGCCAACTTTCCTGACAAAGTAAAAGCCTTGCACATGTATTTGATAAAGTCTAATTTGGCGATCATCCTTGTGATGTGATATAACAAGTACTGCATTAACCTCCAAGCAGTCTAAGCAAGAGCACAACCTAACATTTCAATTGCAGAGTGGTTATTTTCATACGCTATGAATTTCTTGCTTAAGTAATAGATAGCTTATTCTTTTTTTCCTGACTAGTCATGTTGACCCAATACACAGCTAATGAGAGTGTTAAAAATTAACAAATATAAGATTAGTGGTCGATCGAGCACCGACGATGCAAGCATTGGAAAGCTCGACAAGTAACACTTAACCTTGTCGAAAGCTTGTTGACACTCATCATTCCATTCACTAGGGTTTTGTTTTTGGAGTTGGCAAAAGATCGGATCACATTTGTTGGTTAGCTGGTGTCACAACAAGACTTGGATACGAATCCTCACTAGCTAAACTTAAAATGGCAGGTGTACCCTTCCTTCATATACATATCTGTATATCGTTATTTTCTTTTATTTGGGGCCCATATCATTATTATTATTCTTTATTTTTCATATATGGAGTCTGAGTTGTCGAGATTAAATGTTCACTTGAACTTAATGTTAAATGGTCATTACGAAATGACCATTTACTTTTGAGTTGCCACCAATTTTATTTTAGTTAAGTGAGATTGGACATCTACTGGAGTTTATATTGTAAGGATTATTAAACCCATAAAAACAAACTCTGAAATCTACACTTATACTAGAGATCGCTTGATAGGTTCGAGAGCCGGTTACAATCACAAATAAGGATCGACCTTCTCATGATGCCCGACAATCGGTACCTTATTAATCCCTATGTTAACTTAAATTTTAATTTTTATTTGGTTCCAATATTTAATATTTAATTATAATTCTCATGATATTTTATTATAATACATATGACAAACGCAACAAATATATCCTTAAGGATACGATCAACACTTTGGCCTTAAAACAAAAGTTTTCAGCTTTTTGGAAAATAGTCCTTTAATTTCTTAATTTTGCATTTTGACCCTTACATGGAAAAATATCACAAAACATAACAAAAAAAAAACTAGCTAAAAATCAACACAAAAATCATGGCAAAAATATACATGCTGATTCAGCCAAGCACTTTTAGCCATAAAACATGATTTATCATATTTTGCAATTTAATCCTTATATAAAATAAATCATAAGTAAATGCAAAATTCATCACGAAGAATTATGGAAATCATACCAAAAATCATAAAATATATTTGGTCAAACACCTATGGCCTTAGAACAAAAATTTTACAATTTTGTAAATAAATCTTTAAACTTCATAAAATTACAAAATGGCCCAAATAAAATAAAAATGACAAATAAGCTTTTGAATGCATCCAAAACATATAAAAGTGACCTGAAAATGGCCGGGAGAATTCAGCAAAACCTAACTATACCACGCAACAAAATTTACAAAAATTACGAATTAATCCCTAAGCTTTCTAAAATTACAAAGTGGCCTTCAAAAGTAAAACTTTGAAGATAACATCCTTACCGTTCGGCCAAGACAAAAATGTTCGTAATGACTCTTAGAAAATATAGGAAAGTTATGATTCATCCTCTAAAAATCATATTAACATTAAATTCATCTAAAATTAACTTAAGAGAAATAAAGCAAAAATTACAAAATTTCCTTTAAGGTTTTGATCAAACCAAAAATAATCAAAATACATCCATGCCATCCCAAAATCACTTCATGCATGACCATATCCATAAGTTTCCTATCCAAAAATTCAATTTTATGGTCTAGAAAATATTACAACAAAATATACAAACAATCAAAATAAATTTAACATGGATTTAAGCTAAACTAATAAAGAAAATTATGAAAATTGGATCATTGCTTCAATGTTTGGCTTCCGAAATTCGTATTTACACCATTAGCTCAAACTATTATGAAGCTCACAATGAGGAAAAGAATCAAAATAAAAATCAAAGTAGAAATTAAAATATAGAAAAATACCTTAGTAAAATTATCAAAATTTCTTCCAAGTATTGTTATTGTTGCCCTTTTTTTTCTTTTCATAGGGTTGCTAAAAATGAAAGTAAGATCATCAAATGAAATTGAAAAACCCCAAAACTCTTTTTTTTTCTTTTTGTAAGGTTGCTAAAAATGAAAGTAAGATCATCAAATGAAATTGAAAAACCCCACCCCAAAGCCTTTTTTTAAGAACATAGAAAACTTCCTCTTTTTATTTGGCTAAAAACCCTTTTTTTCTTTTTTGTAAGGTTGCCCAAACAAATGGATATCAATTCCAATTTAAAAAATGAAAGCTTCAGAACACAGCAAACTATTTTTTCGGGCCCAAAAATCCTTTTTTTTTGTTACTTTTCTTTTTTACTTTATCAACATGTGTTAAGCATGTTTTGACACCTAATTAATTAGGTGCCTGAGTGCTACCTCCAATTTCATGTGGCTAAGAATAAAGGCCGTGACATGCTTTAGGTGGCAAAAATAAGCTTTGTTGCAATTATTCATGAAAAACACATGTCACAATAATAAATTAAGATGAAAATATAATAAAATAAAATAATTAATAATAAATATAATATGTACTGATATATATGTACATTTATATATCTACACAAAATGATTGAGAAAAATAAAATAAAATTCAAGAATTTAATTTGGTAATGTATAATTTAAATTACCAAATTAAAATAAATTGTGTACAACAATATTTTAATTTACATATATAAATAAAATAAAATAAATTTTGAACCAAAATTTATTTGTAACCTATCTTTAATTTGATATCTCATTGTATAAATGTGGATATAAACTATTTCTTGAATATTTTAGATTTTTTTGGAGTGAATATTGGCATAAATACTACACGAGTATCGGTATATCGGTAAAAATATATGACAATCAACTTAACAAATTTCACAAAAAATTCTCCAAAAATTCTTAAAAATGGGAAATTTGACCATAATATCATTTGCAAAGATAGATTTCAAAAATTTGACAGGGATATATTGAAAAATAATTTTTTCCTCTTAAATATTCATCTTGTATATTCGAAATTAGAGATCAACTTATGATTTTTCCTGTCACGTGAACTTTTGACCATTTAAATGTCTAGAAAGATCTTGAAAATGTCTGGTTCATTAGAAAAAAATCATTCCTAATGAGGGCGGTCGTTAAGAGTCTTGGAAATTTAGGATTATCAGGAAAAAGACCTGGATGAAATTAGATGTCTACAGCTACCTCTCTTTGACCATTGTTGAGAATCAAGAATAGGGCAAAGACTAAATAAACATAATTTTTTTCAAGTCATTAAGCTTTGAAAAATAATCTAAATTAATAAAGAACATAACAATTAATTAACTAAAGGCGAATCATGAAGTTAAATGATGACCAGGGTAGAACCTAAGTCAAAAGAGGTTGACCGGGATAAAACCATGCAAGTAAACAAGAAGAAAAGTTGACTGGGATTAAACCTAGAAGCTCAAAAATAAAGGGGATTGATCGGGATGGAACTAACAAGTCAACATAGATAAGGGGTTGACTGAGACAAAACCTACAAGCTAACAAATAAAAGAGGACCAAAGTGAAACTGACAAGTCAACATAGATAAGGATTAACTGGGACAAAACTGACAAGTTAATAAATGAAAAGAGTTGACTAGGATGAAACTAACATGTCAAGACAAGTAAGGGGTTAACTGAGATGAAATCGATAAGTCAACAAATAAGAAGAGTCGACCAGGATGAAATTGACAAATCAACAAATAAAAAAGATTGACCAAGATGAAACCTACAAGTCAATAAATGAAAAGGGATTGACTAGGATGAAACTAATAAGTCAACATAGGTAAAGGTTGACTGAGGCAAAACCTACAAGTGAATAGAGATAACAGGTTGGGATAACATTTGATACTTGGTCAAGTTGAAAGGCATAGGACTTACCGTTCGACTTTGACGGAATAAGCATGATTGTTACTCTCATTTAGCATCATGCTTAACTTTTCCTGCAAATTATTAGATGCAAATGCATGTATAATGCATATGATGATTTCATCATATCAAAGTTAAAGGTATTTTTGAAACTATTCCTGAGATGTTTTTCTATTTTAAAGGCATGTTTTCAGGTGGAGTTGAAGGCATTTTCAAAAAATGTTGCAGACATTTGTATTTCTTTTTTAGGCAAGCAAGCCAGTGCCTAAATCTTAATTTGAAGGTATCTTCAAAGCACGAGGCATGCAAAATAAACCTACTTTTATATTTGAGGTCAAATATATCTTCAGAGAATATTATGGGTAAGCTTTTCTTGAAATAGATTATGCTGAGATTTAGACTTTCATATAAGGAATATATCAGCAAGAATATCTCTTGAAGATCACTTTTGAATTCTTTTTCCTTTCAGCACTCAGCCATGGTTTTTGTTTATTTAAGTATTTCCTAAAAAGTCAGCAAATATCAAATATCAAATTAATATTCATCAATTGAAAAATATAATTAATGCAATTTAATAAATATCAATGCAAGGCTATTTGCAAACTTCTATTGAAATAATGAAAAGTATCATAATTCATCAAAATTTCAAGATTTACGAAATAAAGCTATCTTCTTATTCTGACCTAGAGAGAATTTACATTATCAAAATTTATGAAAAATTCAAAATCATTTCAACCATGGATTTTCCAATATCAAGGATAATGGATATGTTATTTTCATAATGATGTTAAAGCTTTCATGTGATCGATGATCACCATCTAAGACATTTTTTGATGTAATGAAGAAACAAATTTAGAGGCATAAATAGGGTAGCACTGTTAAAAATTTTCTTGAAGAGATTGAAATAACAAGGTCAAGGTTTATCAAGACCAAATTCATATGGATGTTCATTTTGTAGGAGTTCCTTGAAAGGTAAATAATTAAGTTATAACTCGATGGGTTTTAAACTAATGTTAATAAACACCAAACCTCGAAGGGTTGATTTGAAAGGCTTTTGGTAAGTAATAATTCTCAAGGTTGGTTACAAAAGTTCTGAAAGGTTATTTTGAAAGGAATCAATATTAGGGCATTTGACTCAACCTTTTGTTGTTGCCATGAAATTTTCATGGGTTTAGGATCATTTCTGAATTAACATGAAGAGTTTGCATTAATGGCTATCTTTGTTGATTTAGGAGCAATTTCAAGGCTTTTAAAACTTGCTCCATCATATTATTGAGGGCTTAAAAATCATTCAAAAAGATGAATTTTTAAAGCTTCCTAGGAATAGCCATATAGCTCAAATAACTATGTTTGATCAAAATGGACTTTGTTAGGTAAGTAGTGTAGGCCATGGTTTTTGGTTTAGAAAGGAAAGGATAAATATACTTAAATTAAGTGTTTTGGGGTAATTAGATCAAGGGTCACTTTTTTAACAAAATTCGACCTGGCGTGTCTTCTAAGGCAAAATACATTTATTTTTCTTCATTTACTTTTCCTTGCTTTGTTCTTTATTTGAAACAACTTGAAATTTGAACTTTCTTGATTTCTTTTTCACTTTGAAAATTTGAAATTTAAACTTTCTTGATTTTTACTTGGAATATTTGAACTTGAACTTAAACTTTCTTCAACTTTGCTTGATTTCTGACTTTGTTGTAATAACAAACTTATTCTTCTTATAACTCTAAAGCAAGATTTGCTCCTTATGATTTTGAAGCTTCATTTCATATGCCCCCAGTGTGGAGGGTGATCCTTGATTTGGGTTTAAAAAAAAAAGAAAGTAAATTATCAGGCTTAAAAGGGACTACAAAAAGATAACTTTCTTTATTTGCTAAGGGATAGAGAAAAAATACCATTTTTCATTTTAACCATAGCCATTTGAATTGGCAAGCATTTCACTAGGAAAAAAGATTGTTTTCTTTTTTAAATCAATTTGAATACCTTAATGACATGATCTTGCACTCAATAAAGACTTAAGATATGCCCTTCAATACTATTAGCTTCATAGCCACCAATAACTAGTTCACCCTTTAAGAAAGAAAATCAAATTCGCTTGGAAAAAGTCTCAAATCTCATGTCTTATGTATCAAGAATTGGTTTGAAAGGGTTCTATTTCAAAGGAAAAGGTGATTTTGGCTCATGTTTACCCTTATTCTTCCTGAATCAAGGATTTGGAAGTGTCATGGAAGTTATGATAAAAAGTCATCAAAGTGGAAGATCTCGGCATTACTATCATTATTTTAACACATGTCAAACTATCAATATTTGAATCTTTTAGGAGCATAACTTATTTTTTTGACCTTCAATGATAGCATAGAAAAGAAAATTTAGATGCGAAAAGTCTATGGTGTGAAAGGTCTACAGTTGTCTAGGATAATCATATATATCGAAGTAGAGGACATTTCTGTGAGAGTTAAACCTAATGGTGATCATTTACCAAAGAAAAAAATTTTCAACATGTTTTCATTATCCTAGATATTTGAAATCATTGTTAACAAAATTCATGGTAACATACATACTATTTACAAATCAAAATTCATAGTTTCCAAAAAGAAATGTATAGAATTTTAAAGTCAAGATAGAAATTGCCTTTGATTGGCATACTACCATAGGGTAGATGACCCTTAGACCAATCATCCATAATAAGTTTCCACCAACTTCAAATTTTGCTAGATTGGCATCCTTAACAGCTAAATTGTAGATCAGTTAGTGGAAATTATAAGGTGTATCAATCTCTAAGTCTTTAAACTCAAAAATTTTACAAGATGTATGGTTATTCCTTATTATCTCAATCATGCCATCTTTTTATTAAACTCTTTAGCAAAGATAAATCTAAAAGCTCATGGCATGGCAAGTAATCATCCAAGCAATTCAAGTCAGAATTTACAGTAGCCTATGATTTTTCAGTCAACCATGCTGAATACACGAAATTATCCTCACATTGAATAGCATGTATTAGATAATGAAATCCTTAAACAAAAAAAGTTTCACCCTAATGCTCAGATTATACCACTCTGGGTAAGGAGGATTCTAAGCTTTATTGGAGCAGCAAAGATCATCATATTCTAAATGACCAAAAGAAAAAGTTTGGTGTAGGAATAGGTAAGGCATGATACATCTTTGTCCACTTTCTTTTCTTCTTCTGAGAATCGCCAAAATTATTTTTTAGGTATTTTTACCTTTTAGAAGTTTGAGTCGAAAAAGTTTGCTTAAAGGACTGCAAGGTATAGGGATAAACTTGTTAAGATCACTAAGTGATAAAAGACTGGAGGCAAACGCATTGTCTGAATTGATTTTTGCATTTTGTTGACTCAGTATGATTTTAGCTTCCATTAGGCTTGACTAATTGGCCTTTAATGATAGGATCACTATCTTGACTCGCATATGCTACCTATTGCCCCTTGGTCAGCATGAATATGTATTATAGGATTGGCTCTCCAAAGATTGAGTACTTTAAGGTAATCGCCTTTCAACTTGCACTTCCCTGGTCCCTGTTAGAAGTGTTGGTATAATAAAAATTGAGTATTTCATGGTAATTGCTATTCATATGTACTTTTCGAATCCTCAAAAGAAGTGTTGGTATGATAAAAATCAAGTATTTTGAGGTAATTGCCATTCAACTGCTACTCTCTGGATCCTAAGCAAAAATTGGTATAATAAAGATTGAGTATTTTGATGTAATTGTCATTCAACTTATACTTCCCTAGATCCCTAGGAGAAGTGTTGGTGTAACAAATATTTAGTATTTTAAGGTAATTGCCATTCAATTGATACTCCCCGAATCCCCTAAAAAAGTATTGGTATGATACAAAATTACAAAATGATAATGAATTATTAGTAATTTTCTTTTGGTCAAGGCTTCGCTTAGGGAGACTTTTCCTCCATAACTTTTTTTCCTTTTCACTTCCCTGAATGGTTTAGCATATTCATGGCTTCCATTTCCCTACATTGTTTTAGGACTTGTTTTTATCCATCTTGTCCAATGATGTCTCTTCTTCCTATGTAGTAATTTTGTATTATTCACCTCAAATAAAAAAACTTAAATTAGTCCGCAGGAACATTAATCTTTATTATTATCTTTGTATGAAAATGAAGAAATTGATAAAATGAATAAATGAGCAAATGTATGAATGAATGAGTGTATAAAATAATATTCAATGGTATAAATCAAAAGCTAAATAATTGGTTAAATATCAATAAGAAAATATTGAAGAATTCGAATCATAATGGAATACCATTATTTCATGACTCGATATTTTTGTTTTATCCATTATACAAAATCATATTTACAAGATTCAAAAGTAATAAAAAAAGGATTGCTTTTGCAAGTACACATTTTCCTAACTATATTGGTACTTGTAAAAAAATTTTCCAAAATCCTATCATCATTTTCTTTTAAACCTTATATTTACAAAACCCTGCAAAAAACTTAAAACGTTATCTCCATAACTACTTGATCTTTTCTTGGCCTTTTAGTACATCCTATAAGGCGATGGAATTTAATAGCCTCATTTGGCCTTAATTTAATCTAGAATACACTAGTTTTGAGTAGATCTTAAACCTTTCCTTTAAACTCATCACACTATTCTATAGAATGTCCTCCTAATCTTGCATGGAATTCACAACATGCATTAATATCATAACATTTAGGATCAAAAGGTTCAGGAGGAGGCTTTTATACAGGAACGATGAGTTGATCTTAATGCAAAATAAAGAACGATTCTTTATAAGTAAATAGGAATGAATCGAGTTCACTTCTCTATAGTCTTTTTCTATTGTGAGCTCTGGAGGATGATGGAATAGCAGCTAAAAAATCAAAAGGATTGGAAGGTAAGCCGATTTAGGTAGATTTAGAATTAGGTGTTTTTGCTTCATTCATGTCTAACAAGACACTTGATCCAACATTGAAGTCTTCAAATGTTAATTTAAAATTTTTTTCTTTTACCTCTCGTGGTCTATTTCTTTGACTGTTCCTTCCAATTTTTCAACCCTATTCATCAATCCTTCAAGCTAATTTTTCATTGTTCGGATTTCATTTCCATACACTCTTTCGATGGACTCCAAAGGCCCAATCCTTAGCTCTAACTAATCATCCATTCCTTGGTTCTTGAAATAGGATAAATGAAACAATTTTGGTATATTACAGAAATTACAAGTGTATAAGCATAAAAACAAATAAAAACGTGAAACTTACAAATGTAAAAAGAAATGCATGGATGAATTTACAAGCTTTCACAAAATACAGATATCATAACAAATTAACTCAAGAAATAAATAAAAGCAAAATTTATCATAATAATACAACGTATACTTATTAATATCAAATTAAAAGAGTAAAAAGCTAGAAACGTTCCCCCATGTGTACCCAATTCAGTATCCTCTAGAACTGCTTATGGCTTTGGCATGGTGAAGCCCCTATAGTTCATTACATGAGGTTTGGGTTAGACATTTAAATGGATTCTTGAATTGCTCCCCGAGTCCAAAAAGAACTAATGAGGAACCTCACTCCTTACCCATCACGGATTTATGTCAGAAAAGGTTCAATTTGAGTGGGAGTATCTTCCATGCCCATGACGAGGCTAACACCTTGAGCAGGTGTAGGAATTTAGACCAGGTAGGCTTTTCACTAGCCCAGACAGAGGCTAACACCTTAGAACGCAGAGCTACTTTACCTCTTACTAAAATATCAGGTAGCTATGTCACCTCAATACACTAAAGGAGAATTAAATGTATATGCAAGTGCGCAGTGTGTGTGAGGGAACAAATTACCTTTTATGACTTAACACTTTCAAAAATTAAAACCCCTATCCTAAATGCTCCATGAAAATAACACTGCAAAGAAAACAAAATAGTTAGCAAAAAAATATGAAAATATATACCAAAATTTTCATATAAATCAAAAATAATAATTATTTTTTGAAAATACAGGGAATTATAGTTAAATACCAATTGAAACTAAATTAATCAAAAAATTATTTAACATGTGATTAATTTTAGGCTTGACTCTCTAACCTATCTCTAGTGGAGTCGCCAAGCTGTCGCAACATGGCTCGGATTTGAATCCTAACCAGCTAGACTTAAAATGGTGGGTGCACCCCTTGTTCATATAAATATCTATATATCATTATTTTCTTATCATTATTATTATTCTTTATTTTTCATATCTGGGGACTGAGTTGTCGAGCTGAATCGCTTACTAAGCTTAATTTTAAATAGTTGTTACGAAATGACCATTTATTTCAAAGTCTTACCAATCTTATTTTGGCTAGGTGAGATTGGACACCTATCAAAGTTTATATTTTAAGGATTATGGAACCCATGAAAACAAACACCGATGCCTGTACTTATACCAGAGATTGCTTTATAGGGTCGAGAGTAGGTTACAATCACAAGTAAGGATCGACCTTCTCGCAATGCCTAGCAATCGATACTTATTATTCTCATGTTAACTTAAATTTTGATTTTTATTTGGTTTCAATATTAATATTTAATTATAATTCTCATAATATTTTATTAAACAAATTTATTACTCTAAGAAAGTTAAGTTTTGTTACTTTTAGAAATCAAAATACTTTTGCACCAATGGACCAAGAGGACACGAAAAATTTTTATCATTCTCTTTCATACCCTGTTGGAAAACCAGTGGAACACAAAAGGGTTTTTTCTTTTTTTTTTTTTACAAAAATTAAAAAAATCTTGACTTTTATTTTGAGAAGGATGTCTTGTCATTAAAGTAATTTTTAGAACTCTTTGTATTCTGGTAGGAATTCCACGTATTAATTTAATGAGAAGACATTGCCTTAATTTTAAAAATGTATTCAATTTTATTAAAAACATTAACCCTAAGACCTAAAAACTGTCAAATATGATGAACATATTCCCTATGTGTACTTTTGATGAAAGTATCCTAGTAAATACATAGGACTTACTTCTAATATAAAATTATTAAGATGCCCTTAAGGTATACCTTTGGCATGAAAGTATCCTGGTTATCCTAAAAACTTGAAATGATAAGTAAAGTGTGAACCGGTCCTGAATATGCAGTTTTGGCCTAAAAGCATCCCAATGCTTACTTAAAACTCAACTCAAAAAAATTATTAAAATGCCCTTAAGGTATACCTTCGACGTGAAAGTATCTCAGTACCCTAATAGACACTAATATGGTGATAAAATGACAAACCTATACTAAACATGCACCTTTGGCATAAAAGCATCCTGGTTACTATCTAGGACTTGGTTCTAAGTAAAATTACCAAAATGCCCTTAAGATATACCTTCGACGTGAAAGTATCCTGGTATACTAATAGGCACTAAAATAATCTTAGAAGGCTAAACTAATCCTAAACATTCACCTTCAATGTAAAAGCATCTTGGTGAAAAAATTACCAAAATGTCCCTAAACTTTTAAAAATTTCATTTTGTACCCTACGAAAAATCGAGAGAATACAAAAAATTTTAAAAATTTCTACACCCCTATAGAAAGCCATAGGAATACTAGAAATTTTTAAAAATGATAAAAGAGACCGTTTTACCCATAAAGACTAAAATTTGCTATTTAGTCCTTAAACTTTTCAAAAGTTACATTTTAGTCCCTACATGGAAAAAAATAATAAAATATCACAAAAATTTGAAAATACATATGAAAAACACAACAAATACATCCTCCAAGATTCGGCCAACGCCTTGGCCTTGAAGCAAAAATTTTTATATTTTGCAAAGTAGTCCCTTAATTTCCTAAATTTGCATTCGGTCCCCTATATGGAAAAAACATCACAAAACATCACAAAAATCATCAAACTAGCTAATAATCAACACAAGAATCATGGCAAAAATATACACGATGATTCGGCCAAGCACTTTTAGCCATAAAATATGATTTTTCATATTTTGCAATTTAGTCCCTATACAAAAAAATCATAATTAAACAAAAAATTGATCATGAAGAATTATGGAAATCATACCCAAAAATCATAAAACAAATCTGGCCGAACACCTATGGCTTTAGAAGAAAAATTTTACAATTTTGCAAATAAGTCTTTAAACTTTATAAAATTATAAAATAACCCCAAATAGAATAAAAATGACAAATAAGCATCTAAATGCATCCAAAACACATAAAAGTAACATAAAATTAGACCTGGAGAATTCGGCCAAACCTAACTATACCATGTAACAAATTTGCAAAAATTACAAATTAGTCTTTAGGCTTTCTAAAGTTATAAAATGGTCCTAAAAAGTAAAACTTTGAAGATAACATCCTTACCATTCAGCCACGAAAAAATGCACCTAATAGATCTTAAAAAATATGCGAAAATTATGATTCATCCTCTAAAAACCATATTAACACTAAATTCATCTAAAATTGACTTAAAGCAAATATAGGAAAGATTACAAAATTTCTTTTAAGATTTTAATCAAACAAAAAATAATCAAAATATATCCATGCCATCCTAAAATCACTTCATGCATGACCGTATCCATAAGTTTCTTATCCAAAACTTCAGGTTTATGGCCTAGAAAATATTACAACAAAATATACAAACAATCAAAATAAATTTAACATGAATTTAAGTTAAACTAAAAAAAATTATGAAAATTGGATCATTGCTTTAATGTTTGGCTTCCAAAATTGGTATTTACACCATTAGCTTAAACTATTATGAAGCTCGAAATGAGGACAAGAATTAAAATAAAAATCAAATAGAAATTAGAAGATAGAAAATACCTTAGCAAAATTACCAAAATTTCTTCCAAGAATTGTTACTATTGCCCTTTTTTTTTTTCTTTTCGTAAGGTTGCTAAAAATGAAAGTAAGATCATCAAGTGAAATTGAAAAACACCCGAAAGCCTTTTTTTTAACCTAAAAAACTTCCCCTCTTTTATTTAGTCAAAACTTTTTTTTTTTCATTTTCATAAGGTTGCCTAAAAAATGAATATTGATTTGAATTTAAAAAATGAAATCTTCAAAACCTAGCAAACTATTTTTTTGGCCCAAAAACCCTTTTTTTGTTATTTTTCTTTTTAACTTTATCAATATGCATTAAGCAAGTTTTGACACCTAACTCTTTAGGTGTCCAAGTGCTAACTCCAATTTCATGTGGCTAAGAATGAAGGCCACAACATGCTTTAGGTGGAAAAAATAAGCTTTATTGCCATTATTCATGAAAAACACATGTCATGGTAATAATTTAAAATGAAAATATAATAAATAAAATAATTAATAATAAATATAATATGAACTGATATATATATATAGATATATATCTACACGAAATTATTGAGAAAATTAGGTGTCCAAGTGCTACCTCAAATTTCATGTGGCTAAGAATGAAAGCCATAACATGTTTTAGGTGGAAAAAATATGCTTTATTGCCATTATTCATGAAAAACAGATGTCATGGTAATAATTTAAAATGAAAATATAATAAAATAAAATAATTAATAATAAATATAATATGTACTGATATATATATATGTACATATATATCTACACGAAATTATTGAGAAAAATAAAATAAAATTCAAGAATTTAATTTGGTGATGTATGATTTAAATTAGCAAATTAAAAATAAATTGTGTACAACAATATTTTAATTTACACATATAAATAAAATACAATAAATTTTGAATCCAAATTTACATGTAACTTACCTTTAATTTGATATCTCATGACATAAATAATGATATAAACTTTTTCTTGAATATTTTAGATTTCTTTTGGAGTGAGTATCGACATAAATACTGCACAAATATCAGTATATCAATAAAAATACAAAAGTCAACTTCACAAATTTCATGAAAAATTCTTCAAAATGAGAAATTTGACGTGATATCGCATGCGGAGATAGATTTCCAAAATTTGACAAGGAAATATTGAAAAATAAATTTTCTCTTAAATATTCATCTTGTATATCCAAAATTAGAGATAAAAATATGATTTTTCCTATCACATGAACTTTCAGCCATTTAAATATGATTAAAAGGGGCTTAAAAATGTCTAGTTTATCAAAAAAAGGATTGTTCCCAATAAGGGTGGCAGTTAAGTTTTTAGCCTTGGATATTCAAGATTATCGAAAAAGAGACTTGGATGAAATTAAGTGTCTACAGCTAGGACATGAATCTAGCTACATAGTTCAGTCTCACGAGTAAACTTTTTCTTTTTAGGTAAAAGGCGATGAGAGGTTTTGGATAGCGTTTACCTTGTCAGGATCAACCTTTATTCCTTATTCACTCACAAGGAAGCTAATAGCTTGCCAGAGGTAACATCGAAGGTGCACTTAGCTAGGTTTAGTTTGAATTGATATTTACATAGTCATTTAAAGAGTTTATGGAGGTTTGACACATGCTCAATCTCTTTTGGGGATTTAGCAATCATATCATCCGCATAGACCTCTATTTCTTTGTGTGTGAGGTTGTGGAATAACATCACCATTGCCCTTCAGTAAGTTTCCCTAATTTTTTGAGTCTAAAAAGGCACAACCTTATAGCAAAAAGTACCCCACATGGTCAAGAAAGTGGTTTTTTCCATGTCTTCGAGTGCCATTTTAATTTGATTATAGCCTAAAAATCCATCCATAAAGAAAAATAGGAAATTTTTAGCAATGTTATCCACTGGGGTATAAATGTAATGAAAAGAGAAATTATCTTTAGGGCTAGCTTGGTTCAAATCCTTATAATTTACCCACATCTTTTTTAGAAACTGAGACAATGTTGGCTACCCACTTGGGATACTTAGCTACTTCGAGAAACCTTGTATCAAATTATTTTTTAATTTTTCTTTAATTTTTAGAAGCATCCTAGATTTCATTCCCTTAAGTTTTTGTTGTATGGGTTTGCACTCAAGTTTTATAGGAAATCTGCGAACTAATATGTCAGTGTTCAGCCTCGGCATGTCTTGGTAAGACCAGCCAATACATCCCAGTATTCATGGAGGAGGTCGATTAATTTGTTTCAAGTTGATGGGTTTATAGAGGTTTCTATCTTGACCTCTTTTCGATCTTCCTTTATCCTAAGTTTCACAGTTTCAGCAAGCTCTTCATGGGTAAGATTTTTTCTCTTCTTATTTAATTAATCTCAACAAATCAAGTAACATAGTGCTTTAGTGAAAATCCCTCCGGATTTAACCTCATCAGTGTAGATTGGTTGTTCAAATCAATTTTTGAAGTCTCAGCATAAATATTCATGTCATTTTTATCTTTTGCTTCAAAATATAAAGAAGAACAATATAGGTGGAGAAAAACATACACAAAAAAGAAAAAAAGTTTAAGGGTTTGACAAAATATGAGAATGGACATAAAAGATGGAATGCAAATGTTTAGTCATTTTTATTAGTAATGATTGATAGAAGTATGAGTGTACAAAAGATCCTATAATGCTCTTAGGTAGAAGTATATAGGTTTCATTCATAGCATTACTTTAAATTAGATCCAAATAGTATATGAATCTTTTTTCAGTCAAAATGCTTGGAATAAATCACGGAGTGCATAAACTAGTATCATGGCCTGTTGCTAAAGTTCCTAGCTCATCAATTACTTTAAGAAAGAAAACTTTGAATGCCTTGCTTAAAATAACCATTACATTGTTTAGATGATATGTCCTCTTAAGGGAAAATATTCTCATAGTGATGACAACACCATTATTCGTATTCTATATATTGACAGTTCATATGGGCCATTCTCTTTTTTTATGTTTTCTAAGCTTGTTTCTTCTGTTGATAGGCATTAGGCTTGATACAAAAACTTTGTTATCAATTTGATAAGAGACTTTCAAAGCTTGGAGATCTCCTACAAATGTTTTTCGAGTCCTTTTCTAATCTAAGTACCTACCGATGATCAATTGGAAACTCATATCAATACTTTTTGACAGATGAGGTTCAATCATAAGTGAAGCTTCTTTAATAAGATACTTGTTTCTTATTCTAGAAATTAATTCCCCCTTCATCCATCAACCTTTGGACCATTTCATGAAAAGTTTTGCATGTTTAAAGAGTATGACTATGGATGATATGGAAGTCACAAAAGTCGATAAGGTCTTTTTTTATCTTTTCAACCTTATTGATCAATTCTACGTATACTAGATTTACCAAACTAGGTTCATTGGTGTCTTGACTTGCTCTATTTTTTTTACAATTTTATGTTTTTTTTTTATAATTTTACAATCATCTTTAATACTGATTGCATTCATGACTGATTCAGTATAAATTTAAGATAAGCTGGTTTGATATTGGGTTTCATCCATTGTGCAATCTTGATTACACTTTTCCCTTTACTTTGGAGATAGCCCGCTCGATCGAGTTGTTATAAATTCATCAATCATTCCACATAATATAACTACATCTACAAAATTCTTTGGTGTATTTCTTTCACTTTCTTATAGTAAAAAGTTTGTAAGGTGCCAATGAACCTAATAATTAACTCTTTCTCAGTCAATAAGGGATGGATTTAGGTGATTTTTTAGAACCATCTCTGAGCATACTACATGAAGCTTTTAATACTTTTCTTTTACATGTCCAATAGAAAAAGATAATCCAAAGCTAATCAGATACATGCCTATACTGATCCAAGAAAAGCTCGATTGAAATCTACCCATAATTAAATCTAATTGGGTCAAGCTCTATATACCATCATGCAGTCGCTTTAGTTAAGCTATCTTGAAAACAGTTTGTTAATAGTTTCTCATTGTCTTCATGCCCAACCATATTTTGGTAGTACATACAGATACGTGCTGAAAGGCCTATGGTCTCATTGTATTTATCAAAATTTGGTACTTTGAACTTGGATTGGATAACAACGTTTGAGACCAACCTAAGGATTTGGCATCTATAATTCTAAACTTATAACTCCCTTATACAGCTCTAAGGCATTTCTTTAATAACTTGTACTTAGTTTCATTTTTAATAGCCTCGACTCACTTTGAACTAACCATTTTTTCTTATTCTATTTGCTCATTAAGGTCTAAAACTAAAGGATTTGCTCGTGATGATCCCATGTTTACATCATGATTTCCTGAGCTAAATGTCATGCTATCAAAAGGTTTATATAGATGAATGGTTGAGCAGGTAGGTCGATGCTGTTGGGGGTGACTGTCCTTGAGATGCTTCTTCAAGAGTATTGGTGACCTTAATCCCCTTATTCAAATAAACCTTAAGATTGGATGGTTCCTTACCCTTATTAGTGATATTTGTTTGCCTTTTATCCTTAAAGCTAGCAATAAGTAGTTTGGTTAGCTCATCAATTTTGTAAATCATCAGTTTTACAAAGCATTTGCTCCTGAGCTTCTCAATGCAAAATTTTAAGCCTCTCAATATGAACTTGGTGATCATTATCTATTACCTTTTGACATAACTGACTATTGTACCAGTGTTCAGTGTTCGATTTCATGTTTTGAGGACCTTTACACTTTATAGTGATGTTGGATTAAAATTATTAGTATGATGAGCATGATGTATGCGAGAATAAAGATGGAATCATATGTCTGTGATAATATTATGGAAAAACTTAATTAAACAAATTCAATCATCTATGCAAATGCAAGAAACAGTTAGATTTTGGGAATACCTTTGAAATAAGTATCTTTCATTCGAACAAAACATTAACTACAACCCATCAAGTTTGAAGTAATCAAATCTGAAATATCCTTCTCTATTACATTGTTTGATTAGAAGTTCTAGGAAGTTCAATAATTTTTGTCCACTGCTCCTAGGGGATGAAGTTTTGCCTTACAGATTTGACTAATTCAATTATGTTGTCGGTGCTGGTTTAAACCATATAGATTTGCTCAATAAGGTTCTAAAGACATTCCTTATACTCCGATTAAGATTGGTCTGCCAAGATCAAATTTTGGTGTAATTTCTTAAAACTCCTTGAGAATCTCTCAACTTGATCTTGCTAGACCTAAAGGGCATACTTTAATTCTTAAACCCTTACAGCTAAAGCTTTATTCTCAATCTTTCCCTCTTAAAGAACTTGTACTTGAGCTGCCAAGCTTTTTGTTTCTTTTTTTTATAAATTAAGGTGATTGCACAAGCCTTAGTGCATTTTTGTGCAATAGTCTTTGCATGAGCCTTTCAAGCCTCTAAGTCATTGGCAAGGGAGACAACTCAGCTTTTCATTCAGGTAAAGATTTCTAGTGCTTTTGTATTTCTTTGCCTTCTGAAATGCTATGTAGTCTTTCTTCAAGTCTTGAAGATCTTTATTGATGGCATTTTTTCTTGACAACATCATGTATCTGTCACTCTCAGAATTGACACTTATGCTTTAACTGGCTCTTTTCTTCTTACAACTGATGAATTTTTGAAGCAAAAGCAACTCTTTCTTGTGCGTTTTAAAATCTCAATCTTAAATGAAGGTTTATCTGTTGCAACATAAGGGATTCCTTTAGTAGGTAACAATATGGCATCATTAACTCACCTAACTATCTAATCTTTAAAGGTTGGAGTCACTATTTTCTCTTATTTCAATATGATTTAATAGGTATTGCACCATGTGTCAAAGATCTTTCGCACCTACTTGTGTAACCATCCCTTCCATATTTAAAATCTAGCATACAAAGCTCATAAGTGGTGGAGACAAACTGTCAGCTATCAAATTATCATAAAGCCATGAATAAAATGTAACCAGTGCTTCCCCATAATTCATTAAGATGCCTCTAATGAAATGGTTTGCATTTATAAAGAATAGGGCTTAAAATAATCCATGGAACTATCAAAGTCACTTCATTGGCATTCAACTCTTGGAACTTTACAATCCATTAATCTTTGATGGTATCTTGTAGCCACTCTTTTCTAAGAACTTAGTAAGAAGACTAAAATTTAGCATATAAGACTGTAGTGGTGTTTTACCCCAAAAATGATTAAGAAGCCATACGTACAATAGTGAGCATTCAATGAAGTGTGCTTTATCACTTTTTCTCCTAAATTTTAAGGACAGATAGTTTTCATTATGATGGCAAAAGAATGATTGATACCATAACTTAGTTTTGAGCAAATATCTACCATGGCAACATCTATATGTCCCAAAACCCATAAAAAATAATCAGACCATAGATTGCCAATGTGAAAACATCTTGAATCTACTTCTTATTTGATTGAGTACTCATAATAGACTTCAAACTATCCTATGTGTACATGCACTATTCCATAATTTGACTAGATGTGAGTCCACCCAGTGTTCTCCAACTCCAAGCACAGTAGCCAACTTCTTCCTAAGGGGCGTAGGTTTTGTCGACTTAGATTAAATCTTATTGAATTGAGCCTTTTTTATACTAAGCATAGCTACATTCTCTTCTACAGTAGGGACTAGATCATGCCCATCAGAAGTAAAAAATCTGTACACAGGATTCCTAAATTGTATTACGACATGTAGTAATCTAAAGTCAACTTTGACTTGGCCTAATAGAGCAATATCCCCATAATTTTTTTGAAGATTGCCTTATCAGTCTCATCCTAACTGTTCCACACATTTCTCGACTCTTGAAGGTTAAACTACCTGAAAACCATTTTAGCCTATTCTAGGATCTTTGAGATATATTTAGGCTTGAGATCCCTAATCTCTTTGATCACTTTCTAACTTGGTCTTGACTACCTTAGAATCTTTAAAACCTTTAGCTAGTGCTTGTGTCATGGTGAGATACTTGTTCATGGACATTGCCCTTAGAGCCAACTATCTTGAGATGACATTAAATGATATGATGCATGTAGCAAAAATAACAACAAAAGAAACACTAAGTTAGTAACGTATTAAAGACAAGGAATAAATCATATTAAAATGCCCGATGGCATCATCATGCTTTGAGGCAAGCATGGAAAAAATGGGTATAAATATTTCCCTTTTAATCATAGACTTGTGCAAATAGCGTATCAGCATGTTTAAGATATAACTATCCCATTGAGATAAGATCAGTGCTCAAGACAGTGATAATTCGCTCATCACCATGGTTACAAGCTAATATCAAGCCATCCATCAGATAGCATGATGACTTATTCAGGTGTTTGCTCCCATCAAGACAACATGAGGCCTCTAAGGATGTTTGCTACTTGTTTATTATCATTTAATGATTAACAGGCTACAAGCCATTGGTTAGGTAGCATAACGACCTACCCAATTAAGTTTGGTTCCCTAGGAAGCGATATTAGCCTTGAAAAGGATGTTAAATGACAACATTCAAATATCGTCACTTATGAATGAAAAAAAGGTGTTAGCTATCAGTTGAACAACATAAAGACATGCCCCAATAGTATTATTACAATAGATGACATAATTTGAGGCAATAAAAAAAGGAATGGTGACATGTTCGTTCATTATCATTTATGTAACAAAGAAATGATAAAGAGGAGCAATAGGTAAGAAGTGTTTCCCTAAGGGTCTAATTTTCAAGGTCAATCTAATAGTGCTTTAGTATGGCTTAGCATGGTTTGGCTTTTATGGCTAATACATGGAGTTGAATTGACTCTAAAAGGTTCTCAAATCATTTTTCTATCTGGTAAGGACAACTAAGGCACCTCGATCCTTATACCATCATAGGATTGGCTGAATGGGTTTGATTTGGGTAGTGTATTTTGCTATGCCCATATGGATAAAAAATACCATGAAAGCATAGGTATTTTACACCTCGAAAGATATTGCTAGCCTACGGGTAAAGAAGAGATACCACAAAGGATAATTAGCTTATTCCACATAATAAATGTGTCATTCTCTCTCCAAGAAAAAAACAATCGAGAGTCTATGAGATATAACTGCACGGTGTGCGTCGGGGAAACAACCATACTTTTTATTTACTCATTACCAGTTTAAAGAAGCTGTCTACTCATTTTTTTATGTAGGAAAAACCTTAGTAATCACGAGAAACACAAAAACATGGAGAATGATGGTTGATGAATGCCATGTATAAAAAAGATGAAAAAAGGGGATTAAAAATATATAATGACTAAAATAAGGGGAAATCGATCATGCAAAAATTTAGCTAGTTACAAGCTTGACTTTTTAAATAAATTCCCTCGTGGAGTTGCCAAGCTATCACAACGTGCCTCCTACACATGACATTACAACTTAAAAATGAAAAAAAGAACAAGCTTGCCTTTGGATCATCCCTTGATTGGGATTTGAATTAGGTGTGACAGAGTGAAAGTTAAGAGGAAGACCATCAGATGAATTGCTCATCTAACCAATCTTAGATGGTCATTTTGAAATAATCATGACTTTGAGTTGCCACTAATCATTTTGGGCTAGGTATGCCCAGATACCTATTAAAATTGATGATTTTGAGTTACAAAACTTAAAACACTAATTTATGGACTACATATAGCAAAGTTTGTTTTAAAATGGTCTAGGAGTCAGTTACCTGTGGGAAAAGATTAACACCCCCATGATGCCCAAGATTGGTACCATCTAGCCATAAATTATTGAAGTGTCAGGTTATTTTTTTTGTTTTTCATGTAGTCATTATTTATGTGTAATCTCCTTCTTATGAATGTAAAATTTTAAATACAGCATGTTTTTATGATAAAATTTTAGTTAATATCTCTCTTTAAAACCCAAGAGGGAAGAGAAACATAAAAGATTTGGTAAAATGAGATCCGAATTGATTTAGAATAGGATACCATACATCAAGCACTAAAGGGATACTAATGTAGAACATTGCCTTAGGCTTAATGAAATTTGACTTTTTTGAAAATAGAATATGTGAAACAAAAAGGATAAAGCGGTTTAGATGTATCTCATAATTGACCTTAATTGTTGAGGAATAACCAAATTAACAATTTTATGGCATGTTTGGATTCGGCGGCCATCTTATGTGTAAAAAGGTTGATGACAGGCCATGGGATGTCGGAGGAAGAGAAAATTTAGATTTTGGAAGTTTTTTGAAGAGTAGGGTTGAAGTACCAATTTAGAGGAAAAGGGTTAGAAAATCCCCTCGAAAAAGTAGGGCTAGAGTATCCCCTTAAAAAAAGAATTTGAATGATTCTTAAAAAATCAAACTTTTTGATAGTTTTTATGAAAGATAAATTTTAAGATGGAAAGTATTTTAAATAGGAAATGAAAATTAATTTAAAAACAATTTTGAGTTTTGATCTGAGCCTGAAAGGACCTATATTATGACTCATAACACCATTGAATATATTTCAAGTCATTCCAATGACTAGAAAATATGGTTTGGGAAAATCCAAGTGAATCTTCTCAAATTCAGCAAGAATAGAGGATAGTATCATGCTACCCACCTTCCCAGATTTATTTCAGCTTGGTCTGATGATTTCTAGTGGCAAAAGATGTACTATTAGAAAGGCAACTCAATAAGTATTAATGTAAAATATTTTAAAAATCCTAGAAAATTGCCTTCTAGATAAAATTAATTTTGAAATGGGTCTAACTTAGCACTGACAGTAAGTGTTAGAAAAATGGAGCAATTAATTTTCAAAAATCATCTTGAACTTGTTTGGAATCATTAAATCACAAAAAATAGCTTTTTGGAAAGAGAATTTTATGAAGTTCTCGGGAAAAAGTTTCAAAAAGTCCACAAAAATCATTTGATGGGTCTGATTCATCCAAATAGAATATGAATTGATGGTTCTAAGGGTTTCAGATAGCAAAGGTTCAAAAAATCATAACATTTACATCTGAAATGATCTAAGGGCAAATGTGATATGGTTATAAAGGTAATTCAAATGCCTTTCCAGGAAAAATGCCAAAAAATTCCAAAAAAATCATTTTAAGTTTGAAAGTAATTTTTCAAATAGGGATTTCAATGCTGCCAATACTAAAATTAGAGGCTTTTTTGGATTTAGTCTTTTACGGTCACATACAAAAGCACTAGACATCTAAATGTCCAAACATTGAAGTCCATAGCAGTGAAGTAATGGCCCAATCCAACCCCCATAAAGTAGGCTATCAAACCATTCGCTATCTATACCAATAGTAATATAGCTCGAAACAAGGCTTAAGCTAAATATTTGAAAATATTTTTTATTTTGGATTGAAATATAATTTATTTGGCATATTAAGGCATGTCCAAATAGTTGTGTTTGATATATCCATAAGATTCGAAAACCAATATATTGAAAACCTTAAATCCATGCTAATCCTTACAAATTGAGTTTAATATAGATTTAACTTAGAGTTTTCTTTGAAAACAAATTTTTACAAACATCATAAAGGCATTTCAACAAACATATGATGAACTAATCTAAGTGAAAATATCAGACATAAACAACCACTCAAAATAGCAAGTTATCTATGCATTTCATCAAAGAAATCATAGTGAAAATGCATCCCATGGTATGGTCAAGATAAAAAATATGATAGGCTAAGCATTCAACATGAAATAAGCTTGTTAAGATGAAGACAATCATAGCAAGAATGCAAAAGCAAAGGCTCTTTTAATGTCAACAAGAAATATGGCATTCTAGTTTATCAAAATACCAT
This sequence comes from Adansonia grandidieri, assembly GCA_038382065.1. Lineage (NCBI taxonomy): Eukaryota > Viridiplantae > Streptophyta > Magnoliopsida > Malvales > Malvaceae > Adansonia > Adansonia grandidieri. Next base: position 10,174,848 of record JBBYHK010000015.1, on the reverse strand, counting down.
TGAAGCATTGAAAAAGTCATCAAAATCCTAAGACTACCACAAACAAAGGCACAATAATGCATGAAAGCCTTAGGAGGGTCAGGGCAACATAGAGGTTTAATAAAATGATGATGATGAAACAAAAAATAAAAGAAAACAAAAAATAGAAGATATACCCAAATGGAACCTTAGATTCTTAGCTATATTCTTAAGTAGCCTCCAGTAACTTGTAGCTCACTTTTTTCTTTTCTTTGCTATGGATTAGCAAAAAAATAATAATAAAAAGAAAGAGATTTTAGTTATAGTGTCTATGGAGATTAGTTTTTAAGGTAGAGGTTAGGGAAATGAGAGGTTTTGGAAAGATTTTTGGAAGGGTGGAAAAAGAGCTATGGGAATAGGATTCATGGAAGATATTGAGGTTTCTTTGGTGGCTGATGTAAAAAGGTCTTTTTTTCTCAGCGAGTAGAAATTAGATTATATAGTGGATAATTTTGGCCACTAAGATAACCTAGTAATGAGGACATATAGGACTTTTAGTATACCCAATATGATGACTCATTATACAAGGTGAAACCTTTTAGCATTGGATTAGTTAACCTTGATTCTTGTAGGTAAAAAAATCTTACATTAGCTGATCAGATGAATGATCTCAAGTTTGTCTTTTATAAAACAAGATTTTTTTTTCATGAAATACCCTTATACCAAGCTCAATGAGCCTTTCAAAAATGTGTTAATCCAAAGTTTAGAGTTCAAAAATGAAACCCACATGATTTGTTTGAAATTATGTTTGATATTGGATTTTTTAGGCTAATGTTATGAAGAGAGGAAAAATGTCTCGAATTAGGCCAAAATAGTCTTGTGTATCGATACATTGATCAAAGAAACCTAGAATGTATCGATACTTCAAATTTGGTATTGATACAAAGCATGGTATATTGATGCTAGTAAGCTTGTATCAATAACCAGCTTGTTGTATCGATACATGCACTTTTGTATTGATACTCATTGGTTAAAAATCATAATTTTAGCTATGATATAACTCTGTATCGATGCAAACACCCTTGCAATAGATACAAATAGTAAAATCCTTAGAATTTGGATAACATTAAGCCTTGCATCGATACCTTAAGCCCTTATCAAAATATATATACAAAAAATGCAAATTTTCTCTTACCTTTAACTTTTTGAACTCCTTACCTTAGCTAGGAATGATGGGAACTTGACACGTACTTCTTTGAACAACCTTGATGGTACCTCAAACAATGACTTTTGATACTTCAAATATTTGCCCGACAAAATGAGGTGTCTACAAGGTTGGTACACTTAAGGTTAGTTTTAGTTAGTTAGTTAGGTATTGTATATGTTGAAAAAACTTCTTGTAAAGGGCTTATTAGGTCTCAAACCAAATCATGTCTAATTACTCTTTGCTTTTTTTTCATAAGTTTTTAGCAATAGCTAGAGAGGGGTAGCTGTGGACACCTTGTTTTGTCCACTTTCTAATTCACTTTTTTTGAATTTTAGGGTTCACATAGATTTTATTGGTTCTAGATCTTCTCCAATGAGTTATAGATGATAGAAAGACCAATTAAGGTTTTGATTTGTTCTGATAAGTTTACTTTAATGTAATAAGGCATTTGACCTTAGTTGCTCGATTTAAAGGGTCAATGCTAGATTTTAAAAAATCAATATTCAAGTTTTAAAAATCCAAGAATGTCAAAAGTTGACTAATATATGTCTTTTAAGTGATTAGAGTGATTATTAAGGTCATTTAGGTGAAAAAGAAAAAGACTTGTTGTAGAAGTTCAAATCAAAAGTCAACATAATGGCAAAAGTCAACTATAAGCAAAGTTAATTATAAAAAGTCAACTTGTTAGCCTATAGTTAGATTTTGAAATTGGAAAGTTCTACAACTTGGATTTTAAAATTGATTACACCAAAATGAAATTGAACATGAACTTTAGGTCAAGAAGGTGTAATTGAGACTGGATCATGAAAGAACTTAGGAATTTAGAAAGTCGAGAATTCTCTAGGTTTGATCCTAGAGGTGAAGGATAGAAAATTCAATATTTTTCCAAGAAAGTCATTAGAACACATTTTTACTATAGGAAGGAACATTCAATTGCATTTTTACATAGAACATATCATGATTAATTGAATGAAATAAAAGAGTTGTGCAAGACTAGTGTAGGAATTAAGCTTGGTCAAATTCAGCATATGCATAATGTGCTAATTTTGCTCATCTTTCATTAATGACAGTAATGTAATTTACCTTAAAAATTAGTTAGATGGTTGGTGATTAAGCTAAGATCACCTAAGGGTGATTAAAACTTAAATCACCAACTTAGAGGCCTATAAATAAGGGTGATTAGCCATGACTTTCATAACCTTTAAGCACTTAGCAGATTTTACAAAATCTAGAATTTTCCTTTTCTCTTAAGTTTTCATCATCCTTAGGAGGTATGCAAAATTGGAATGGTATAATCTCTTATGTTTTTCTTTAATTTCAAGTTAATTAGTATGTTTTAATGATTGATTCATGCTTATATGTACTTAAATGTGGTTCAGTTATAAGGATTCCATGTTCTCTCTTACTCTAATGCTTTGTAATCTCATAACCTATTAAGTTCATTTGGTTTAAGCTATGATTTACTTTTTTTTATTCCAAGCATGATTACATGGTTAATTGTCAAAATTTAACTTAAAATCATGTTTAAAGGATTAAACTTAGGTTCGAACAAGTTGGAATTTCTTGATCTAGGTTTCAACCAAACTAGTTTCTTAGAAAGTTGATTATTTAAGTTCAATTGAGTTAGGATTTGAAAATATTGTGTTAAAATTTTGAAGTTTCAATGATGAAATCATGTTTCTTTAGTTTAATATAGTTTTTGAATGAGAGGAAATAGAGAGAAACAAGTTCATCTAACTTAGAATTATAGAATCTTGAGCTTAATTTCACATGATCTTCCTAATTTAAGCTAATGTGAGCTGATTTAAACTTAAATCTGCTTGAGTAAAACTTGAATCTATTATAAAATTATAAAATCATAAGTTCTTCAGTTAGGTAAAATGTTTGAATAAGTAAGAGAATCATCCTCTAGGTTTGACCATAGTGGATTCTAGGTGAATTTGATTGGGATTGAAATAATTAATGCTTAATTTATAAAACCTATATGAATTAAGATGAGCTAAAATTGGGTAAACTAAAATTTATGCCTACTTGAATGAATTCAGAAGCTTACTTGTTCAATTAATGAGTTTAAATGGTGAAAAGCATGTTTTGATTATTAAGCATGTTGATTGAATTGAATCCAAGTTTGTTTTCTTGTGTTGATTATAAAATGATGAGAATTTGATGAGAATTGATAACTAGATTAGTGTGATCAGTTAAAAAGATTTGGCCATGTTGAATTTGAGTTTAGAATTTGTTTTGTGGATGACTAGTTATTAGAACCTTAGGTTAGTATACCATTTGTTTGAAAAACACATGAAAATGTATTTAGGTTGTCAAAAAAGCTTGTTTTCTTAAAAGATCCCCTAGGGGCAAGCTTTTGTTCACTTAATCAATAGGTGAATCAAAGTTTGGTTTTGTTTAATAAGCTCTCTAATAAGTGTACACACCTAATTTTGTCCGAGCCTTCTTTCCTTGATAGTCCTAAAATATCCAAGATAGAAAATTAGGTACTTGTCCTATTAGGAGTAGACTTTTTCAAGTGGAATGAACATTTTCAAAATATTTTTAGTTGTGTTTAAATAATTGCACATGCCCATGGTAGAAAAATCAGCATTTTAAAGGTCGTAGAGAATAAATCTCAGATGAAAAAGACGAATATCAAGGTAAAAAATTAGCTTTTACTTTTATTCTTTTAAAATTTTCAAATTGCTTTCTGCAGATGTTACCATGGTCAAATTTTCCCCTCTTTAAAAAATTTTCAAGAATTTTTCATAAAATTTGGAAAGCTGATTGTCGTATATTTTTATTGACACTCATGCAATATTTACACTGATACTCACTCTGAAAAATCATAAGCATTCAAGGAAAATTTTGTATTGGCATTTTTTGCCACAAGGTATCAAGTTGTCAATTTTGGGACATAAATATGAACTTTCACAATATCCCGAGTATCATACTCGTGAAATTTTTCAGTAAAAGTTGTTCTAGATTTCAAATTTATATCTTTATATTTTTATAAACTAATATTTTGACTAATAAGTTGGATAAAATTTATTTTTATAAAATTTGAATATATTTTTTTAAATTTTCTCGTTTCCAAGATATGGAGTGGAAAACTCCATAAATTTTTTTTAGGGGGATATTTTTTGAGTTTATAATTTTCAAAATTCTTCAAATATTTTCATTAAGTTCATATTATATCAGTTTTTGAAAATTCAATTCATTTTATGAGTTTTGCATTTTTTTTTAAATGACAATTTTCTCTAAAAAGGTTTTTGCTTGAAAACTTTTATGAGTTTGGAATTTTTAATCGCCTTTTTCTTGCAAGTAAAATTTTTCAAAAATTTATTTTTGAATTTTTATATAAAAATTTTATTAATTTTATTTTTAGTAGGCCAAAATCTATTTTTTTCGTCTCCTGGGCTTTAAGACCCATTAATAGGCCCGATAGCCCATTAGCTTTTTGACAAGCCCAATGAGCCCATTTTTGTTTTTTTAACAAGTCCA
>JBBYHK010000015.1:10126694-10166060 GCA_038382065.1 Adansonia grandidieri | reverse complement strand
ATTTAACGATTTAGCTACAAATATCATAAATTTTTTTAAGGTCACGGGCGCTTAGCCAAATGGTCCTAGAGTCCTTAGGTGAATTTCTCATGTATTTTTTATGTGTGTTATGCATTTTAAATCATTTAGGACCAATCTGTAATTTTAGAAAAGTTTAAGGACCACTAGGGAAATTGAGCATTTTTAGGTCAAAATGGTCGTCTCGAGCGTGAAATCATCCACTGAGATTATTTTAAATATTTTTAGCATTCCATTGGTCCTCCGGTGAGGTCCTAACAATATTAAAACCTTTTGTATTCTTTCAGTTTTCCATTAGGATACGAAATGTAATTTTTAAAAATTTAGAGACTCAATGGCATTTTTGCATTTTAGGTTACTTTAAAAATCTAAATTACCCATTTAAAGCTTTTTGGACCAAAAAAATATTTTTAGCATTTTAGTCAATTTAGGACTAATATTTAATCTTGAAAAATTTAGAGACCCATTAGCAATTTTTGTACTTTAGCTTATTTTTGTCATCTAAATTACCCATTTAAAGTAAAAATCATCATCGATTATCTTTTCATGTCCTTTAGAGTTGTTGGGATACTTTGACGTCGAAGGTATACCCTAAGGCCATTGTGGTAATTTTCCTAGATCCAATTTTTGGGTAGTCATTGAGGTTTTTTTTGCCAAAGATACGCATTTAGGATAGGTTCACCTCTATGATCATTTTCATGTTTTCTAGGGTTGCCAAGATACTTTCACGTCGAAAGTACACCCTAGGGGTATTTTGGTAATTTTTCTTAAGCTAAGTTTTAGGTAGTCATCATGATACTTTTATGCTAAAGATGTACATTTAGGATAGGTTCACCTTTTTATAATATTTTTCATGTCCATTAGGGTTGTCGAGATACATTCACATTAAAGGTACACCCAAGGGCATTTTGGTAATTTCTCTCGAACTGGCTCCTAAGAGTCATTGAGATGCTTTTATGCCAAAGATGTATATTTAGGATATGTTCACCTTTTTATAATCTTTTTCATGTCCTTTAAGGTTACCAAGATACTTTCACATCGAAGGTACACCCTAGAGGCATTTTGGTAGTTTTCCTCAAGCTAAGTCTTAGGTAGTCATCGGGATGATTTTATGCCAAAGATGTACATTTAGGATAGGTTCACCTTTTTATAATCTTTTTCATGTCCTTTAGGGTTACCATGATACTTTCATGTAAAAAGTACACTCCAAGGGTATTTTAGTAATTTCTATCAAGTTGAGTACCAGGTAGTCATTGGGATGCTTTTATGCCAAAGATATACGATTAGGAGAGGTTCACCTTTTTATAATCTTTTTCATGTATTTTAGGGTTGCCAGGATACTTTCACATTGAAGGAACACCTCAAGGGCATGTTGGTAATTTCCCTCTAGTCGAGTCCTAGGAAGTCATTGGGATGCTTTTATGCCAAAGTTGTACATTTAGGATAGGTTCACCTTTTTATAATCCTTTTTGTATCCTTTAGGGTCATCGAGATACTTTCACATCGAATGTACTCCCAAGGGCATTTTGGTAATTTTTCTTGAGTAGAGTCCTAGGTAGTCATCGGGATGCTTTTATGCCAAAGATGTGCATTTAGGATATATTCACCTTTCTATGATCTTTTTCCTATCCTTTAATGTCATTGGGATACTTTAACGTCAAAAATACACCTTAAGGGTATTTTAGTAATTTTTTATAATCGAGTCCTAGGTAGTTATCGGGATGCTTTTATGCCAAAGATGTACATTTAGGATAGGTTCGCCATTTTATAATCTTTTTCATGTCCTTTTGGGTTTGTAGGATACTTTCACGTATGGCCGAAAGGTATTTTAGTAATTTTGCATTAGAACCAAGTCCTGCGTGATTACTAGGATACTTTCATGTCAAAAGTACACATTAAGAATAGGTTTGTATTTTAGATTGTAATTGAGTTTTAGGATGTTCTATAAATATTTTCAAAAAAATATAAAAGTTTCTTTCTAGAAAATTAAGGCAAGTCTCCAAGTTAGAATAATACGTAGAATTTCTCCCAAAATATGAGAGAGGTTTTACGGATTATTTTAATATTGAGATATCTTTTTCAAAATGGAAATCCAGATTTTTATAAATTTTGAAAGAAATAATAAAACCTTTCACATTCCTCTAGTGGACTTCCACAAGGGTGCAAAAGATATTTTGAATTTTAAAACCTTTTGTGTTCCTTTGCTTTTTCGTTGGGATACAAAAGAGAATGATAAAAAGCTTTCATATTCCACTTGTCCTCTGATAGAATGCATAAGAAATTTTGATTTTCAAAATTTTAAAAACTCAATTTTCCTAACATAGAATAATATATTTGGTTTAAAATTATTATTTTGGGAATTTATATTTAAGTGCCATATGTTAAAACCGAATAAAAATTAAAATTAAAATTAACACATAATTAATAAGATATCGGATTTTGGGCATCACAAGAGGGTCAATCCTTACTAGTGATTGTAACTGGCTCCTGGACCTTTTATGTGTCTCTAGTATGATCAGGGACCTCGAAGTTAGTATTTCAGGGTTTCGAACCCTTGACATATGAACTTGATAGGTGACCAATCTCACCTAGCCCAAATAGACTGGTGGTGACTCTAAATAACTATTTAGGGTTAAGTCGGGTGAGCAATTCATCTCGGCCACCTAGTCTTTAAAAATAAGAAAATGTCAATAATAATAAGGCCTATAGAAACAAGAGAATATAAAATAGTGATATATCAACAAATATAAAAGCAAAGGTTATTTGAGTCAGGCTTGGTTAGGATTCGTATCCAAGCCACATCACGATAGAGGTCATATTGACTATTCCTTCATATTAGGTGGCTTGCCTTGCTATATGCCAATCTTGGTCTATAAATATAAATTCACTTATTATGGTAATTATATTTATGATGCAGGCCTGTTAGCTATATTGCTTTGAATTGATCTCAGTTTTGATGTAACTAAAACTTAAGCTTAATTAGCTTGTGTTTAAATATTTTCAACATTAGTATTTCTCTATGAAATATTTTGTAAATATTTTGAAAAAAAAGTAGAATGTGTTTGAACTCTGCACTCAAATATGTGTTCTTAATACATATTTTTATATAAAACATTTTTAGATAAGTTTTACATGTTTTATAGCTAAGAAAAATCATTTTATAAAGGATTTTAAAGGGATGTGTCATCACAATGCATAAATATATCGATACTATGTTTAAAACCCTCAAATGTATCTATACAAATCAGCAGATATCGATAAAATGTAGTGAGTATCGACACTTACCCTATATGTATCGATACATTGCTTGGCAGTAGCTAAGGCTTGGCTAAAATCTCTAAATGTATCAATACGAGTGTATCTGTATGGATACATTATAACAAGTATCAATACTCTGCTTAATTTATTGATATAATAGCCTGTAAATGGTCACATTTTTAACTCATGTATCATACTTTTAGTATTGTATCGATGCAATAGCACGAGCCTAAACAGAAACAAGCATTTATAAAGGCTCTAATGGCTATATTCCTTCACCAAATATCCCCAACGACTATAATCATGATCAAGGCTATAAATAAGCCTCTTCAACACCTTCAACAGATAGAAGAACCAAGAAATTGTGCTTAAAGTCATATCTGTCATTTTTTCTAACATTTTTGCTAAGTAGTTCATCTTAGTATAGGTTTAAATCTTCCTATCTTTGTATTCTTCATTTGGTATCTTTAGATACATATTTTCCTTGAGCCCAAACTCTTGTAAACACCTAACTTTTAGAGGTCTTATTTGTTTACACTCAAATACTTGTAAAAAGGGGAGGTTCCTACTTAGCCATTGAAAAGTAGAGAAGGTTTCTACTTAGCCTTCAAAAGTAGTGAGAGAGGGTTCTATCATAGCCACAAAAGATAAAGGGTAGAGGTTTTTTATCTTATCCTTGAAAGATAGGAAGTGTAAAGTTTATACCTTATCCTTAAAAAGTAGACAATTCAAGTTAGTGAATTGTAGAAATCTGAGACAAGTAAGGCCGAGGTAAAGGATGTAGGCAATTAAGACAAAACCTCTCTAAATTATTGAGTTTGCTTTTTCTTTTTCTTTTCTTTAATTATTTATTTTTATTCACTAATTTGCACTCCAAAGTTTATTGTTTAGATTTCTCAATTTTATTTATCAAAGTTTTTATTTACCAAAGTTTTGAGAAATCAATTCACCCCCTCTTAATTTCATTCACCACTAACAAGTCTAATAAATCCTAATAGGTCACACACAATAAAATAATCTATTAAATTAAATATTGGATTTAATTAAGTATCACTTAATTAAATAAAAGGTAGAATGAGAAAGACTTAATTGAATAAGTTCAATTAAGAATAATTTAAGATATAGATTAGATTTATTAAATCTAATTAGAGATGTCTAAATATAGAAATAAAGATAAGAATGTCTTATCAAGACAATGTCTATTTGTAGACATGGTTTAGGGTTATAAACCTAAATAATTATGTTTAGATAATAATTTAATAATTATTTAATATTATTTACATAAAGTAAAATTGTTTTACTTGGGTTAGAAAATTTAATTATGAATTAAATTATCTAACATGTAAATTGAAGGGTTGGGCAAAAAGCCTTAATTATCAAGTTAAGAAACTTTAGTTGTGAACTACTCCACGTTGAGCTTGCTAATGGGCTAAGTGCATAGAATAACTAATCTTTGGTGTGTCATTGGGCTAAAATATTAATAAGTTGCTATTAAGGTTCAATCTTGGACAAGCTAATTAAAATAGTTTAATCGGGCTCTAGGAAACACTCTAAAGTGGCACCACCTTTTAGGTATGTTAGTAACGGGCTCGATGACCCATTAGTCAAGCTTAACCTATCCTAAGATGGATTTAAATACATGATTAAGGCTTTTTGGCTGATTATAGCATCAAAAAAACCCTAGGCGCCAACCTCCCTACTTCCTTAAGGGGTTGGTGTAATCCTTCTTCCACTTGGCATAATAGATGTGCAAATTGTTTTGGGATCACTTGAGATTTGTACTTGTTGGCTATACTATTAGTGTAAGCCATACAAGCAAATTGTTGTGACTTGTAAAGCATTAGTATTTAGTGATTGTAGACACCTTATTTTGTCCAGGCTAATTTTTAGCAACTTAGGGCATAGACGTGAAAAGGCGTGACGGAAAAAGTTTTTTTGAGGAGGTTAAGAATGCTTATGGATCATATTAAAGAAAAATGCAAAGATATGGCATCAAAGGATGTAGTTCCAGGTGTTCGAGGACAAAAGACAAGGGAAAATTCATAATTTTGCCTGAATGTATCGATACATGGTCCTCATATATTGATACAATGCTCCAATGACCTAAAAATTCAAAATGTCCCTATTTGTATCGATACAATGTGTAAATGTATCGATAAATGAGTTTATGTATCGATACATGAACTCATATATCGATACTAGGTCATGCCAAAACCAAAACTTGCATTCTGTAAAGTAGATGTATTGATACATATCAACATGTATTGATACAATGTTCATTGTATCGATACAATCGAGGGCCTTTAGACCAAATGTATCGGTACATTCTTTAATGTATCGATACATGTAGGCTATTTTCCATGATCGGGGCATTTTTAACTTGTCCATCATTGATCCAAAGCTCAATTTTAACCCGTTTTTGCATCAGAAAAGATCAAAACCCGTATCAAATTATGAATTTGGACTTGTGAATTAATCAAAACATTTTTTGAAGTCTAAATTGGATCATAAAGGGTCAATGTCATATGATCACCCTACTCTTCCCTTGTTTGTTGACAAAGATCAACATCAACCACCCTACTTGCTGTTATCTAATTTCAGCAATCAAACCAGCCACCCTATGTCCATCACATTGGCAGCAAATTACTTCCTACAGCCACCCTATAGGTATCAGCTGTCACAACTTTATCCCCTTGGGAAATGACCAAAAACACCTCCAAATTAACTTCAAAATGCTAGTATAAATAGGCCATCAATATCTCAGCTGAAGGATCTTTTTTTTCCCACTTGTTTTAGCTCTCCTAACTCATTCACACATAAAAAAAAAATAAATCCTGTAGCCCTTCACTCAGTATCCAAAAATAGCCCTAAACACTCACTCCCAGCCACTATACACTTTGAAAAATCATCCTTACCCATACCAGAATCGAAACTTTTCTTTTTCTCTTGTTTCTTGCTAATAACAACAAGAAAAAAAAGGAAATTCAGGCCATCTCTGCTGCTCCAACCACTTGACCAAAAATTAAAGCTTTGTTAGTATAACTTCCTACTTAATCACTTTCATTTTTGGTTTTTTAGCATCTTCATCATTTTAGTGAGCTTTCCATGCTTCTACCAACCTCTTAGGATTCTCATGTATTATTATGGCTTTTGGTTGTGGTAGCTTAGGATTTGGATGCCTTGATGCCTCTTTTGACATGCAAAATGTCTCATTTCATCCTTATTATTTTTTGACAACTCTTATTCATGCATTTTATGCCATATTCATGCATCATGTTATGTTCAATCCATGCATAAATCCTTACCCTAGCATATTTCAAGTATGTTTATATGTTAGCTTGCATTTTGCCATTAATCATTGTCATTTTTAGCATGCTTCACTTCAAGAGATGTGTGCATAACACTTTTTTTTCAAGAACATAGGTAAAATTGACATCCCTATTCATGTTATGTGCCATCCCCTTGTATGTTCATTGTCTTCTCCTTGTTTAAGTGCATGTTTGATGGCTATAAAAAAACGATTTTCAAAACCTCCCTAAGCCAAGCATGTTAACCTCAACCAATGAGGATTAGCATGAACTTAGCATTTTCCTTAAAGTTAAAAAAAAATCTTGGGGAAAATTAAGTTTTCCAGATCTAGAATCTTAGTTAAAAAAGCTCAAATCTTCTGATTTTCCAACGAAAATGGCCCTGCACTTATTCCCGAAATGTTTATGCCTTATTTTTTAGTCGAAACCTTGAGTGGTACGATCAACAGGCTGTTTCATTGTCCCAAACTACTCCAGGGTTATGTAAATGAGTTCGTGATGCTCATGCCACTCTTTCCCTTCAGTCATGGACATTCAAATGTCAATGACCCAAGTTTGGACCCAAAAACACAAAGAAAAAAAATATCCCCTACTTTTCTTTATCCCCTGTTGGCAGCACAACTATTGCAAATTGAAAAATTAGTTTAAAATCCCAAACGGTTTTCCATGAATTTTCAGATATTTTTCTCTCAAAATGTGTCAAATTCTCTTTAAAACGAAGTCTTATTCACCCTTGGATCATTCCAGATGAGAGAGTTATGATTTTTCAAATCTAAACTATCCAAAACCCCTAGAATTAGAAACATGTATTTTGATCAGGCCGTTCAGACCCACTAAATGATTTTTCCAAATCCTTCAAATATTGTTTCTAAAAAATTCATGAAATTCCCTTTCTAGAAAGGTATCGTTAGCAATTTTTTTATACCAAATGACTCTGGGGTGATTTTTCAAATTTTGACACATCCTATCCCTCGTATGCTCTACAAGCAGCGTAATTAATCCAAACTTGAAAATTTATTCCCTCGAAAAGTGACTTTTTGGAATATTGGGAATATTTTGAGAATAACCCTTATTGAGTTACCTTTCTAATGATATCTTGTTCACCCTCAAAACCTTTAAACCAATTTAGAATAAATTCAAAAAGTGGGATATCGCGATGCTATTCCTCTATTTCCAGTTATGGTCAAAATTGAGTTTTTTTTTAGCTTCATCTCGAGACATTCGAATGTCACCGTATCACCCCGACCAGCCTCGAGAACATGCTTTGACCTCCCATAGGCTTGCACCAAGGCATGAATTTTTTTTACATCTTTACCATCCTCATTTACAATAATTTCTTTTATCAAAAAGCATCAAAATGCTCACTTATTTTCTAAATCACAAAGTTTTTGTCAAATTAAGTTTTTCAACTCGACTTCTTTACAGAGTGTCAGACATGTCACTTTTGGGGATACTCCAACTTTGCTTTTTCAAAATTGTTAAGATTTAAAAATCTTCCTTTGCCAAAATTATTTGTCATCCTTAGGGATACTCCAACCCCATCTTTTCGAAGAGATACTCTAACCCTATCTTTCAACTACAATTAAATTTTTCTTCTTCCCAGATTTCCATGAACGTGTCAAGAGTGACGCCTATTTTTATTTTAAGAAAAAAACTCGTTCAATTAAGGAACCTAGATCTGTCTCAAAAATTGTCAATTTGGTTATTCCCAGATAATCGATCCCAATTGCGAGATAAATTCCAATACTCCATCCACCTTTTTATCATTACATTGAATGGTTCATGTTATGTTACTTCATTCGTTGCCTTACAAATGTGATTTCTTTATGATGATTATTCGCATTTATATTTTCAAATCATTTCAAGTAAAATTAAAGGTGATGTTCTGCATGGGTATCTCTCTAATGCCCAAAATAGAATATTCCATTTTTAAAGTAAAATCAAAAGGTCATTTTTATTAAAAATTTCCTAATTCCCCATCTATTCGAGGTGTATATGAGATTAAATCTTTTCATCAAAATCTGGATTTGTATTTCTTTAAAATTCATGAATTAAAAGAGGGTTATATCAAAATAGTGATGAGTTAAGATAGAAAGAATTGAAGCTGAGATAAGACATAACTAGTAAGGTACCAATTTTGGGCATCGCAAAAGAGGTTCATGCCTCATCGTGCATAACTAACTCCCAAACTCAAATGGTGAATCTTTGTACCAAACAGACCATGGGATCGATGTTTCAAGTTTCATAACTCAAGACATAGGTTTCAATAGGTATCCGACCATGCCTAGCCCAAAATGATCGGTGGGGACTTTAAGCATTGGCCACTTTGTGATGGTCATCCGAGACCAATAAGATGAGCAATTTGTCTTATGGTCCCCCTCACTATATCATGAGTCGAGAATCTGTATTTTCTCAACCTCATCATGTTGCAAAGGAAAAGTCTCAGTCAAGAAGACATTTCGTAGTCAAAAAAATATTTTAAGTTGTATACACCCATAGTTCCGAAAGGATCCACCCCGGGGTACATTGCGACAGTGATTTCATGTGATCAAACATTATATTCAATTAATGTTATAAAGGTATTTCTTTATCCATAAGGTTTAATTGTATAATTGTTATAAATATATTATATAGATAAAGCCCATGAAACACATTAGCCTTAGAAGGGAATTGTAAAGAGTTGCTATTATGAGATGTCTATGCATTAAAGCTATATTTTTAAAATGTTCTTGGTCATCATATTATCAAAATAGGGCATTGACAATGAACAAAGATTGGCATATATAAGCTTCCATGCATAAAATCATGCAATTGATCTCATAAGATAAAGTATAAAGATACTTAAGGACATTATATAGGTGCTCATTATAGTAACAAGTTCACTAAACATGACCCTTTACAAGAGTTCCTTTCGGTATTTAGCTTAAGTGTTTATGGAAGTGCTCTCACGTATTAGTAGTGCAAGTGATCCTTAGACTTGTGACACCAGGTCATCTTATATGAGGAGTGTCATCCTTTAATTCCATTAAAACAAGTCCACAATAGAGAGATACTTATGGTAGGGTGGTTTGGGTATGGCATGAATCATATGGTAGGTAAATGAGTGATCGAAAGAAGATTCATCACCCTAGGTGATATGAAGGGACATCTCATATATGCATGGCCTGTGTTAATTTAAAGTCCTTAGCCAAGGCAATATTGATTATAGAGTTAACACATAGAGATTGCATACTAATATGAAATTAGCTAAGAGTAAACACTGAAATATGCTCCTGCTAATCCCAGGATATATGTGAAAAGATATTACTACACTGAGATACTAAAAACTAAATGACTTGTGAAAATCATATTGACACTCCCTACATGTTGGTGACCATGATGCATTTCTAGATGCCAATTTTGGTCTATAAATATAAAATATTCTTATAAGCTATTTTATATTTATTGCCAATATGATAGGGGCCTAATAGTCATACACATAAGGGTGTTTAGTAGAAATTAAATTGAGACTAGCCTATATGTCTAATACAAGTAATGGTTAATTAGGCCTAATTTGAATATGTTTATAGAGGCAAGAGGCAAGATTGAGGTATGGTTGAATCTTAAATAGATCTTTAGGTTTCTTGATCTTAAAGATTGATCAAAATCATGTAAGATGAATTTAGGGAGTTTTGGATTATATCTATTGTTATGTTTTCGCTGCCATGTTTATAAGATATTTTATAATTTTTTTGTAATCTGATTATTTGCCACCTCAAGACTTCTTTCAAGTGGTATCAAAGCCTCCTTGCATAAATTTGATTAATCTTGTGTTTTAGTTGCTGCTGATTAAATAATTTATTATTGTGATGCTATCTTGATCCATTCTTGAATTTAAAAATTAAAGAAAATTATTTCTTTTTTATTTTTAAATTTCTAGCCAGTTAATTCATGTTAATTATTCAATTTTAATTAGTTAAAAGATAATTTTATTAATTGAATTGGCATTAAAGTCATCAGTTGACAATTTGGTGTTGACTAGTGCTAGGTTAACTCTGTTTCAGTGTTTTGATGTGGCTGATTTTTTTTGGGCAGCCATTTCTGCATTTTTCCTTCTTTTTCCACCTGGAAAGTATCATGAAGAGTTCATACTACCTGTTAGAAAAATCATGTTAAAATCAGAGTTGAAAACATTTCAATTCTAGGCTAAAATAAGTGCACTAGGTGTGCTTGAAGTTTGTAGAATCTTTCTTCTTTCTCAGATATTGGGGCAACATCAATGGCAGCTAAGAGTTACTATAAATTTGTTTTATTTTTTAGATTTAGTGGGAGGAAGACAATAGTGTTTGAATTAGAGTAGGATGGCTAAGATAGCCATGCATGGGATAGAGTTTTAGTTGGCATAGGATTCCTCCAATAATGTGCCACCACTATCCTAGTTGGAGCAAGACTCTTTCAATTTTATTTTTCTTAAGATGTAAAAATCTGATATAATTAATTAAATTTAAAATTAAAATAACATAAAAAATGCTAAAAGTTAGCGTGGTTGGCACAATACACCTACTTAAGAGGTTGAATCCAATTAAAACTCTAACATATCATCAAACACCTAATTAGCCAATTGCATTATTTTTCTTAAATTGTTTAAGATAGAAATTGGATAATATATAAGCATGGAATTAAAATTCAATTAATTTGATTAATCAAAAAATACATTTGATTTAAATGATTAATCTTATCTGGAATAGGATTTATCCTAATATGATTAGAATAAATGTTAATCATGTAATAAAATTCTTTTCTTAATTAAATTAAATATGGATCAATTATTTAAGCATAAAAAATTGGTAACTTGAATTTAGAACACTATTTTATATATACATATATATATATATGTATATATTCATAATTATTGTGGATGTCAAGGATGACTATGGACTAGGCCTAATATGATTGTGGATGTATAGTTAATTGTTTATATATGTTTAATTATTTTAAATGCCTTATCTCTATTTTCTCCAAGGTTTTAATTTTTCTCACTGAATTGTCCTCGAATGTAACTTGAGTTTTTTTATTACGAATATAATTAGATTACGTAAATGTAAAATTAAGGTTAATTAGGAAAGATTTTGTAACTCAAAGATAGAGATCCAAGCAAAGGCACCATGAAGCCGAGAGATTGCAAAAAGCTTTTGAAGACTTTGTATATAATCACCTTAGATTATGTCTATAATCATCCAAGTAGTATGCATGATAGTAGATTTATTTTATGCGATATTATAAATGCTATGCATGCAACTATGTTAAAGATAAAATATGAGGAAGAAACCCCTCACACTATATTGAATCAAATGCTTCGTATGATAAAGATGCCTTCAATTAGATTATAATAAGATACCTAAGTTCTGGCTATGAAGATTTATTAGGCTATCCCTATGGTCCCCTTCTACCGAAACTGCCTGAGTTATAATTAATAGGTTCTACTCAACTAATGTTGTGTTGTCTGGATGCTTACAAACTTGACCGCATAGTGTTAGAGGTAAAGGTTAAGCGAAATGCATATGATGCATTTAGACAAAGAGTTACCACCAAACTGATTTAGGAGTTGCATATAAATACAATTGGCAAATTATGTTCCCTACTTAAATGGGCCTCTTACAATTTATTGGGCATCCCTAAGGTTGTAACATGTTGAAAGGGTTTTAGAATAATAGTGGGGGCTATTATTTTGAAAAATTAGTGGGAGGACCAATAAAGATTTAATACCTTGTCATTATTGGTTTAATACAATTATACTTATTTCATACTAGGTTGTTGGTAATGTTGATTATAATAATTGTATTGTGAGGATATTAAATGCCATAAGCCCAAACTATTTAGACTGGTATATAAAATTGAAAAATGTCTTCAATAAAAGGAAGGTTGTTGACCTTCACATGATTGATTTAAACTATTCCACTACGGATTAAACTACCTGGATAATTGATTCAGGTTGTAGATCACAATTATGTAATAACATAAGACTATTGAAAAATAGAAGGGAGTTAGGATCTAATGAGGCTATTCTGAGAATGGGCAATGGATTGAAAGTTAAAGCCATGGCTATTAGATCCCGCACCCTATCATTGCTTCCAGGCATGACCTTGAAACTAAAAAAATGTCTTTATGTTCCTAGATTGTCACAAAATATCATTTTAGTTTCATACCTTATTAACAATGATGATTTTGAAGTTAGAATGAAAGGCAAAAGTTACACCATTACTCTAAATGACATGGTCTATAGATTAGCCTTATTAAAGAATAAGCCATTTGTGTTTAATCTTGAAATGCCTTTACTTAACAAATGTGAAGAAAACTAAAAGGAATGGCATTTTAATGAGACTCGAATAGCCAAGTTACACAAACAAGGCTATCTTGACCTATTTGATTATGAATCATATTGGACATATGAATGTTGTCTATTCGAAAGATGACCAAATCACCCTTTACTAGTATGAATGATAAAACTATGGATTTATTAGGCCTTATACATATAGATGTAAGTGGACCAATGAATACAATTGCTAGACATAGGTATTCTTCATTACCTTTATCGATGATTACTTAGGGTATTGGTATAAATACTTAATGAAGTACAAATTTGAAGCTTTTAAAAAGTTTAAAGAGTTTAGTGTTGAAGTGGAGAAACAAACTGGCAAAAGTATTCAAGCTCTTTGATTCGATCAAGGAGGAAATACTTTAATTAGGAATTCTTGGGTCATTTGACAAAAAATGGTATTCTATTACAATCCAGAACTCCACAACATTATAGAGTATCTGAAAGAATAAATCGAACCTTGTTGGATATGTTTTGTTTTATAATGTCTATGGTAGACCTTCTGATATCCTTTTAAGGACATGCCTTAGTAGCTACCATATATCTTCTAAATAGGGTTCCATCCAAATCCGTGGATAAGATGCCATATGAGATATGGTATGGTAAAAGGCTAATGTTGTCTTATCTCAAAATTTTAGGTTATCTAGTATATATGAAGAGAACAGTGGTTGATAAGCTTCTAGCCAAATTAGTCAAATGTAAATTTGTGAGGTATCCAAAAGAGTCGCATGGATACCATTTTTACCACACAACTAAACAAAAGGTGTTTATTTCAAAACAAACAGTCTTCCTAGAAAAAAGTTTCTACTAAAAGAGTTCAATGGTAGTAAAATTATTCTTGAAGAAATTTAAGAACCTTAAATTGACATTTTAATGGAACTGAAGCCTATAGTTAAAGGATTAAATGCTCAACCTAAAGCTTAAGAGGCACAATAACTCTGTCGATCTAGTAGGATCATGCAAGCTCTAATGAAATATGGATTCTTGTGGATTAAGATGACTTCCTTTGTGATACTGAACCTCCTAATTTCAATAATGCAATGTCTGACATTGATTCAATAAATGGCTTGAAGCCATATAATCCAAAATGGATGCCATGGAAGTCAACCATGTATGTAGACTTCAGTTGATCCACCTGAAGGGTGTAAATGAGTCTTTAAGAAAAAAATGGATATAGATGGCAATGTACAGATGTCTAAACCCAGATTGGTGGCAAAAAATTATAATAAAATAAAAGGCATTTATTATAAGGAAACCTTTTCACTAGTTGTCATGGTAAAATTCATTCGAATCATGCTTGATATAACTCAAATATCACGATTATAAGATATTGCAAGTGATGTGAAAACTACATTCCTAAATGAAAATTTGCAAGAAGAAGTGTACATGACATAACATGATAGTTTTACATCCAAGTCAAATCCAAATCAAGTATGTAAACTGTGAAAGTTTATATACGGATTGAAGCAAGTTTCATGGAGTTGAAATATCAAATTTGGTGAAGTAATTAAAGAATTTGTCTTCATAAAGAATCCTGATGATCTATGTGTCTATAAGAAAATGAATAGGCAAGTTATTGTTTTCTTACTACTATATGTTAACGACATATTGCTCATAAGAAATGACACACCAATATTACAAGCCACTAAGGTTTAGCTATCCAGACTATTTTTTATAAAGGATTTATGAGAAGTAGCATATATTCTAGGAGTTAAGATCTATAGAGATAGATCAAAAAGATTGCCTGGCTTGTCTGAATCCATTTACATAGGTAAGATGCTAAAAAGGTTTAGCATGGAAAACTCTAAGAAAGGAAACTTACCTATAGTACATGGCACTGATTACTCAAAATAGATGTGTCCTAAAACATCAGCTGAAAGGGCATAGATGGATGAAATCCTAAATGCCTTGGTTATTAGATCCATTGTGTATGCTATGCTATATACCAAACCAGATATATGGTACCAGATATATCATAACTCTAAGTATCACTAGCAGATACCAAAGTGATCTTACTGAAAGTATTAGTTTGCTGTGAAGAGTATCCTTAAATACTTGCAAATGACTAAGGATATCTTTTTGGTTTATGGAAAGGTTAAACTCTGTGTTAGGGGTTATATTGATACTATCTTCTAATTTGATTAGGATGATAGTAAATCGTAAAACGATTTTGTATTTAGCTTTAATGGTGCTATAGTCAGTTGGAAAAGTTCCAACAGGCTACAACTATAAATTCAACAACTGAAGCCGAATACATCTCTGTGTGTGAGGCAACGAAAAAGGCAGTTTGGATGAAGATGTTTTCACCGAACTTAGTGTGGTTCCAAGCATTATTGATCTAGTGCCACTCTACTCTGATAATAATGAAGTCATAGTGCAAGCTAAGGAATCAAGGTCTCATCATAAATCTAAACATGTGTTATAGTGATATCACCTCATTAGAGACATTATTGAAAGATGTGATGTTAGTACGGAACGAGTACCCACCAAGGAGAACTTAGCTGATCCTTTCACTAAAGTTATATCCTAGCAGAAACATGATTATTCTGTGGAGGTATAAGACTTAGACATATGGGCGATTGGCTTTAGTGCTAGTAGAAGATTGTTAGCGTAAGCTTTGCAAACCAATAGCCATGACTTGTAAGGCATTAGCATTTAGTGATTTCATGTAATCAACCATTATATTTAATTAATGTTGTAAAGGTATTTCTTTATCCATAAGATTTAATTATATAATTGTTATAAATATCTTATCTAGATAAAGCATGTGAAACACAATGGACTTACAAAGTAATTGTAAAAAGTTGCAATCATAAGATCCCTATGCATCAAAGTCATGTTTCTAAAATATTTTTATCATTGTATTGTCAAGATAAAGCATTAACAATGAACAAAGACAGGCATATGTAATAAGGTAGTCAGTACCGTATCGGTGGACATAACAACTTTGTTCTGGTACAGGTACATACAAGTACCAGTGTGTTTCGGTGTACCATTTCGAATTTACCGGAGTTTGAATATTTTTAATTTATATATAGGAAAAATATTTTCAAATATGAAATAAATGAGATTAAATAAATTTTATATATTAAATATTCATCAATTATATATAGTATTCTAAAAAAAACTTTATCAAATGTAAGAAAATCAATATCAGTTAAGTAGTAAAGCTAAAATTTTTTAATGATAATTAAATTTATGAATAATTATGTCTAATATTCATCTAATTTATGAGTATTTATGTATAATATTCATCAGATTTAAGATCAATGTTGGTTTAACTTTTTTTAGAAGCTTATATTATGTACTGACTGGTACAGTTATTTTCGGTTAGTACCACCAAAATAGGTCGATACCTATCGGTACGGCGGTACAGATCGAAACCAAGACTGAAATGAAACTAACTATCACCAGAGCCGTTATAAGTCGAAACCAGTACGGTCGGTACTGGTACGGTACCGATAACACTGATATGTAAGCCTCCATGCATAGGATACATACAACTGATCTCATAAGTTAAAAGTATATAGATACTTGGGATTTATTAGGCCTTGTACATTCAGATACATGTGGACCAATGAATATAATTCTAGACATGGGTACTCTTACTTCATTATCTTTATCGATGATTATTCAAGGTATGGGCATGTGTACTTAATAAAGTACAAGTTCAAAGCTTTTAAAAAGTTCAAAGAATTTAAGGCTAAAGTAGAGAAACAAACTGGCATAAATATTCAAGCTCTTTGATCCGATTGAAGAGAAGAATATTTAGGTTAGGGATTCTTAGGTTATCTAACAAAAAATAATATTCTGTCACAATGGACTCCACTCGAAATGCCACAACATAATGAAATGTCTAAAAGAAGAACGGGAACCTTATTGGGCACGGTTCATTCTATGACGTCTATGGTAGACCTTTCGATGTCCTTTTAGGGATATGCCTTAAAAACTAATGCATATCTTCTAAATAGGGTTCTATCCAAATCTGTAGATAAGATGCCATATGAGATGTGGTATGGTAAAAGACCCATGTTGTCTATCTCAAAATTTTGGGCTATCCAACTTATGGAAGCTAATAATGACTGATAATTTTCTAGCCAAATCAATCAAATGTAAATTTATGAGGTATCAAAAAAAGTCATATGGGTACTACTTGTACCACTAAACTAAACAAAATGTGCTTATTTCCAAATACATAATCTTCTTAAAAAAGAGTTCCTACTAGAAATATTCAGTGGGAGTAATATTGATCTTGAAGAAATTAAAAAACCTTAAATTAACATTTTAATGGAATAGGAGCTTAGAGTTAACGCATTAGATGCTCAACTTGCAAGTCAAGAGATGCAACAACTCCATTGAGCTAGTAAGATCCGGCAAGCTCTAGAAAGATATGGATTTCTCATGGATCGGGATCTAGGCATAGAAATCTCATGCATCATGCTTCACTTGTCATCATCTATGCATGAATCTTGACACTGTACTTTTTTTTATTTGCCACCACAGACATCACGTTTATCTTAGCTATTGACAATTATTATTAATTTTAATTTTTTTGTCAGCTTGAAGATTTAATTATATATCTAGGTAACACTTTTAATTATATGCTAAGCTTTATATCAGCATCATATTTATCTAACGAACATAATTTCTTTCTTGTAGGACCATTATGGTATACTTCAAAGATCATCAAGAGTATCTCGTTATTTTCTCTAAGGAAGATGAAGATATTGAAAAACGATTACATCTCTTCACCGACAATCTTATATCCAGTAAATATAAATCAACTTAAACTTTATTTATTTATTTATTTATTTTCTCTGAAAGATTTATAAAGGTAAGATGTCCACAATAATCTTTATTCAAGACCATAAATCTGATCAAGTTTGAAACATTTGAGTTCGATCTTTATGTTAACATCACAAATTCGATCAAGTTTGACATTCCTCGGAATAAGGAAGACTACCGGTGTATATGATGCTATTGACATCATTATACCTTTATGATTAAGATAAAGACAACGGCTAGTATATATGATGTTTATGCATCATTATACATTTATGATCAAGACAAGGATGACATCCTTGTGCTTGGTGAAATTTGGCACCCAACTACTGAAATTCTTCAACTTGTCACTGAGGGAGCTTTCATTATAGAACTTTGACGAGGTAAGAATTTTGAAGATGATGATAAAGAAAAGTTATCCAAGATAGTGCAGTATCAAGATAGTGAAAGAGTATGCATAGAAGATGATGACCAAAGAAGAGTGATCTAGGATATTGATGACCAAAGAAGATTGATCCAAGATATTGATGACCAAGGAAGATTGATCCAAGATATTGATGACCAAGGAAGACTGATCCAAGATATTGATGACCAAGGAAGATTCATCCAAGATATTAATGACTAAAGAAGACTGATCCAAGATATTGATGACCAAAAAGATTGATCCAAGATATTGATGACCAAGGAAGATCTGTCTAAGATATTGATGATAGAAGAGGATTTGTCCATGATCTTAGCATCAAGATGGAGGAAGATAGAGTATCAAATAAGATTGATCCAAGATATTAGTGACTAAGAAAGATTCATCCAAGATCTTAGCATCAAGATAAAGGAAGATAGAGTATACACCAAGCTTGATGAAAAAAAAAGTTAATGATTAAGGAAGATTCATCCAAGATGTTGATGATCGAGGAGAAGTCATCAAAGATTTCACATCAAGATGGTAGAAGATGGAGAGTACATTGGACTTGATGATCAAGGCATATTCATCCAAGCTATAGCATCATGATGGTGAGGATAGGGCATACACCAAACTTGATGATCAAGGTAGATACATCCATAATGTCAGTATCAAGATCATGGAAGATAGAAGATGCACTATTCTTGATGATCAAGGAAGATTTGACATCAAGATGGTGAAAGATAGAGAATGCATTAAGCCTAATGAATAATGAAGTTAACGATTAAGGAAGATTCATCCAAGATGTTGATGATCAAGGAGAAGTCATCCAAGATTTCACATTAAGATGGTAGAAGATAGAGAATACATCAGACTTGATGATCAAGGCATATTCATCCAAGTTATGGTATCAAGATGGCAAAGGATAGGAGATGCATTGTTCTCGATGATCAAGAAAGATTCGACATCAAGATGGTAAAAGATAGAAGATGCATCAATCTCGACAATTAAGGATGATTCAACATCAAGATGGTAAAAGATATTGAACCGATAGCTAAGAAAGATTCATCCAAGATGTCAGCATCAGCAAGGTGGCAGAAGATAACTGCACTCAGTAGCCAAAGAAGAATCAACCAAGATGTTAACATGGTTAGCATCACCAAAGTGGAGAATCGACTTTGAAAAACTCCAAACATTTAAGCTTTTGCTTAAGACTCGAATATCGCTTGATCATAAGGTTGCTGTGAACATCAACACCTTGTAATTAGGCTTCAAGATTTGAGAGAAGATGCTCAAAGGTTGACATAAGGATCCAAACATAATCATTATGCTTTCAAATAGACAAAAAAAATATTTCAGCCAACTTTACTTTTTCTTTTTTTTTTTTTTTTTTGTTGTTGACTGAACTTGGCAATGAAACCAAGCTACCTACACACCCTTATAGGATCAAGTCATAACGTAGTTCATATATTTATTTATTTATTTTATGCTCTAACTTTTGCCTAAGTTGTCCCAAAAGGGATTTTCAACTTAGCGAGCCTTTTCTCTTTTTTTTTTTTTATGTGCAGTTTAAGCTCGCATTTAGGAGCAACATTTTTTGAAAGAACAGTTTATGCTCGTGCTTAGGAGCATCATGTTTTAAGCATAGTACCGCTTTAAAAACTTGCCATTGATTGGTCCAACATTAAAACAATCTTGTATACACCATTGGTATAGACTTCTCGAATAACATATGGTCTATCCCATTTTGAAAGGAACTTGTTACCCATGCGATGTATGGTATTTATGGGTCTTCCCATAGCAAGGACTAAGTCTCCAACTTGAAATGACCATGGCTTAACTTTCTTGTTAAAAGCTTTAGACAATCGAGCTTGATAGCATTCTAAGCGTTGTTATGCTTCCAATCTTTTCTCATCTAAGGCTTCTAATTCCTCTAAGCGTAGACACACATTGTCTTCATCAGCAAGACCTTCTTGAATTGCAATCTTTAATGATGGAATTTGTCGCTCAAGTGGTAGAACAACTTCTACACATAAACAAGCGAATATGGAGTAGCTTAAGTTGGTGTACGATATGTAGTACGATAAGCCCACAAAGCTTATCACATCCTTTCATGCCAAGCTTTCTTTGAATGGTTAACCACTTTTTTTAGAAGATTGCATAAAGTCTTGTTAAAAGCTTTTGCCAATCCATTTGTTAGAGCATGGTACATTAAAGAATAATATTGCTGGAAGTCAAACTGTGCACACAAGTTACTCATATCAAGCTGCTTCCCATTATCAGTTATTATATATCGTGAACGCCATACTAATAAATGATATTAGTGCGAATGAAAGTTGCAATAGTTTTATTCTTCACATCTTTGTAAGGTGCCACTTCTGCCCACTTTGAAAAATAATCTATAGTCGCAAGTCTATACATATGCCCCATTGAACTCTTAGGCAATGGTTCTACCAAGCTAAGTCCCTAACCATCAAATGGCCAAGATGTGATTATTGGATGTAATGGCTCAGGAGGTTGATGGATGAAGTTAGCATGAAACTAACAAGCTTGACACTTCTTGGCATAGTCCATGCTATCTTTTACCATTGTAGGTTAATAGTATCCCATCCTTTTGATTTGAAAGTGCAACTTAGCCCCAGATTGATGTGCACCATAAACTCTGAAATAAGCTTCTTGTAGAGCTTTGGATGCTTCATCTTCTCCTAAACATCAAAGAAAGATTCCATCAAAAGAATGATGATAAAGTGTACCATTGAAGTAAATAAATCGAGGAGCTCGACATTTTACTTCTGTTTTATACTTTGGATCACTGGGTAATTTATCATACTCTAAATAATCAATCAACGATTGCCTTTAAACTTTTTTCTCAATTCATAAACTGAAACAGCATTGGATTCGATATTTTTTTCTTTCAGAGATAGTAATTAACGGCAAGACCCATCGTTTACACAAAGGAACCTTTACTTTGGCACTTGGTAATACAAAAGATAATGCAAAACTGATAAGAGAATTAGCCTGTCTATTTTTTTGTCTTGGCACATGTTATAATTTCACTTTGCCAAACCATTCTAAGAGTTTTTTCGTATAGTTGGCATATGGTAAAAGCTCCAGTTTCTTCACTTTATAAAGTGAAAAAAGTTGGTTGATGACCAATTTAGAATCTCCATACACTTTAAGTTGAGTGACTTTCATATCAATTACCATCTCCAATCCAATTATCAGAGTTTGGTATTCTACTACATTGTTGGAACAATTTTCAGTGAGAGTGAATACGTAAGGTAATGCATCACCTTCCAAAGTGACGAAGACAATACCTGCTCCAGCTCCATCTTATTATGCAGCTCCATCAAAGAACAACTTTCATGGCTTAGGAATTTCGATAAAAAGAACATCCTCGTCAGAAAGATCTTCAGAGAATTCCTAATCATCTGGAATAGGATAGTTTGCTAGAAAATCAGCCAATGCTTGTCCCTTAACAGCCTTTTATGGAACATAAGTGATAACAAACTCTTAGAGCAAGAGAGCCCATTTTGCTAATCATCCACTAAGTACAACCTTAGACATAAGATACTTAAGAGGATCTGCTCGAGATATCAAATGGATAGTATGAGCTTGTAAATAATGCCTCAACTTTTTAATAGCAAACATTAATGCCAAACAAGTCTTTTTAATAGGAGAATAATTTAACTTAGCATCATTAAGAGTTCTACTGAGATAGTAGAGTACATTTTCTTTTCCTTCATCATTTTCTTGTGCCAACAATGCTCCTAAAGAATGTTCTTGTGCAGCAATACAAAGGATCAAAGGTTTTCCCGGCATGGGTGCTTTTAAAATAGGTGGCCGCAACAAATAGGTTTTAATGTTTTTGAAAGCATTACTACAAGCTTTATCCCAAACAAAAGGAACATCTTTCTTCATCAGCTGATTGAAGGGTTGATATCAACCTGCCAAGTTTGATATGAAGCGTCGAATATATACTAATCTTCCTTGCAGACTTTTGAGCTCATAAAGATTAAGTGGTTCTGGCATTTTCATGATCGCATCTATCCTTGATTGATCAATCTCAATTCCATGATGTCTCACAATGAACCTTAGAAACTTGCCCGACAATATGCCAAAAGCACACTTTAATGGATTCATCTTTAATTGCTACCTATGTAATCTTTCGAACACTTGACGGAGATCAATGAAATGATCTGCCTTTTTCTTCGGCTTCATAACCAAGTCATGCACATAGCACATTTTTGTGAAGTATATCATCGAAGATCTTTTGCATTGCTCTTTGATACGTAGCACCAACATTCTTTAACCCAAAAAGGCATAACTTTAAAACAATATATCCCTTTTGGAGTGTAAAAAGTAGTAAGTTCTTCATCCTTTGAAGCCATGCGAATTTGATTATAACTAGATAACCCATCCATGAAAGATAAATCCTCATGACCAGTTGTAACATCCACCATTATCTCAGTTAGAGGAAGAGGGAAATCATCTTTTAGACAAGCATTGTTTAAATCCTAAAAGTCCACACAAATTCAAAGTTGACCATTCTTCTTTTTTATTAGGATAATATTTGATATCCAAGTGGGATACTTAACTTTTCTAATAAAGTCAACTTTAATGAGCTTATTGACTTTAACTTCAATTTGAGGAATCAAGTTAGGATGAAAATGTCGTTAAGCTTGTTTGATAGGTCTGACAGTCTTTTTGACACCCAAATGATGCACAACTATTTTTGGATCAAGTCTTTGCATTTCCTTATAGGTCCAAGCAAAAACATCTCTGTACTCAATCAAAAGATTAAGATAAGCTTTTTCTTCTTCTGAAGACAAACTAGCACTGACAAAAATCTGAAGTGGATCTTTACAAGTACCAATGTTAACCTCTTTTAGCTCATCAATGGTAGGTTGTTTCCTTCTTCAAATGATGAAAGGGCTTCTTGAGCATCTTCTTCTGGTGGTTCTTTATCAACTTCTTTTATAGATACATGATGCAAAGTGACATTTCAATTTCTTCAAACTTTTTTTCCTCTGAAGATACATCCTGCTTGGTTATCACCACTTTATGCTTTTAAGCCTTTAAAACTTCACCAGCAGTTACTCCCCACTCACTTTATCTTTTCATTCGAGAAGGAATTTCGCTATAAAAATCCCTCGCTTCATTAAAGGTTAAGATTTTTCTTTTTCGAATTTGGTTATCTTTTTTGGAGTTCAAACTTCCTAGCCCTGTATGAAAGGGTATCAACTCACTTGTAGAAGCTTCATCAGCTTTTGGCCCTATCCACTCAAACACTGACCTTTGAGGTAATTGAATGCTCAAACGGTCAAACACTGAAACATGTGTTGAACGTGTTCCCAAATGACTAAACACTGAAGGTCTTGATGGCTCTATTGAATCTTTTTGCTCCTCAAGAATTTCCTCCACATTTATATAACTTGAAGTTTCTTTATGAATCTTTAATTTTAATGGAGAAAATCAAGTCCTTGTTTGGATGTTTTGACATTATCAGTCTTTTCTTGCCAAACTTGAGAAAACTTAATTGGACTTTATGACTTTGCATTGCTAGGTTCTTCTGTCAACTTAACAACATCTTCTTGCTTATATCCAGCTTTGACAAGTAGTCTATAGGCATTAGGCTCTAGCTCCATGGGAAGAAAGATCTCGATGTTCGAAGAGTGATTGTTTAACTGGCCTAACATATCATTTCAAAGGAGGTCTAAGAATTATTGATTCTTCCAAGTTAGTGAGGGGCAGAGTCAAATTATTTAAACCTTGGCTGATTTTATCTTTGTTGGTGGAAGGAGTGAAATTCTTTTCCTTTTGCTTCAATTCTTTCACAGGAGCAGCCATTACTTCTTCAATGAAAGCGCCTTCCACATAAAACTTAGCATCTGTTAAATGAGCCTCAGTCGAGGTAAATGGTTTAGCATCAACAACAATTATCTTGACTTGACCATTCTACAGTACTTGAAGCATTGATGAAAAGTGGAGGAAACCACAACATTTTGATGTATTCATGGTCGTCCTAGTAACATATTGTATGTTGTTTTGGCATCAATCACATGAAAGAGTGGATGAGACTCCATATCTCCAATGAAAAGTTAAAGTCTAAGCTTTCCAAGAGCTCTTTGCCCCCCTTGGTTGAATCCTTAAACCATTAGATGACTTTGCATCATTGTATCTAAGGGAACTCCCAATTCTTTCATTATTTTTAAAGAGAGTATATTGACTGTGAAACCATCGTCCACCAAAATCTTGTTGATCTTTTGTTCACAAGCAAATCCCATGACAAACAATGGTTAATTATGAGGAGTGGATCCTAGCAGTAGATCTTCATCAGTGAAGCTAATTCTCGAGCCGCAAGAATGATTTTTAGCTCCAATCGTGACTATATCTATATTGTCTTCATCTTTGAATTATTCATCACCATCAATATTATAACAAGTCATAGGGAGCAAATCTTCATTTTTGAATTGGATTGGCATGTATTCTTTTAAAATGATAGGTCTTTGTGACCTTTTCCAAGTTAAATTTTTATGCTTAGATGAACCTATTCTTATCTAGGGCATTTTAGGCTTTGGAGCTTTACAGTGCCATCCAATCATCTTAGCACTTATGGGGACCTTCACAGGCTTTCAAAGATTTTGCTTTCTACTTTTTCGACATGTGACTAATGTCCAACCATCATCATCCGTATTTGCTTTGTGCAACAGATGGTTGCCCCCATTCGCTAGGAGATCCACCATTTTACTTGTGTTTGAAAGGAGTCTAATATGATCAAAAGAGCCAAACTTTATGGTTCTATTTGTGAAATAAGGCACCATAGTGATTGGGGTCATGTTCGTCGACACTATTTCTTGTTCAAATTCAATCTTTCCTTCTTCATAAAGTGCCATGATTTTATCTTTCAAGATGAAACATTTTTCTATGGGGTGGCTAACTAATCGATGATATTTGCAATAGTTGGGATCATCGACTTTATTAGCTTCTTCAGTCCATTTCATCTATGGCAATTGAATCAGCTTGGTCTTCAAAAGTTCTTTTAATATACTAACAACATCAGAATCAGGGAACGGGTTCTTCTTTTCTTGCCTTTCTTTTAAGGTAACTTTAGCTTTGCCTTTGTTTTTGGTAAGCGTAAATTTTGCTTCTTGAGCTTGTTTTGACTTAGGAGAGAACTTAAAAGACTTAGTATCCACAGCCATGGATCGTTTGCTTTCTCCTTTATTAGCAAAGGTTTTGTCCCCTTTTTTGGGTGTCTTGCTTTTCCTTGCTCTTTTTTGGTTCCTACACATGAGGCTCTTGATTTCCAGAATATGACATACTTAACTCTATATCATGAGCACGAATAGCTAACTCTTCAAAAGTCT
Source organism: Adansonia grandidieri (assembly GCA_038382065.1). Lineage (NCBI taxonomy): Eukaryota > Viridiplantae > Streptophyta > Magnoliopsida > Malvales > Malvaceae > Adansonia > Adansonia grandidieri. The sequence goes on along the minus strand of JBBYHK010000015.1, from coordinate 10,140,569 downwards.
TAGGTTTGATGCCTTGAAGAATGTAACATAAGCCCCAATTCATGCCCTGTCTACACATGTCAAGTGCAGAAGACTCAGACAATCTTTTTTTGCAGTTAAGGCTTAAATTCTTCCACCTATAGATGTAATCAATCACTGGTTCATCCTTCCATTGGCGTGAGCTAGTGAGTTAGATCATGCTGATGATGCGACGAGTGCTATAAAACTAATTAAGAAATTATTGCTCAAGTTATTTCTAGCTATCAATCGTTTCAGGCTTAAGATCGGTATACCAATCAAAAGCATTACCCTTTAAGGATCGAATAAATTGTTTTACCATAAGATCTCCATAGGTTCCAGCATTATTACAAGTCTCCACGAAATATGCAACATGTTGGCATGGATTTCTTTTTCCATCAAACTGCTAAAACTTTAGACGTTGGTAATTTTCAGGCATCCTTAAACGATCAATCCTTGGAGAATATGGCTTTGCATATGTGTATGAAGGTTGAGTGACGCTGTCAACTTGATCATTGATAGCTTCTTTGATAAGATCTTTGAGTTGACTTGTTGTGACCACTTCACTAATATTTTGCTCTAACTCCATAGCATCTTCAGTGTTGGAGTTCTTAACACTATTTTGAGGATTTGATTGATAATTTTCGCCTAAGGCCATTGATTTTTTTTTTTTAGTGAAAATAGCCATCCTATCCATCAAGAAGGCTATCTGTTCATTTTTTTCTCTAATACTTACTGCGAGAGTTTTGACAAATTTTGCCAAAATTACAACTTGCACTTCAAGTGATGTGGTGCCAGTTGTCATGACATTCATTACTCTAAAGCTTGATTTTTTAGGAGATTATGGTTTAGAGCTACTGTCTGAACATATATCTTGCTCCTTGGATGATTTTTGGTGAGTTAGACTTGATCCAGAATCAAGTTGTTCAATAGGAACTCCATCTGAGTCTTGACATAAAGAAGTCTCAAAGAGTGGATTTTGGTTTAGCACTGGAGAAGTCTGATCATAAAGCTCAAAAAGAGATTTAGTCTTTGCCCTAGTGCCATAGGGATAAGTAGTTACATCAATGCTGGCTGATGAAACGGGGTAGACTATAGGATCAACACGAGTAGGTTTAAGAGTTGGTTTGTTGATAAGGTTCTTCGTAGGAGCAATTGGAACTTGATAACTTGAATTTTGAAGAAAATAGATGAAAGGTAAAGATTATCCCACGAGGCATGCCAGAAATTTGTACACACAAATTAATTTATCAGACTTGAGTTATAATCTCTGGATGTTCTTTAAAATAAAGAATTCCTTTGATTCGTTTCTTTAATAAAAATTTCGATCCAAGGGTCTTTTAGACTTGATCTCGAATCGCTGAGGTCCACTTCAAGAGTCTTTTAGACTTGATCTTAAAAAACAAAATTTGTCTCCTCTCTGTTGCCAGAACAGGATCGGAGAGCAGCTTCTTAAATAACGAGAGTCGTGTTCTTCGCGTTCTTGAAAGAAAACTTTTTTAGACTTTGAGAGGACTTGAATCTTCAAAATCTGCTTCTTCTCTTTGGGCTTGTAATTTGTGTTCAATGGCTTTGGTGGAGACCCCTTGTCATAGTGCCAGTGAGCCAAGTAGAAAAGAGTTCTTAAAGAATATAACTTTTTTAATAAATTTATCTTGATGAATTATCTCCTAATTAATTCAAATTTAATTAGATATAAAACTCTTTTTATTTATCTCTAAATTAATTTGAATTTAATTAGAGATAAAACTGTTTTATTTATCTTTAAATTAATTTTCATTTAATTAAAGATAAAACTCTAAATTAATTTTAATTAAAGATAAATATCTATTTATGATGTCATCAATTGCAGATAATAATGCAGACTTTAATTGATAATTCCTTAATTAAAAGAAATTTCAATTTACATGTGACAATTTGTAATTGGTCAAAAATTTTCTCCTTCTACATAATGTCTTCTGTTTGGAAGGATATTATCTCACTTGCGAATGACCGAGATGTGGATAGACTTATATGATATGTGAAAACTTTAGATGGTTGGTGGGGTGTGGCAAAGATGTTTTATTAGACCATGGAAACTTCGGGCCATTGTCTCGTAAATTTATTTCCTATCAAATTTTATTGATTAAGAATATTTACAAAGAGTTCAATAGCATGACAGATGCACTGGCCAATGATGACTTTTCATGGCATCGTGGTGAACTTGAATTTTGCTTCTCCTGTTATGCATATTTTAATGCTCATCTCTATGTCTCTATTACATCCTTTGCTTGGAATGAATCCTGTTTATGTTGGTTGTATTAGGGAGCTTGCTATCTTCGTTTGTGGTCTTTAGTTTATTTTGAATGAGGTGATGTCTCGGTGATGTATTTCTTGATGACTTTCTTTCTTTAATAAAAAGCTTCTAGCTTAACCAAAAAAAAAAAAAAGTCATGCCATATATGGCACATTTACCTAGCTACCGTTATTTTTTAAAACAAATTATCAAAATATTGTTATTTTTAAATCATATTACTAAAATATTTTACCACGTGGAATTTTGACCCTTTTTTTACTTTTTTTTCTCGTCCACTTCGGATGGCGCTTCCAAGGCTTTTGGCGATTTCAATTGGAAATCTCATTATTTTGGTGCCTACAACGACGAGGCGCAAAAGGTACGGGATTTCCATAAAAAATCCCAGAATGCATGCTTGACGCCTCCTCAGGAAATCCCGTACCCTTTGGCGCCTCCAACGAGCTGGGCGTTTGGCAATTAACTGCCAATTTGGATTTTCTTTTTTTTTTTTTTAATTTTAAATATTACATTATTATATGATACAAAAACTAATTAAAAAAGATAAAAAATATGACACAATAAGAAAAGTAAAACAAATACGATATGAAAAATAACACTAATATACGAAAAAAATAATACGATTGATACAAAAAAAATAAAACGAACACGATATAAAAATAACACAAATATGATATGATATGATACAAAATATAAAATAATTACGACATAAAAAATAAAACGATCAAAAATATGATATGATATGAGCAATAAAATGAACACAACATGAAAAAATAATACGATCTAAAATGCAACATGATATGAAAAATAACATAAATATATAAAAAAATAACATGATTGAAAATACGATAGATATGAACAATAAAATGAACACGACATGAAAAATAACACGATCTAGAATGCAACACGATATGAAAAAAATAAAATGAACACGACATAAAAAAATGACACGAATATACAAAACAATTACACAATCTAAAATACTACATGATATGAAAAAATAATATAAGTACCACATGAATATACAAGTTATTTTTTGCATCATGTAGTAAATTTTGCATAGTGGAATAAAAAACTCGAATATAAGAAAAACAACTTGTATATTCCTATTGTGTTCATTTTATTTTTTGTATCATGTCGAATTTTTGATCGTGTTATTTTTTATGTTGAGTTCATTTTTTTTTTTTGTATCATGTCACATTTTTATTGTGTTATTTTTTGTTTAATTGTGTTATTTTCGTGTTGTTTTTGTTCATTTTTTGTATCATATCATATTTTCTATCGTAATTTTTTGGTATGTTCATATTATTTTTTTATATAGTGTTCGTTTTATTTTTTGTATCATGTCATATTTTTGACCATATTATTTTTTATATTGTGTTCGTTTTATTTTTTATATCGCATTGTATTTTTTTATTGTATTATTTTTTTTATTCGTATTACTTTTCAAGTCATATTCATTTTATTGTATTGCGTCTTATTTTAGATCTTTTTTTGTATCATTTTCATTTTATTTTTTCATATTTTGGTATTTTAGATATGAATTTTTTTCATATATTTTTGTAATTTTTTCTGTCATGTTCCTTTTATCTTTTCATATCATACCGTATTTTAGATCATGTTATTTTTTTATATATTCATTTTATTTTTTGCATAGTGTTTGTTTTATTTTCTTGTATTTTGTCGTATTTTCGATTGTATTATTTTTCATATATTCGTGTTATTTTTTATGTCATATTTATTTTATTTTTCATATTATATCCTACTTTGATCATGTTTTAATTGTTTTTCATATCATGTAATAGTACAATCATAAAAATTAAAATTAAAAAGAAAAAAGAAAAAAGAAAATCCGAATTGGTAGCTGATACAATTGTCTAGTTTGGTGCGCCTGCCCATTAGAGGCGCCAAGCATTTTGAGATTTATTTAGGAAATCTGGCACCAAAATATTTGGGATTTTCATTTGGAATCGCCAACAGCTTTGGCGCTTCCAAGCGCGGACAAAACAAAAGTCAAAATATCACATGGTAAAAATAGCATTACTTTGATAATGTATTTGAAAATAATAATATTTTGATAATTTATTTAAAAAATAAAAGTAGTTTGGTCAATGTGCCTTCCATCTCTTTTGAGTACATTTAGTTACAATAATATTAATTAGAGCATCAAAGCATAATAATTAGTATAAAATATTGTAAATTGACTAATTTCATATTTCATAACCATGCTATATGTGGAAAAGGAGGTGAGAACCCCGACGTGCTTTTTAGTGCTTCCTTTCTTCTCTGTCAATCGATTTTAGGTGCTTTCTCAAGCATCAATTGCCAACTTTTTGTACCCTATTCCTTAGCAATGAATTCATCCTAAATATAGACCTTAATTAATCCATTCATATTAATAACCTTTTGATTTCTTCTAGCTTCTTAGTACCAAAACATATTTACCCTTATTATCAATATATATATATATATATTTGCCCCCCTTCTTTCGGTTTTCAATATGTATTTTAATCATGCTTTGCACGTGGCTTCCCATATTTTTGTCACAACAGGTATTTGTTGCGAAGGTCACACGCGTTTCTTCTACATAAAAAATAATAAATTATCTTGATGACCATCTTCAATTAATTAAATCAAAAGAAACAAATGAAAATATATAAATCTTATTCCTACATATTTGAAAATTTTCCCAGTCGCATTTCTTGACATTATCTGAAAATTTTCTTCATTGACCACACATCATAATAACCTTCTTTAATCAATACTATTGTTCAGACGATTTTAGGTTCTAAGAAAATACTGCTATAAGTTTTCAATTAAGCAACGTCATTGCAAAATAAATATTAGTTAATTAAGATTTATACCGAGCAAATAAATAAATAAATAAATTTTAAGTAATAAACTTATTTTGTACACTAGTGACCCGCGCCCTAGGGGCGGCCATCGACCGCTAGTGGGGGGGGGGGTGAAGCAGGGCTGACTGGTTTGAACTATAGGGGAGAATTCTGGGGGCCAACAGGCGCGAGACATTGGGCAGGGCCTATGGGGTTGCCCTGGAGAGAGGTAGCGGCAAAGAGTTCGCATAGTGGGGAAGGGCGGCTGAGTGGGTCAGGGATCGAGGAAGAACCAAGGGCAAGGGATTTATTGTCTAAATTTTCCACGGAAATCGTTAAACCTCTGTAATGTTAGTTAATAAAAAAATCCGATTGACATTTTGTTACTGAATTTTTGTAATCAATAAAATTTTTAACGAAGAAAATTTTCATCAAAAAATTTTTCATACCGAACTTCAGTTTTGTTTTTTGGAAGAATTATATTTCCAACTAACTATTCTTCGAAAATTTAGTAAAAATTAATGTCCCGTGCCTAAATACAATATGACGCCAATCTTCTTAGTGAATCGTATTTCGTTGCTAAAAAATGCCTTTGAAATGTTGTGAGGAATACTGCTCGTTTTTCGATGAAAAGACAAAGCCCATCCTGCATAAGTTGCATCGAAAATCTGTCGATTATGATCTAGTTTTGTGCTTTGTAATAGTGCACGAGGACTGTCCTTTCAACAGAAACTATAGCTTCCGTAATCACCAGGCTTGGTTTAACGTCATAGCATGGCTCAAAATGGTAAGAGACGAAGAGAGAGAGAGAGAGAGAGAGAGAGAGAGAAGTGGAAGAATTATTAGGAGAAATCAGCAAGCAATGCAATGAAGAAAATATAATTGAGACAATTTTGATAGAGTTTGTTCATGGCCCAATAGCATAACAATTAACAAGAAATTGAGGGTCAATGGTTCTACAGATACGTAGGGTTAATGTGTCGTGTACAACCAACAAAAGTGACTTCCCATCCACAAACCTAAACCAACCCACTTTCTTATTCTCTCTTCATTTTCTTCCCTAGCTAGCTCCTTATATATCTTATCCCCACTTCCCTTTGGTTTGCTTGAGGACAAACAATTTGGCGCCTCCATAGCTAGCTATTAATTTACAGATCTTCCAGTTCACCATTATCCATGGAGGATTCAGAAGCCGCTTCCAGTGATGCTGTAAAGAGTACTTATCCCAGAGGACACTGGAGGCCTGCTGAAGATGAAAAACTAAGGCAACTTGTTGCACAGTATGGTGCACAAAACTGGAACTCTATTTCAGAAAAGCTTCAAGGAAGATCAGGTAATTTATTACTTTGTTATTAGACTTTCCAAATCTGCTCTATCCTCTATCTATACGTCTTTCCACTCTGCAGGTTAACTTCGATAATTTTTTGGGACCTAAATTAAGTTTGATCTATCATATTCAAGCATAGTGCTAAGCTCACAAATTATTAAGCTGATTCAACACTTAATCAAAAGTGATGTTTAGACTTCCTCCATGAGTGAGTTGGTGTGGTCATATGGGTTATTGATTAGTATTTTTTTATTTTCTTTTTCTACGCACATGTCGATCAGATATTTCCCTTCTACCTACTTTGATCAACTTTTTTAAAGTAATAGTATCTTAAGTTTTAATAGCAAGGGAGAAGATAATACATGATTAATTAATTAATTAGCTCATCATATCTTCCATGAACATGTGATGATAAACAAAAGGATGATTGATCTCTTTCCCTTCAAATTCTCTCTTCTGCAAATATACACACCCGTAGCTATACAAAGCATTTTCTAATTTTATATATATCTGTTTTACCAGGGAAGAGCTGCAGATTGAGGTGGTTTAATCAACTTGACCCTAGAATCAACAGAAGGCCATTTACAGAAGAAGAAGAAGAAAGGCTCCTTGCTGCCCACAGTATTCATGGAAATAAATGGGCACTAATAGCTAGACTATTTCCTGGTAGAACCGATAATGCTGTGAAGAACCATTGGCACGTTATAATGGCTAGAAAACAAAGAGAACAGTCCAAGCTATGCAGGAAGAGGAGTTTTCAAGACGGTTTTAGTGACTCTAAGCCAAGTTCTACTGGTTTTGCTCCAAGGAAATTAGCAAGATGTCAAGAGGTTTTTAGTTCAAGAATTGGGTTTGGAGACGGTAGGATTTTTGAATTTGAAAACCCCGTTAAGGATAGGATTTTCTCGGTCTCATCCTCATCAACTACTTCTTCACCTTCTTGGTCTTTTGCTTCTTCAACAATCATGGCTTCAAACAATTCATCTGCAGCCGAATTATCAGGAAGAGCAGATGGAAAAAATTATTCATTGGCTTCTGGTTCCAGTTATTACTCCATGGACAGCACAAAACTTTTAGATCAATCGCTTTATAATTATCATTCAAATGGTTTAGCATATTGTAGCAGCTTCAGAAATTCCACCGCATTTGGTCTCCCGAACTACCGGAAGGTCGTTCCAAGTCCTTTTGGCTTCCCTAAACTTGGTGATAATTATGAAAGTAATAATGGTGTAATGAAGGAGTTGATGACCTCTATTGATAATACACCCAAGTTTGCAAATATTAGAGTGAGTAATTCCCAGGAGGAGCAACAAGATGAATCCATCAAAACCAAAGATGTTCCTTTCATAGATTTTCTTGGTGTTTGTATTTCTTCTTGATCATCAAAAACTATATTATTTAACTATTTTTCCTAGTATATTGCTTTTCCAATGTATGCTTAGTTAATCAGCATTTTTAGCAATTAGGAAAAAAAATCATCAATAACCAGTTTAATGAGGCATGGGCAAGCTTTCAGATAATAATTCAGTCTGAGATTTTAATTTCTTAAACATGATTTTTGTTCTCTAGCAATTATCCAATTTTTTTTTGTCCTTGTGAATCCTTCACAGATTCAATATCTCTTGTTGTCTTATTCTAATTTAATGCATCAAAGTACTAAAAACCAATTATCATCATTATGAAGTATTTGTTTTCTTTCAGTATTCTTTATGAAATATTTCAGGAAAAATGACTTGCAGTAGCATAAATTTTCCTTACAGAGGAAAGGTGGTGGTGGGAATATGTCAATACATATGCAGATCCAGCTGTCTATCTATATATAGACTTGGCAATGGTTTATTCGTTTTGTATTAATATTATTTTTTATATTATGATTATATTTAAGATATTATATATTTATATAGATTTTCATAAGTAAATATTTTTTATTAAATAAATTTTTATACATTAATAATTTATGTTATATAGATTTTAATATGTTCATATATTTATATAATATTTATTTTATTTTTTTATGACACATTGTATTTTATTTATTTATTTTATTGTGTAATATAATCATGTCATGCACCTCCATCTTTACATCAATAAAAACTAAGAAAAAACAGTTTTTTTAATGTTGTTAGAGCTAAAGCTTTCTTAGAAAACTAAGAGTAGGTGTTGTAGAAGTTATTGACAAGGGTCAAAAATAATTGTTGTTGGAAGTTCCTTTCAGTACACATACTGCTTGGAGTTGGAAGCAAATGGGTTAATAATAATACCTAAGAAGCAAAGAAACTAAAAAATTCAAAAAAAAAAAAAAAGGGACAGGAAATAGCATAAGCTTTTATATTGTAGCTTCACTATTATTATTTTTCATTTGCTTGTGGTTGGGGCAGATTGAAGGAGACATGCATCAACATCAACTAGCCAGACACTATTGATCAAAATTTTAATAATTATTTGTAGTATAAATTTAAAAATTTATTTGGAGTTTTTATATTTTAATAAAAATATTTTAATTTTTATATTATTAATTTAATATTTAATTTTTTTATTTTTAAAATTATAGTAAATAAAGATAAATAGTTAATGGTATTAAAAAATTATTTAAATACTGATAAAATTATTGATGTATAATATGATATAAAATTTTAAATTTTATATAAAAAATGATTTACACTTGACTCATAACCCAAATCCATTTTTGAATAAAATTTAAAATTTTATGTTATATAATACATTAACATTTTAACAGTATTTAAACGAGTTTTTTAAAACTATTAACTATTTTTTTATTTGCTATAATTTAAAAATTATAAAAATTAAAATACACAAATATTAAAATACTTCTTCCAGGAACTCCCAGTGAACTTTTACTAAATTCTAATTGTATTAAGGTGGATTTTTCTTTACCGACAAATATTACTTTAAAGAATCTCAAATTTTATTTTAATTAAATAATACTTAATATTTTAAAATTCTCTCTTTCGATGTCAAATTTAAGTTTTGGAGAAAGAAAAATCCAAATTCTACTTATTGGGAAGAGAAAACATGTACCCATTAACTGAGCCAAATGCTCAATGCAATATTTAAAATTCATAAAAATAATTTTGGTATATTTTTATCAAAGATATTATTTTTTTTCACACTAATGTATGCTATGTGATCAAAAGAATTTGGTTTAGCATGTCAAGAATTTTTTTTAGTGTGAAGTTTATGAACTTCCTTATAAAATGATCAAATAATTTTTTTTTCTACAAATAGAACTTATATATTGATAGCGTTTAATAAGATCAATAATATATAAAAAAATTACAAAAATATTTGTTTATAATCCAAATTTGATAAGAACTTATTTAACAGTGAAAATTCTATCAAAATTTCAAGTAAAAGTATTTATCTAAAAATGTATCAAAATTTGTTAAAATTTTTTCAAAATTTTTCCGTTTGATCTATGGTACTTAACAAGATCAATCAAATTTTTATTTTTTTTAACGTTTTTAATAAAGAATTTCACAAACTTAACCTAAAGAAACCTATTAAGTTTGGTTTAGATTTGTACATAGGTTAGATTAGACCGAATTGCAACTCGAATTTTTTATATCTCTTATCCATCCAACCACAAACTTTGCATTTGTTTAAAAATATTAAAAAAATAATTAATATTCATATTCATATTCATATACTTTATAATTAAATTTAAATTTAAATAAAAATATTTATATTGACCAAGTCAGTCTAAATTAAAAAAATACTTGTTCAAGCCTGGCTCAACTTGGGTTGGGTATGTAGCTTAGTCCTTCAACAAGTTTAATTTTTTAGTTGTTAGGTCATTAACAAAATGATCATGTTGTTGAATTTAGTTACAAGAGTTTAAAACTGTCGTCAATGGTCCTTAAAGCTATTTCTTATAAAAAATTTAAAGATTAATTCATTAAAATTATACTACAAAGTGCAACAATGTTATAAATAAAATGAAGTGAGAAAAGAAAAATAAACTTTAATAGCCTAGATCTTTGGAACTAGCTAATTCTTCATGAAATAGCTAATTCCATTTGAATACAAACATGTAATTATAAATAAAATGAAAAGAGAAAAGAGAAATCAAGACAAAGAAAATAATGAACTTTAATAATTTAATTCTTTATGAAATAACTATGTCTCCGATTTTTTTTTCTATTCTAAACGTAATTAAGGGGAGGAATTTACACTTATCAGTGCAATGCACCACAATGTCTACTTGTACCAATTTACTAAAACCTTAGTATCTAGTCATACTAAGTACCTAGTTAACCACTAAATACAATGTTTTACAACAAAAATCATATAATTAGATAGTGAAGGATGAAATTCAAAATTTGACTTAATTAAAATTACCACTGGAAAGGGCACAATCAAAGAATAAATAAATAGGAGTATTACATATGCTTCTTAAAAATACTTCTTAAAAATAATGAGTTTTATAAAAATTTAAGAAGTTCATCATCTGGTGGTAAATTTACTAAATACATATAATATTCATTATGTGCTTTTGGAAATTGTACGAATCATTTTTCTTAGAAGGGAGTAAACTCAAGAATCTATAAATCAATTATTTAATAAGTGTCTATAGATCATACTATTTAACTTTTCTTTTAATTAATTAATGCTGACTTGATAAACTTTCTTTCATTTTTTGGCTATTTGTTTTTTATTTTTTAGTAATTTTTATTTTAAATTCCTTCGTCAAAAAAATAAAAATAAAACATAAATAAAAATAAAACATAAATGAAACTGAAACCTACTCTCTCTCTCTCTCTCTCTCTCTCTCTCTCTTAATAGCACTCTAATTTGAATAAAATGGGAAAAGAAAATATTTCTTCAGTATTAAATTTAGACAAGTGATAGAGTATTCTGGGAAGCATTTTCCAATTAATGCAATATCTTTTATTATAAATGTGTTAATTTTCAGTTTCTTGAATGGTGATAGCTAGTTCTTTGAATAAAAATCTTACCTAGAATTCTTAAGATACTCTTAACCAAGTTCATAAATTTATTGAAATGACATATACTCTTATCCTAATTACTAATTAGTGCAATAATTAGTCAATTAATAATGATGCTTTCTATTTACCTTTTGAGGTTGGAGCATATCTCATAACAACCTACCACTTATTGTACGGTTATTTTGCTTGAGAAGAATTGCACAAAAAATATCTGCTTCCATTTGTACTTTTATCTTACATGGATCTCTCCTAATATGACATTTAACCACGTTAGAAAGTTAATTATTAAATAATGAAACTTAACTTAATTAATTTATATTATAATTTTAAGAAGTGATATTTAAATTTTAGTACCATATAACTTCTTTTTTTATTTTTAAATTGTAACTTTTTTTGTAAAAAAAAATATATCAATTAATAACAATTAGGAATTTGTTGACTTAAATGCTTCAAAGTTAAGAAACGAAACATACTATTTGTCAATAAGAATAGACATACATATAAATCGTGTCCAGATATTTGACTCAACCACTGGTGTAGTATCCTAGTTTAAAGTGTTGTATTAAAAATAAAAAAACATAAAAGAAATGGAATTTCTTAATTATGCGGCATGAGTTTACTGATTTTCATGGACATGCTATTTTCAGCAATGTCGCTATGACGTGTGAGAGAGAATTCTCAGCCCTTGCGTATAGCTGATAAGATCATGGCACACCCACAGACTAGATGAAAAAAAAAAAAGTTACTTGGTTACTTTTAATATTTTTTTACATGGAGAGAAAAAATAAGCAAATTGTTTTTTTTTTTACCTTTTTTTTTTTAAATATTGAATTACATATATAATTCTAGTAATATATTATATATTTTTTAAATTTATTTTTTTAATTTCTCAATTGAGTTTGTATTACTTAGTTCGATAATACCCGACTTGGAATTTATATATAGTATAAATATTTTAAATTAATAGGAATTCCAACTCTTTGAGCTAGGAGTTAAAAAGGCGTTTTCGCCTGGGATATGTCATTCAAATCCTACAAATTCCAATTCTGTGTGGCTTTTCTTAAATATTTTTAGGTTTAGTTTAATATAATTGTTGAGGTTGGAGCAAGTAATAGTTGAAGAAAGTGTATATAAAATTAAGATGAGAAAAAATGTAGTTAAAAATTTTATATGTTTAAAATTATTATGAAAAAATGTTGTGACATATTAAAATATGCATTAATATATGTCTAAAATATTAAAATATTAAAATTATAATAGATCAACTTATAGTAGTAAAAACTAGTTTAGTTTTACATACTTTTATAATTTTTTATATATTAATATTTTAAAAACTTAACTGTTAGATTTATTAATATAATTATACTCGTATATATTTGAAAATAAGCATTAAACTTTGTGTTTTGGAATACTTTTCTATTACTTCGATCAAGTTAGTAAAATTTAGAGAAATAATCTCACTTAGAAATTTCTTAAAATTCTACACGAACGGAACCCTTTAAAATTTTTATCTTCGGAAAGATTTCAATTTAATTTTAATATTTCATAACCTAGTTTTTTTTTTCCTTTTAGAACAATCTTTTGATATTGAAATTCTTTTATACTCTTCCATCAAGGTTGTGAAATCCACCATTAAGAAAAAAAAAAAAAATTCTTCGCTAAAATCCTTTCTAAATTTTATCCTCGAAAAGATTTCAATTTGTTTCTTGATATAATTAGTTGTCAACTGTGTAAAATGAAATAAATTATAAGAATTTTTATTTGGATCTTTCTAAATTTCTTATTATTTCCTTATCATTTTGTGAACAATCTATCTTGATTTAATTAAATTTAAAAATAAAGATAATTAATTAATTCAAGAGATACACTCTTAAAACAATAATTTTGAAAAATGAAAACATATCCTACAATTAATCGACATAAATAAAGGAACCAAAATATGAATAATCAAGAAAAAAATAATTAAATAATTCATCCAAAAGACTTAAATAATTGAAGAGAAATTCATACAAATAAATAGATACATAAATTATCAAAAATATATATAAAAAAAATCTTGCTGACATTTAGGTAGGGTCAAGGGGTGGACCTCAGTGGGTCAGTGCGCGAGTCAGCCCTTGACCTAGACAAAACATTATAAACGACCTTTTTTTTTTTTTTTTAATTATGTTTTTACCTTCAACTATAGGAGAGAAAGGCTTTTCGACAGAAAAAAAAAAAAGGAAAAATGGAAAAAGAAAAAAATCGTCGGTAATAATATTTATGACGGAATTATTTATTCAGTCATTTCATTGCGAAAGAACATCACCAACGAAATTTCCCATTGGTAATGTTTTATTTGACAAATTTTTAATTACATATAATTAAATAATTATATATATTACCTTATAATTATTTTCCAAAAAAGTTTCTTCTGCATTCTCTCTCCTCAGTAGCGGCCATTGCTAGTTCTTCAGT
>JBBYHK010000015.1:10056834-10124104 GCA_038382065.1 Adansonia grandidieri | reverse complement strand
TCATCAAATTTATGAGTAATTATATATAATATTCATCAGATATAAGATCAATGTTGGTTTAACTTTTTTTTACAAGCCTATATTATGTACCGGTCGGTACAGCTATTTTCGGCCGGTACCACTGAAAAAGGTCGGTATCGGCCGGTACAGATCGAAATCAACACCAAAACGAAACTAACTGTCACCGGTACCGTTATATGTGAAAACTGATACGCATCAACCGGTACGGCCAGTATCAGTACAGTACCGACTACACTCATAGTACAATAATTGGTCTTTTACGTTGCCATTATTGAACTAATCAAAAAAAAAAAATAAATAGATGATGTTCTTTCAACTTAATTTAGATGGGTATCCTATCCATTATTTTTTATACATTACTTATCGTTATTATTAACGAATTAATTATTTATAAATTGTATAAGTTATATTTGTAAATGATAATTAGAGTTATATTAAATATAAATGAATAAAAAATAATAGATGGGTTTAGAACATAATGGATTTATGTTATCCAAATCGATTGAGTAAATAATTGTTTTCCTCTGTAAAGAGGCAATTGGATGGGTTCGGTCATATTATTTAAGATATTAGTTACTTTGTTTCAATTTTTTTATGTTTGAGTCTTTTTTTAAAAAAAAAATTCGTGTCATTTTGAGTTTGATTTCTTTTGGATTCGTGTAGATTTTATACATTTTTTATTTTATGTTGTTTGTAATCATCTGTATATAATTTAAATCCAAACTTAAATTATTATTATTTTTCAGTAATATGATATTTTAAATTATATTTACATACTAATATCCATACTTTTTAGCACCAAAAAAGATATAAAATTAATTTATTATATGAAATCAACTTGTTAAATATTTTATATAAAAAATATAATATATTATCATATTGATATCAAAACAATTGATTTGATTAACTGATTTCAATATTCAAAATGTAAATATATTATATTTATATAATACATACAATATAAAATTGGGCAAATGGTTATATTTGAAAAAGAAATTATAAGATTCAGAGTTGTTAAGACGAAGTAATTATGCAAAAGAAAAAAACTACAATAAGTTATTGTTCAATTATTTGTCCTCATAATCTAGTCTTCATAAAAAAAAAAAAAACTAAATATTCTAATAAAATGATTAAAAATTATTTAATATATAATATATATTTTAATATTTTAAAAACTTACTATTTGAAAAGTAATTATTAAATAGTAATAATCAATGAAAATGAGATGATATAATAACTTACAAATATAATAATTTTAAATACGATATGATTAGATAAAACATGAATAATATGAAAAATATAAAATAATATTATGACTTTATTATCTAAATAGGTTGTAATTAAAGAAAAAATTTTGTGAAATCTAAGAAAATAAGAATATGATTAGCACCCCATAGCCTAGAAAATAAGAATATGATTAGCACCCCATAGCCTAGAAAATAAGAATAACATTATATTATTAAATTTTAAAAAAGGTTCTTTTTTCTATCCTATTAAGTAGTAGCTCACTTTCTCTCACGAAACATAAAAAGGTGGGAGTATAATATATATTATTTATTAATTATAAATAAAAATAGTTTTACAAAATCAACTTGTGAAGTGTAACATCTTCGAATTTTTTATTATTAATCGAAGTTGTAATTATCATTTACAATTAATATATCACAACATTTGTTACCATTGATTATTGTCATTCATTTGATTGTTCACTTTTTACTGCAAAAATGAACTACCATAATTTTTTTTTTCATAATTTCTTTTGAAGTACAACTTTTTTTTTTCGATTATCAATTCGAATTGTCCTTTCAATTCATGTTTCGAAAAAAATATTATTTTAATTTATTAAATTTTAGCATTTTATTAAAAAATAAAAATATTAAAATAAAATTTTTAATTAAAATTTTATTTTTAAAAAAAATTAATTATAATTCGAAATACGTGCATCCCCACGTTAATATCCTTCCCGTATGTATCAAAATATCATCTACTTTCACTACATGTATCGTCGTATCCGTAATATCACATGTTTTACCACGTCACTTTTTCTATCATGTGTTCGACTACGTTAACTCATTTGCTATGTCATTCACCGCGTATGTCACATCAACATTTGATTTTTTTATTAGATGTTATCACATCAATTGTCATAAGAAAGTTTTTGTAAAATCATATTTTCGTTAATTTGAATGTGATGCTATAAAAAGAAATCTAACTTAATTATAAATTAAAAAGTAAAAATAAAATTTAATTCATATAAAGTAACATCAATTTTTTAAAAATTATTATATTCCTTATCTTTATACTCACCGAACGAAAAATAACCTATCTAACTGTAATCTTAAACTATTCTATCTTATCTGAAGTCATATACACGCCTATATAAATATATGAGTTTAAGTTGAACAAGAAACAGTCGTAGAAAATCACAATGACGCTTAGAGCACCCTTTTTAAATGTTGCCTTGGAGGGTTTGACTTGGCCCCTAAGCATAAAGTAAGTCGTTGCTGAAGTAACCAATAACAAGTGGCATAGTGCTGGCCACACTCAAAGCATGAATCGGCATACTACAAATTATTCAATCTGAAATCACAAACGGGGAACAAGAAAGGAAAAGGATGCTTCCGATCAAAATTTACATTGATTGTTTAAATGCGGTTTCCTTATAAGAATTCTTTGGACCTCTTTCTGATCAAAACCAACATATTCCTTCTTTCCTCTCTTCCGTATCCGACAAGATCTTTGATTGTTTAACTTACAACTTAGCCTTATGACATCCGTAAAACTCATCATGACCCTTTTTCTGTTCCAACTGTTTATTTTCTCCAAACTTTTTCTTATCAATGCTTGTCACGAAGAAGAAAGAGAAGCATTGATAAGCTTCAAATCCCATGTTTCAGACCCTTCAAATGGTTTGTCTTCGTGGAAAGGCCAGAACTGCTGCAGTTGGTATGGAATCCGTTGTTCAGAGTCGCTTCATGTCACTAACATTGACCTCCGAAATCCCAATCCTGACAGCGTTTTCATGGATGCGAATTCTCAACTTATTTCCACTTCTGACTTCCCTTCTACTGCTCTTATCGGTACCATCCCTTCTTCTCTTTTCTCCCTTACTCATGTGCGGTACCTGGACTTCAGTTTCAACAACTTCATGCTCTCAAAGATTCCGAAAGGATTATCAAATCTCACTCGACTCATTTACCTCAATCTATCAAATGTTATGTTTAATGATTCTATTACTACTCAGTTTGCCAACCTCACTTCCCTGACAGAACTTGACCTTTCATGTGCCTCCAGAATTTTGGACTACTCATCCATTTCCACTAATTTGTCTTTACGTTGACCGTCCATTCAGGTTCTCTGTACACATACATAAGCAGAGGCAGCCTCTTTGCACCAAATTTGAATTGGTTACAAGGGCTGAATAATCTGAGAAAACTAAAACTGAGTGGTGTTGATCTATCAAGAGCATCTCGATCAATCCCTTGGGCTAAATCTATATCGAATCTTTCCAAGCTGCGGTTCCTCGACCTGTCAAATTGCAGTATTTCTGGCAAGTTTCCAGCTGACCAGCTTCTCAACCTAAGCCATCTCTCTCATTTGCTGATGGACTTTAACTTTCTTGAATCCCAAATACCAAGTCAGTTGATCAGTCTCACCTCTCTTTCAGTCCTTGACCTCACTAGATCAAACCTACAAGGCCGTATGCCATATCTTCCTCAACTAAAGGAACTTCATGTGGCCAACAACTCTCATCTTACGGTCGATCTCCATTCGATGTTCTCAGCCCCCTGGCCTCAATTAGAATCCATCGACATATCATCTACTAAAGTTATTGGATCCATACCACTCGCCATCTCCAACATCACCTCATTAGTTAATTTCATAGCATACAATTGTTTTATTCAGGGTCAAATACCTGCCTCCATGATGAACCTTTCAAGGATAGAACAACTGTTGCTGGGCATGAACAATTTCACTGGTGAGATTTCACCCTCAATATCCAATTTAAAAAGCCTGCAGCTTCTATCTTTGATACAGAACTCTTTTTATGGATCCATACCTGACACGATTTGTAGCATCTCCTATCTCCAATATCTAGGTTTAGCGGGCAACTCTTTTATTGGAAACTTACCAGATTGCATCGGCCAGCTCCATGATCTCAGCTACCTTCAAGTTAGCTTGAACAAGATGAACGGAACAATCCCCTTTCTGCCGTCGTTGTTCAAAAACTCGACCCCATATATGGTAGATCTTGCATATAGTGGGCTAAATTTGAAAGTAGACCAACTATCATTTCCACCCAAGTTTCAACCAGAAATCTTGTTCCTAGATTCATGTAATTTAGGAGGCAAAATCCCAGATTTCATTTCAAACCTATCCAAACTAACATCCTTACGTTTGTCCAATAACAACCTATCTGGAACAATTCCCACTTGGTTGTTCACTCTTCCCAATTGAGGTTACTTAGATCTCTCTTTTAACAAACTCGAAGGCATTATCCCTCCTAACATTAAGCTAAAGCCATTTTTCACGGGGACCACACTTGTTTTAAGAAATAACCAACTTCAAGGATCCATCCCTGAGCAGCTCGAGAACATAGATGCCTTGGATTTATCCGCAAACAATTTTACAGGCTATATTCCTGGACAGGTTGGACTTGGAAGCATTAGATACTTGGCGCTCTCCAGCAATAAACTTTCTGGAAGTATCCCATCCTCTCTCTGTCAAGCAAATAATGAGCTTATGCCCCTTGATCTGTCCGACAACAATTTGGGAGGAACAATTCCAACCAGCTTAGGAAAGTGCACATCCTTAGTATATCTAAACCTTGGTGGGAACAACATTACTGGAGGTATTCCAAGGCAACTGCAAAGTGCCAAACGATTGAGGTTTTTGGATTTAAGTGGCAATCATTTTGATGGCCCTTTCCCTTCTGTTATTCATGAACTTCAAAGACTAATGGTTCTCAATTTGGGATATAACAAATTCAGAGGAAAGATCCCCCGATTCATTGGAGACCTCAAAGAGCTGCGAATTCTCACTTTGGAATATAACTTATTCAATGGTTCAATCCCACAAGAGATAAATGCATTGGAAAATCTGCAATTTATTGGCTTTTCCAATAGTCAACTGTCAGGTCGTCTCCCCGAAAAGTTATCAGGTTTAAAGACAGTCATAAACCGACCAACAGATGCATATCTTCTTGGGTTCATCATCTCAGAAATGTATATTGGTGTTGAAGTGAAGCGAGTTGCCAAGGGATCTCCACAGTGGCTTAATGTGGTCCGAACGTACAATAATGGGATGGATCTTTCATGCAACAATCTAAGTGGAAGCCTTCCATCTGAATTAGGCCTTTTACAAGGGCTTTATGCCCTTAATCTCTCACATAACAGCCTATCTGGTAACATCCCATCCAGCATTGGAAACATGAGCCTCTTGGAGTCACTCGACCTCGGTTACAATAATCTTAGTGGAGAGATCCCAACAACATTGACTTTCTTGGATTCGCTCTCCACTTTAAACCTGGCGTACAACAATTTAAGTGGGAAAATTCCACTAGTGCGACACTTTGACACATTGAGCAGAGACGGATCAGCATACATTGGGAACAAATTCTTATGTGGAGCTCCTGATGGAGTCGACTGTGACAGCAAGAGTTCCCCAACTCCAGAATCATTTGATGTGGAAGATCATACCGGACAGCGGAAAATGTTGTATGCAATGGTGATCGCAGGCTATGTAGTTGGCTTTTGGGGACTTTTTGGGGTTCTTTATTTGTTGAATGAGGAATGGAGGAAGAGTTATTGGGCAACTGTTGATAAAATTGTAGCTCGAATGATCAGATGCAGTACAATGAGAGGATGCTGAGTGCAACGGTATTTTTATTGTCAAATCTTTTTCCAGCATTATGTAGTTGTTCTCTTCGTTAATTCACAACATATATTTTTATAAGATTTTAATGTGTGATGTCAGTATTGTTTGGTCCAAAAATTTAGAAATTTAAGAAGATAAACTTTGATTTAGTAGGTTATGTGTGGCAATTAAACAAATTGATTTATAATGTATATACATAAACGAAATGTTAACAACTTAACAACTATGAATTTGTTTTTTGTAGATTTTTTTCTTCAATCTTTCTTTTTTTACGTATCTTTTCTCGATTTTCTTTCAATTCTTTCAATTTGTATTGGAGCTCTTCTATTGTCTTAGAAGGCCTACAAAGCATTGAGAGTTAAGTGAAAAATATCAAACATGTCATGTAAATGGCTTCAAGCAGCTATTTGACATCACCTCTTGTTTTTAGCAGTGAAAATGATGCTGTCAAAATGCAAAAAATATCTTCGTCCCTTCATTCTGTGGGATGTGGTAAAAAAATGAGAAGGAATCACCCTATTTGCCAGCCAATCCAATAATGAACCAAAAACAGAATTATAGTGAGAAAAAACAAAGAGATACAAATCCAAGAGTTACATTGAATCATATGATTCTGATGAAGCTTTCATCATAATCATGGTATGTGAACCCGTAAAGCAAGCTTCGAACATTATCAAAGAAGAATTTCAAAGTAAGCCCGGAGCTTAGCTAATAGTTTTGGTAAACAAAGTATTCTCAGTACATAAAAGATTTTTCTAATTAAATTTTTTTGTTATTAAAACATATTAAGATAATCACATTAAATCGTTGTTGATAAACAGGCAGAAGTTGTTGTAATAAACTTATTTACAGATGACTTTTTGAGTGGATTAAGTTACTGTGTATACCTTCAACAATGGAAGTACACGCAACGACCTAGCAACGGCTTTTATCATGTTTCAAAAAATTTTTCGCAACAACAATTTAACTTTTTGCAATGGCCGCTGTTCTTAAGACCCTGAAGGAAAAAGGGAACTAGTAGAGATCAGCTTCACAAAGATGGCAGCCTTCGAAGAATTTAAGCAACTGGCCAAGTTTGAATCTTGGTTTGAACTTGAAGCACGTTACTTAAATCTGAAGAGTCCGGTAGGGTTAAAATCATGACAGGGAGAGGAGAAATTGTGTAGGAATGCATTATCATTCTCCGAAGAACCAATATGAAAATCCATGTGGTTCATTTAGAATGAGAGCTATGCAACCTGTGATTAAACAGGCTGCATGAAATCAATTACGCATCTCGATCATTATGTGGATAACTATTGCGGTATTACCAGTACAGTGTTAGACCAGGCATTTTGGCTTTTATCATTAAGAGAGTCTCTGATACCTAACCATTTGTTTCATAACCATTAGCTTCCTGTCAAAATTGCTTACAGGCAACAGCTGATGTAAAGACACGATTTTAGTGAGCATGTGAGGAAAGGTTTAAACAAATTAGCTTAAATACAAGGTGGATAGAATCAAATACAATGTCTGTTCACATTAGGTGAAAAAAAAAATCCGACTTTAGGGTCCCCGAAAATCTTGTCTTTTGCCTATTGAGTTGACGTCTATTATTCACCTGGAAATACTCTTTTGTTAGTAGTCTTAGGCCCAATATATGGTCCAATAACTCCAATCCCAGTTCACGGGTGATAGCTGCTACTACTCATCCACGTGAGTTCCACAGTCAATCACTTTCTAGATAAAGCAATCACAGCCCTTTAGATAGTATTAAACAATCTTTTCTTTTAAATGTTCCATGTAAATTCACGTCGAATTTATATTTATATATTGATATTGATCATAAATAAAATAATTTATTTTAATAAAAATTATTAAAAATAAATATTTTTATTTTTATTTTCATGAGATCACATCTATGGATAATGTATGCATCGATACACGTTCACTTTATCAAATATGAATCAGAGTAATGCCGTCATTCACTATACATATTGAAAATATTTTATATCAACAGCAAAAGTTCAACGCAGTAGTTGTTAATGCGGTTGTTGGCTTCAACTTTAATCAATGGTAATCATGAAAGCTCCCCACTCACATGTGATTGGCCTTGGCCCAGTTTTTCACAAACAACTTGGACCCACAACCAGCCTTTTGAAACTGCTTATAAAGGCATAAAACTTTTGCTTTGCCCACCTCACTCACCGAAACAGGTATTTTCATTCTTAAAACCTCCGGTCTCTTCAGGTAAAGTTGAAGCTTTTCTCAGAGATCATGACGCAGGGAAGCGGCAGTGCAAGTCAAGTGGTCAAGTTCACAGTTGCATTGCTACTGTGTTTACTGGTTTGCCTGGGAAACGTTGATGCGGCTACTTACACTGTGGGAGGCTCCAATGGTTGGACTTTTAACATGGCCACTTGGCCTAAAGGGAAGCGCTTCAAGGCTGGCGACGTTCTGGGTAACTACAAATCATCTAACCTTAAAAAAAATGAAGAATAATTTTTTTCATACTCCATGTCTGACGTTACATCTTTCCAAACTTGTTGTACTATGATCTTGCAGTGTTCAATTACGACGCGACGATCCACAATGTGGTTGCAGTCAACAGAGGAGGCTACACCAGTTGTACAACACCTGCAGGTGCAAAAGTGTACAGCTCAGGGAAAGATCAGGTGAAACTGGCCAAGGGACCGAACTTCTTCATATGCAACACTGCTGGCCACTGTGAGTCAGGAATGAAGATTGCCATAAATGCAGTGTAACGCAGATTATTGCCTTATCTTCTTAAGAACTGGTCAAAAGTATTGCTGTGCTCTGGTTTTAGCAAGCTAGAATGTGAGTGGAAAAATAGCCAAGAAAAATTGTTCCATTGTTGTTGTGTGCCAAGTTTTAACAAATGTAATGTTGTAGTAAGATATAGTAGACTTTTTAGGTATTTTCTAACTACTTTTATTTGGACTTTTTAATTTTTTTTAAGTATTTATATCTCATACATAATATAAAGTATGATCTTTTAAATATATAAAAAATTTTATAACTAAACATATATATATATATTCTATACTCATCCGTGACATAGCTTTGTACTCCTAGCAGGGTTATCATATTAGTGTGATTGACTCAAAAGGTTTGGTTAATTTTCGATGCCTTGTGTTTCGTATGTTAATGTCCGTCAACCTGGTTCGCTAATCACACAAATCTTTCGTTCATAGTTTTGGCCTTCTCAATTCCAATTTCATTTTTTTCTTTTTCCTAAATCCAAGTTGACAGAAAACACTGAGCATATATTATCATTCTACGGAGTTCCTAGTTGGTTCGATACCACCTAACAGATAATGGAAGAATACCTGGCAGATATTCTACGAAGATTTATGGCATTTAGAGACTGTTTTTTGAGCCTATTACTAGGGTAAAGGTAGGGGATAGTAGGGGTTTGGTTCCTCAGCTTTCAAACTTCTTAAATAATAAACTTAAATAAAAATACTAAAATACACAGTGAATCGTTTGTGAAATTTAAAAATTACGAAAATTTTTATTCAATTTCTTAAAATTGTCATATTTCTTTATTCATTCGGATTGAGTTTTGGTTTGCTGTAATTCAAGATTTTAGTACTTGTCCCACACCGAGTTTTAATCCTATATTCCATTTGTGATTTTAACACTATAAAAGTGATTCTCGAACCTTTAAAAATAGCATAGGTGTTTTTGGGTGTTTTAGATAGAAAAACCTTGTAACTTTGTCTTTTATTCTACGTTGAGATAAAGTGGGTTTGGGTGATTGTTTCTACGAGGCGATTGAGAAAGTGAGTACAAAGAGTCATTAGGTTGGTTTGGGTAACCATGGACAGAGATCTTATTGTACTTTAATTTCTTAGCAGTAGAATAAATATTTATTTCGTGGACGTACACAAGTGAACGAACCACATAAATTTCTGTGTGTTTCTAAATTTTTTTTTTTTAGTTAATTTCTTTCTTATTCCCTAGGCAAATTTAACAAAGTGATTTCAAAGTTCGGATTCGTTCCGTCAAGATTCAATAAAAGGAGTTGAAAGTTAGTAGTTCTAAAAATTGTTCAATTGTGACTTTCGATGAAAAGATTAGTTTCACTCAAAAGATAAACAATAATTAATTAATAATAATTAATTATCTCCCTTGGAACAAGCCCTTGCTTAGGGAAGGAGAAACGCAATCAAATGACATGAAAATGGTGAATGCATGGGTAGAGTTGGAGGCAAGGTGTGTTAGCACTATTCGATTTTGCTGCGCGGATAATGAGTTCAATCACATTATTGATCAGGCAAAGTTTAAAAGATTTATTTGGTCAAAAGTCTTTCAAACAAGTTGTAGCATAATTAGACAAAAGCATTATCACAATAAAACGGAAGAGAGTGGAAATTTTACGAATCACGTGAACGAATTTTGACGGGATCATTGATTAGTTGAAGAATATGAACGTGGAAAGAAACATTGTTTTTCTTGGGAAATCACTTCCGAACTCCTATGACGTATTTGTGGAATCTCTTATTTGCAGGAAATTAAATTTTTAATATGACCAGCTGGAAGATTGGTAGCTATAGTAATCAGATTTCATTCACGAAGAAAGTGATGAAATGTTCAAATGGTGTAGACCATTGTGAGATGGCAAAAATTATAGTCAGTGTTGGCCAATTGGAGGAATTATCGAGGTCCCTCGCTGGAAGTCAACTAGTGCCTTTAATTTGACAGCTACACCATGTGCATTATATGTGTCCATAATCAAGTAATGGACCATGCTTGATTTGTTATGTGTCGTCGGAGTAATTTTAAAGGTCAATAGTTGGGAAAGTTTTGCGCTTGAGGAGTTATTCAATGAGTTGGAAGGCACATGGAAATGGAGGGTTGCAATTGAATGCAACTTGTGGAAGAAGTTTTATGGTGGAGATTTGCTGAGTTTTGATTTGTCTAGAATTCAAGATCTTAATGCTTGTATCACATCGAGTACTAATCCGATATTCCACTTGTGATTTCTTGATAAGTATCATAAGATACTGCAGAATAATAAGGATCACAAGATAATATCCTTTTATAATTGATAATTTTAGATAAAAATTAAATAATCTTATAAAAATTAAATTATCTTGCAATTGATAATCTCCTGTAGGAGTTATCTTCTAGGAGTACAAATCATAACTCCTTATGAAACTGATATAAATAGGGATCATTCTATTGTATTCAACATAAAAAAATAACAAATTCTCTTATTCAATTGAGAGTCGGTTCTCTCTTCTAATTTCTGAGCAATTTTTGGTGTTAGAGTCGAGTTTCAGAGACAGAGAGTGTCTGAAAAACGGCCTTAAATTAAAGACTTCGAAGTAGTCTGACAAGAGTCGTCATTGTCACCTCCGAAATTCATAGTTCTGATCATTTTTTTAGTCAAAAGAAGGTCTCCACCGTGTTCAGGAGGTCGAAAAACCTTGGATTGGAAAGCTCCATGTGCCACAAGCGCCAGCCAGAGGTTGAAGACAACCACGTCAGCATTGAGGTGTCTAGTTAGTGACAAATCAGTCACAGATAACGTGCCACATGTCACATTCACCACATCATCACCCAGTTAGCATAATTGCCATGCCATCCAACCACAATCTGCCATGTGTCACTTTTGCCACATCATCATCCACGTCAGCCCGTTATCCAGTTATCACCACGTCACCCAACCATCACCGGCCACATGTCTTTAAATGCCACGTCATCACCCTGTCAGCATATTTTTCCTTAATTGCATTCTAAACCTTAAACTTTTTAAAATACAAATTAACCCTTTGATTTTTTGAAATTACACCCAAGCCCTAAATTTTTTAAAATTTTATTTTGACCCTAACTTTTGAACTTAATTCCTAATTTCATCCTTAAGCCATACCCCTTGTTTTTACTAGCTTACAATATGCCTCAAAGACGAAGATCTATGCACGAAGTTAAGATAGAAGAATTGAGATGACAAGTTCAATTACTACAAGAAATGGTGAATGTTCAACGAGCCTAGTTGGATGCGCAAGGAAGGCAAATAGAAGATGATTCGGATAGTAACGACACTTCATCAGCCGTCAATAATCAATCTCGGAGATACACAGTTCACAATAGTGATATCAAAGTGGACATTCCAGATTTTGAAGGGAAACTCCAACCAAATGAGTTTGTAGAGTGGCTCCAAATAGTTGAGCGAGTGTTCAAATATAAAGAGGTGCCAAAGGACCAAAAAGTCAAAATTATTCCCATCAAGCTTAAGAAGCATGCTTCCATATGGTGGGAAAATCTTAAGAGGAAGTATGAGCGTGAAGGGAAAAGCAAGAGTCGAATGTGCAAAAAGATACGACACGAGCTCACACGTAAGTTCCTACCCTAACATTACTATCAAGATTGTTTTCTTCAACTACATAATCTCTGCCAAAAGACTCTTTCTGTAGAGGAATATGCCAGGGAATTTGAAATGCTCATGATGAAATGTGATATCCAAGAAAAAGAGGAGCAAATAATAGCCCACTACCTTAGAGGGTTGAACACTAACATCGCCAATGAGGTTCAGCTTCAACAATACTGGACTTTAGATGACGTCATTTGTCTAACCATCCGTGTTGATAAGCAACCCAAAAGACCTTTTTACCAACTTCCTTCCTCTACCAAGAATCCTTTTGATGTTCATAGGACTTCAGTTCAGTAACCCAGCTTTTTAAGCCAGCCTCCACCTAAAGCTGCCAGAGAATCTAGCTCTAAAGCACCTAAATGCTTTAAATGCCAAGGTTTCAGCCACATTGCTTCAGAATGTCCCAACCGTAAGGTTATCACCATTATTGAAGGAGAAGCTTATGCAGCATCTAAAGAAGAAGACGGGCCCGTATTTGATGAGGAGCCAGTATTTGATGGAGAATTCATGCCCGCCGACCATGGTGAAACATTGGTGATCAAGTGAAGCTTGCACACAGCGCAAGCAAAAGAGGAGTCACGGCTACGTCATAATATTTTTCACATTCGCTGTACTACCCAATGCAAAGTATGTGTTGTAATCATTGATAATAGAAGCTATAAAAACGTAGTATCCAACTACATGGTGGGGAAGCTGAACCTATCCACTCAAGTTCATCCACATCCATACAAATTACAATGGTTCAACAAGGGAAATGAGGTAAAAGTTTGTAAACGATGCCTTGTTTCTTTTTTAATTGGCAAGAAGTATCAAGATAAAGTATGGTGTGATGTTATTCCCATGGATGCCTGTCATCTTCTACTAGGGGGACCTTTGCAATATGATCGCCATGCTCTATACGACGGTCATGTGAACACTTATTCCTTTATGAAGGATAGAGTGAAGATCAAGCTAGCACCATTGCCACATAGTGAATATAACCAAGGCAAGAATGAGTCCAAGCCGCTAATGTCTTTAATTACTAAGGAACAATTCAAGGTGACAAAAGTCGAAGCCCAAACCATGGGATTGGTCCTGTTGCTTGAGTCAAATGAAAGAACCACCATTCCACCAAAAATCAAACAATTGCTAGCTGAATTTTCAGATATCGTACCCAACAAAATTCTACCTGGACTGCCACCCATACATGATATCCACCACGCAATAGACCTAATCCCAGGAGCAGTACTTCCTAATAAACCTGCTTACATGATGAGTTCCCAAGAACATGCTAAAGTTCAATGACAAGTTGAAGAGTTGTTAAAAAAAAAGAATGATTCAAGAAAGTGTCAGTCCCTGTGCTGTGCCCGTACTCTTGGTACTTAAGAAAGATGGAAGTTGGAGAATGTGTGTCGATTGTCGAGCAGTGAACAAGATCACAATCAAGTATCAGTTCCCGATACCTCGGCTTGATGATATGTTATATCAGCTACATGGTGTAACTATTTTTTCTAAGATTGACCTACGAAGTGGGTATCATCAGATCAGAATTCGACCTGAAAATAAATGGAAGACCGTCTCCAAAATAAGAGATGGCCTGTACGAATGGACGGTGATGCCTTTCGGGTTAACAAATGCCCCTAGCACATTCATGCGTCTGATGAATCAGACACTTCGGCCCTTCATTGGGAAATTTGTGGTCATTTACTTTGACGACATTCTCATCTATAGTAAAAACCCTGACGATCACTTAGAGCACCTACGACAAGTATTCCAGACTCTTCGAAAGCAGAAACTCTATGCCAACCTGAAGAAATATTATTTCTTGACCAATGACGTGAATTTTCTAAGATATATCATCACCGCTGAAGGTGTT
This sequence comes from Adansonia grandidieri, assembly GCA_038382065.1. Classification (NCBI taxonomy): domain Eukaryota; kingdom Viridiplantae; phylum Streptophyta; class Magnoliopsida; order Malvales; family Malvaceae; genus Adansonia; species Adansonia grandidieri. Next base: position 10,109,972 of record JBBYHK010000015.1, on the reverse strand, counting down.
CGAGTTGACCCGGGCAAAATTGAGGCCATTAACGGTTGGCCCATTCCAGTATCTACCTAAGATGTTCGAAGCTTCCATAGATTAGCTTCCTTCTACAAGAGATTTATCAAGAGTTTTAGTTCTATTGCTGTACCACTTACAGACTACATCAAAGGAGGTAAGTTTCAAAGAATAGAGTAAGCTCAAAAAAGCTTTGAGGAACTAAAAAAGCATTTGATAAAAGCCCCTGTGCTGGCCCTTCCAAATTTTGACCAAGTGTTCGAAGTTAGATGTGATGCTTCTAATATTGGGATTGGTGCCGTTATGAGCCAGGAGGGACATCCAATTGCCTTCTTCAGTGAAAAGTTAACCGAGGCCAAACTCAAATACTCCACTTATAATAAAGAGTTTTATGCCATTGTCTGAGCTTTACAGCATTGGAGTCATTATTTGTTGAATAAGGAGTTCATTCTCAACTCGGACCATGAAGCCCTCAAGTATTTGAATTCTCAATAGAATATCAACTGTAGACATGCGGCTTGCAGTAAAATTTTGCAGTCTTATCCATTCCTGCTCAAGCACGAGGTGAGAACCTTGAATTTTGTAGCTGATGCACTTAGTCGATGTCATAATTTGTTAACTAGTCTTCAAGCAAAAGTTGTTGGGTTTTAAGTTATTAATGAGCTATACGAGGATGATCCTTATTTTCGTAAAGCATGGAATTACACAGAGCCACAACCTTTTCAGTAGTTCCATGGGCATGAAGATTTCTTATTTCGAGGAAAAACTCTTTGCATTCCTCAATGCTCATTACGGGAAGCAATTATCTAGGAGGCCCACAACGGAGGATTAGTAGGTCACTTTAGACGAGATAAAACTGTGGCCTTAGTTAAAGAAAATTTCTACTGGCCCAAGCTTGAAAGGGATATCAATAGGCACATCCAAAGATGCAAAACCTATCACTTGGCTAAGTCCAAAAGCCAAAATGAGGGATTATACATGCATCTTCCTATTCCATATGCACCTTGGGAAGATGTAAGTATGGATTATATTCTTGGACTACCTCGGACTCAAAGACAAAAGGACTCCATAATGGTAGTTGTGGATAGATTTTCAAAGATGGCACATGTTATCCAATGCCAAAAGACGAATAATGTCCAAGTGGCATAATCATATTTCAAGGAGATTGTTCATCTCCATGGCATTTCAAAAGCTATCACTTTTGACTAAGATGTCAAGTTCTTAAGCCACTTTTGAAGGACTCTATGGAAGAAAATGGAAACTAAGCTTCAATTCAATAGTGCTAGCCATCCTCAGACAGACGGACAAACAAAAGCAGTTAATAGGATTTTGGGAAACCTACTCTGGAGCTTTGTCAGGAAAAATTTGAAACAGTCAGATTTTATACTTGCATAGGTTAAGTTCCCCTACAATAACTCAATCAATCAAGCTACTGGCAAGTGTCCATTTGAGGTGGTTTATGGCACGCGTTCGCTTAGTCCATTAGACTTGACCCCTTTATCCGACCAACAACAATACAGTGCCAACGGAGACCAAAGGGCAAAGAAAATCAAAAAGTTGCATGAATAAGTCCAAGAGCGGATCCAAAAGCAAAACTTAAGATACAAGGCTCAGCGTGACAAGCATAAAAGACAACAGACTTTCAAAGTAGGAGACTTGGTATGGATACACTTGCGAAAAGAACGATTTCCAAACCAACCAAATTCCAAGTTATCACCTCAAGCCGATGGTCCATTCAAAGTTATGCAGAAAATTAACAACAATACATACAAAGTTGAACTACCAAGCACTTATGGAGTCTCTGCTACTGTCAATGTCGTCGATCTTTCGCCACACTTTGAGGATGGTGCTGAGTTTGACTCGAGGGCGAGTCCAGTCCAACTCGGGGAGAATGATAAGGATCATAAAATAATGGAGAATGATAAGGATCATAAGATAATGGAGAATGATAAGGATCACAAGATAATATCCTTTTGTAACTGATAATCTTCGATAAAAATTAAATAATCTTATAAAAATCAAATTTTCTTGCAATTGATAATCTCCTCTAGGAGTTATCTTCTACGAGTACAAATCATAACCCCTATGAAACTAGTATAAATAGGGGTCATTCTATTGTATTCAGCATCAAGAAATAATAAATTTTCTTATTCAATTGAGAGACATTTCTCTCTTCTAATTTCTAAGCCACTTCTATATTATAAAAGTGATCATCTAGGCTTTAGAATAATATTATGTGTGTGTGTGTTTTTTTTTCCCTTAAAAAAAGTAGTAGTTTTGGGATTGATATTTGCACCCAAGATCAACTAAATATTTAATGACTATATAAATTAATTGAGTTAAGTTTTAAGTTCAATAATATTGTGCTTTTCTGAGCTTTTAGAGAGGAACATCTCATAACTCTTTTATAATAATTGTAGTTAGAGTGGGTTTGGATGATTGTTCATACCAGACTATTGGAAAAGGGTAAAAACCCTTAAGTTGGCTCAGATAACTATTGAAAGCGATTTTATTGTACTTTAATTTTTTTTAATAGTAAAAGATTTAATTATTCCGTCAAACAAAACCATGTTATCGAATCACGTAATTTCCTATTTGTAACTCTTCATTTGATTTCCTTGTGTTCTTTTCCTTTGCTATTCTTCGAATAATTTTTCGACAAATTAACATGTTAAAAGCTCTTACAAAATTTATAAAAATTGAAGACAATTAATGTCTATCTTCAAATGATGAAAATTTATCTTTAACATTTATCTTCTAAAATTGCTTCTCTGAAAAATTTTTAGACGATATTCGTCTTTAATATTGTTAAATTAAAAATGACATTCTACCATAATATTGTTAAATTCAAGATAAAAAATATATTTTTATTGATCTTTCTCTTATTTAGTCTCTAATAATTTTTTATTTCATAGTGATATGGAATGGGTTTTTGATGGTTATCTATCCTATCAAATGGCCAACCATAAACCTAAGCAATAGAAAGCTTATTGATTGAACCCATAAATCATCAAAATACTATCGTACATAATTTCTACATTGTAAATTTCATTCTTTATTAGCTTATAGATTATTCACTTTCTACGTTTCGAAATTACAAATGAAAGACGAAAGCTTGATGGTATTTAATCTGAATTAAGATTCAAAGTGAAATCTAAAATAATTTAGGGCATATTACATGTTTAGTCACATGGTATTTAATTTGAATTAAGATTCAACGTGAAATCTAAAATAATTTAGGGCATATTACATGTTTAGTCACCTAAATTTTAAGAGTGCTTTTTTTATATATATTTTGTTGGTCATCAAACTATGAAAGGTTACGGTTTGGTTCTAACATTTAGACCTATTTAAGAGTTGAATAATTTATTTGACTCAATAGGTCTGGCTCGGCTGGTATCAGATTTTAGTATTGTTTTTTGTGATCCAAATTGGCCCGAATCACTGTTCATTTATTAAAATAATATTTTATTTAAATTTAATTATAAAAATATATAAATATTAATATAAAAATAATTTTTTACTATTTTAATATATTTTAAATAGTTATAAGGCAATCGGGTTGAGCTAGGCCAAATTTGAATCTAGGCTTAAATTTCAAATTTTTTCTCGGGTCGCGACCTAGTTCGTTCTATGAGTAAGTTTATTAATGTTTATGAAATTATTTTTTGTCACTTAAAGATTAAAATATGCTAATGCGGTATTCACATGCCATGTACATGTCATATGACATTATAAATTTTGAAAAAATAAATTTAAAATTTTAAAAATATATATAAATTATACTTTTAATCACTTAATTTTTTCAGTAGATTTTATTTTAATCATTGAATTTAAAAAATTCACGATTTGATCATTAACATTTGCGAAAGTTATTAATATTTTGATCTTCCTAGTTAATGTCTAATTGTCAACATGACATTATAACGATTTGATTATCAATGCTAGCAAAATTTAATATAATGAACTGATTTAATTATTTATATTGAAATATCTCAAAAAAATACTCAAGCCTTTGAAATTTATAGAAGGTAGTAATAAGCATTAAGCATTTTTATTATATGAAATTAAAATGATGAATTTTTATTATATTATAATTATACCTTTTAAAATTGAAAATATCAAAATTATTATGGCATTACTTCCGATATGTTCAAGTAAATTTGGGCCCAAAAAAAATTCAAGTTTATTTGGGTTCGAGCTCGAATATTTTGAAATGAATTTTGGAGTTAGGATACTCAAGTTTGATTTGGGTTCAAGCTCGAATATTTTCAAATAAATTTTTGAGTTCGGATACTCAAGTTTAATTTGGGTTTAAACTCAAATATTTTCATATGCATTTTTGAGTTCGAGTTTATTTTTCGCCTCTACAACCAATGAAGAGGTCTAAACTTGACCAACTTGAAGATTGTCTATTTTTACTTCATTTTTTAAGGTAGTTCTAGTGTAAGATTTTAATATAAGTTTTGATAAGGTTATGACATGGACCAATAAGAATTCATCACATCAGCAAAAGCAATTAAAATCTTAAATTAATATAACAGGTTAACAAGTCAACTTTTTTTTAACACGTTATTATCAAATTTTACATAACGACATTATGAGTTACATAGATATATTACAAATTATATAAATCTTTATATTACATATTTTTACTGCATATTTTTATTAAATTACACATATACATTACCTAAAACAAAAATTATGATAAAAATAGTAAAATTTGTAATATATTAATTTATTATATTTACATAAATGTTTCCTCAGTTACAGAAATATATTATGAAAAGGTAATACGAAGTAGTATTATATAAAATATTATACTTAAATAAATTATATTATCTATTACATAAGTTATTATCAAAAGGCATAGATGTAAGGATTACATATTTGTATTATAATTACGATTGCATATATACATTACCTAAAACATAAATTATGATGTAAGATAATAAATATTAATAATACATAAATTCATTATATTTATATAAAATTTTGTAAGTTATAAAAATATATTACTAAAAGGTAATACAAAATAGTATTATATAAAATATATTATGTATTTACATAAGTTATTATCATAAGTAGTTTACATAAAACATTACCTCAAAATTTTGATCATAATTACATGAAGCATCATAATTATATCTAAACATTACCAATTAGAGAAAATATTACGTAAAAATAATTTTTATCAGAGTTACATAAAACATTATCATATTACAAAAAACTATTACAAGTTACATAAAACACTACCCTTAGCTCTAATTTGTAAAATAGTCCACTAGTTTTATCAACGAAATTATATGTATTTATTACATATATTTAAAACATTACATATAATGTTGATATTTGTTGTAATTCCTTATCATTTCATCATAATTACATAAAATGTTTCTGTATTATACAAAAGCATTACAAGTTATATAAAATATTATCCAAGAATTTTCATTAGAATTACATAAAACATTATCATATTACATAAAATATTATGAGTTACATAAACTATTACCATATTACAAAAAAATATTACGAGTTACATAAAACATTACCTAAAACTTTTCATCTAAATTACATAAAACATTACCATAATAAATATAAATATTACAAGTTATATAAAACATTAGCCAAGAATAAAAAATATTTTTATCTAAATTTAATTATAAAAATATATAGATATCAACATAAAAATAATTTTAATAAGAATCATTACGTATAAAAATTTATACAAATATAAAATACCTTAAACACGATTATAGCATGGTAAACACGCAAACATGACACGAAGGCAAATTTATTTGATTGATTTATTTATTTTCTTTTTAGTCACTTTTATTTATCTGAAAAGCAAAATACTATTAGGACACGTTCAAATGTTAATGTGGAAATATCTTAGTCGACAAATGCTAATAAGGTGAAGGAATGTGACATATTAAATTGTGTTCAGATAGGATTTTTTTTTTTTTCAATTCGGACCAACTTAGTTTAACTTGAATTACTATTTATTAATAAAAAATTATAATTTAAGTTTGATTATAAAATATATAAATATCAATATAAAAATAATTTTTTTAATAGTTTAAGTTTTAAACAATAATTCAAAATTTCAAACAATGATCCGATTTTTTTCAACAATAATTATAGTAGTTTGATTTTCCATCCTTATTTTCTCCCCTTTTACATTGATAAAAATAATTATGTTAATTTTCAATTATTTATATTGAAATAAAAGTTAGAAATAATTTCATTTTATGCCCTAGTTGTCAAGTTGAAAAAGCTAGCATCGGCAATGCCAATTTTCTTCATTCATGATTCCATGATTCATAAGATGTAGCAAAACTACGTATAGTGCTTTTCCTATAGGGTTGTAGTGCTGGTGTGAGGACCATTAATAATTAGGCTTAAAATAATTAAGATTAATTAATGATTTGTTTTAACTTATAGGAAAATTAGATTTTTATTATAATAAATCATTGTCAACCCTAAAATAGCAAAAAAAATTAATAAATCATTATTAAAATGAAATAATTATTATGTAAAGTAAGCATGTTACAAATAAAGCTAAAAAAAAAAATAAAAACTAGAACTTAAATATAAATCATAAAAGCAATAGAATAAAATTACCATATAAAAGAGGAAGTAGCAATATATTAGAATGCGAATGAAAACAAAAGTTTATAAAATAAATTAATCTTGACTTCCATATTAAGAACTTTTTATGCTTTGATTAGGATTCAAATATTAATAAACTAATAAACTAGTTTGGCATAAATTAATTAGGGTTCATTAATATTTATAGTAGAATTTTTTTTTTAAGAAAAATTTAATAAATCATTATGAACGATAAGAATTAATAGGCCTAAAACGGAAGATTCAAAATAATAATTAGGCCTAAAATAACTAATGATTTATAGTAGTGTATAAGAAAGATTTTTATTCAAAAAAATAAATCATTATAAAGGATAAAATAGTATAAAAAAAAAAATCTTTATTGTGTATAATAAGCATGTTACAAATAGGGCTAAAAAATCAGTAAAAATTAAAACTCAAATATAAATAATTAAAGCAATAGAATGGACTTGTTAAATTGAATCATAACGATGAACTACTTAAAATATAGATAGATTGGTACATGACATGAATATAATATATAAAAAGGTTACTTAAAAGTATTATAAAAATTTACGTGAATATAATATTAATAAAAAATATATAAAATATGTATAAAATAAATTATTAATATTTAAAATTTTATATAATATTTCAAATATATAAAAAATAATATGAATACGAAAGTAAAAATTTTTTCGTATTTTTTCTCTCTTACCTCTCATTTTCCTCTCTTTTTTTCTTTTCTTTCTCCTTTCACTTTTCCTTCCTCTCTCTTCTCTTCCCTTTCCCTTCTTCCCTCCCTTCTCTTTCCCTCCCCTTTCCTCCCAGCCCAACAAAATGAAATTAAAAGACCACTTGTCAGTGGCTGGGCCAACTTTACTAATAGTGAAATGGATACTGCCCTGCCAGCTTTTGTACACATAAACGTATGTATATTCATTAGAGGCAAAACGGGATGCTCATTCTTTATAGCCACGCATATCAATTTGAAATAGATAATTCATGGATCGAGACGAATGATGATTTGAATTTTTTTTTTGACGTTTTTATTTAAATTTAACTTGAGGTAAGTTAAAAGTTTGAATTATATTTTAAATTTTAAAATATTTAAAAAATTAATTTTATTTTTATATTTATATAATTTATAATTAAATTTAAATAAAAAATTTTTTATTAATAAATAATTCAAGTAAGATTAAATTGGCTCAAATTAAAAAAAATCAGCATTCAAGCACCGCCTAATACGTTGTATTCCTCCACCACCTTGGCATTGGTCCAGTAAGATATTTTTTCATGAATATTTAATATTATAATTTTTTTATAAAAAAATAAAAAAATAAATTTATATACTTATATTATATTCGTATATTTTATTATATTATAATCGTATATAAAATATTTTATATTTATATAAATTTTGACATATAATAATTTATATTAAAATATTAAAAATTTTATTTTATACGTATATATTTTTATAATTAAATTTAAATAAAAATATTTTTATTAATTAAATAATAATTCAAGTCGAGCATATTAAATTGGTAGACTACTTAGTTCATGAATATGTCTACTTTTAATGATAACGAAAAAAATAAATAAAAAAATTAAAATTTTAAAATCACATAATAACAAAATTATATAATAATAATAATTTTTAAAAATATTATAATAAAAAAGTTTATAAAAATAAAACTTCACTCTGACCAAGTCATATTCAAGAGCTTCCCCTATAATTTTTCCATTTTCCAACGATTTTTCTCGAATAAAAGGGCAATTTGGTAAGTTGCAGAATTGAGAGAACTTGTCAGCAAGAGAACAAAGCGTGTTGACCGAGTTCCTTTAAATTGCCCTTTAATTGAATCAAAAGTACATTTTTATTCATTCAAACCTCACCAATCCAAAAATGTTCCAATCTTCAAAAATAAAAAATAAAATAAATTAATTAATAAATAAGCCGTCGGTAACTGTTATCAATATTTAAAGTAACTTCAGTAGGACAAATTCAGATTTAAGACTTTGCAAAAATTTTATTTTAATTGATGGAATATTTTAAAGTTTTGAAGCAAAATAGTGGAATTATTATTTTTTTTTTTTGGTGAAAATGGTATGAGGTGATAATGTAGATGGGCAATAAATCAGTTCATCAGTATGTAACAAAAGATAGAAATCATTGTATTCGTTGATCGTGAAATTATTAAATTTCGTAAATAAAATTAATAAAAATAACATAATATTTTATAATAGTAAAAAAATTAATTAATTAATTAATTAAAAATTAAGCATGTTTCAATCTCGACTTTTTTATGAAATAAAAAATGATATCAATGCATTAAAAACAAACTCACAAAAAATTAGTGATTTATTTTGATTATTTTATTTTTATTTATTTTTTACATAATTCATAAAAACTAGTATTATTTAATACCTTAGTACATTATTATGAAAAAAATAAAGTATAATAAATAAAAACAATAAATGTTAGTTTATGTTGTTTGTGGATTTATCCTTAATTGAAAAGACTCCATCTATATATCTAGAAAAAAATGGACATAAAAGATTAAAAATTGAGATTAATAAGTTTACATTATTAAAAAAAAAAAAAAGTAAAAAAAAAGTAGTAGATTTTCTAATGGAAAATTTTGTACTAGGTTTAAAAATGATTATATTAGGAATTTTCGTAGCCGAACCAAGGCAAAATGGACAATTATTAAATCAAAATGTAGAAATTGACTTAGTTTATTATGAAAATTAGTGGTAGTTTGATATTAAAAAGTCCAATATAATTTCCTATAAATTGGGATAGTTTGAGATAAAAAATTCCAAAACAATTCCCTTTATTCTTCTCATCACCATACCCAATCTCTTGCCTCTTCGTCATTTTTCTCTCCCTCTCTGCATCTAAAAAAATCCATTGAACAAGAATTTGAACGCTATGGATAGAGAGCAAGAAGAGATGCAATATCTAGGGTTCTTTGGCATATTCAAAGAATCCTACAAACTCATCTTTGCATGGAGAAAAATCTTCAGCAAGATCACTTTAGCTTTAATCCTTCCCCTGTCTTTCATCTACCTTGTTCATGTGGAAGTTTCAAGTCTCTTCTTCGGGAAAATCAACCACAACAAAATGGAACTTGATCATACTCGATCGGGCACTGCCCAAGAAAGGGCTTACTTTTGGCTTTTTAATGCTGCCTACTTCACTTTGCTTCTAATCTTTTCTCTTCTTTCAACTGCTGCAGTTGTTTACACCATCGCCTGCGTATATACAGCTCAGGAACTCACTTTCAAGAAAGTCATGAGCGCTGTTCCCAAGGTTTGGAAGAGGCTGATAGTTACTTTGTTGAGTATTTTCGTTGCTATGTTTTTCTATCACTTTGTAGCTATCGTTTTCTTTCTTATTTGGGAAATTTCATTAGGACCAATGCACTCCATGGGTGTTGCAGTGCTTGTTATTTTAATCATTTTGTACATCGTGGGGTTCTCGTATTTGACCACGATCTGGCACTTGGCCAGCGTTGTCACTATGTTAGAAGAGTCCTATGGGTTCCCAGCCATGGCCAAAAGCAAAAACTTGATCAGAGGAAAGCTATGGGTGACGATGGCCATATTTCTGACCGTCAATCTTACCATAGGGATCAACCAGATTGCATTCCGGAGGCTGGTTGTGCAAGGAACTACCGTGGGCATGGCTAATAGGGTTGTCTATGCAATTCTTTGTGTCCTGTTGCTTTCCACGATAATTCTCTTTGGATTAGTCATCCAGACAGTGCTTTACTTCGTCTGCAAATCCTACCACCATGAAAACATCGACAAATCTGCCTTGTCAGATCACCTGGAAGTTTACTTGCTGAGAGAATATGTTCCTTTGAAGGCCAAGGATGTCCAGCTAGAGCAATATCAGGTTTGATTGATTTGAAAGTCAATCAATAAAAATAGGGTTTGTATTTATGCATTGAGAGTAAATAGCTTCGTACTCCATAGTCAAACATCTCAATAAAAACTTCTTAAAATAAATATAAATTATTTTTATCAGAACAAAGTGGTATGACCTGCTACAATGACATGTACTACAATAGTTGCCTGTAATTGATAAATAGTGTTTGTACCTAATCCACATATATAGTATGACTACGAAAGTAATTGACCAATTTCATGGCCATTTTCTTCTTTTTTTGTCCAATTAATTTTCATTAGTTGAGTGGTAAAGGAAAATTGTATTTTTGGATTTCTAGTCCAATTAAGGGATGAATCGGTAAAGCATACGAATACAATATGTATTTACAAATTGTTAAATTTAAAATACAATAATAAACAATTAATTAAATAACAGGCTTTGTCGTAAAAGCAATAATAATTCTATAAAATAAAAAAAATTAATAAATTGAAAGTGAATATATATTAATATATAAGTTTAATTTATTTATATTAATGAAAAAAATCTTTGTTATTTATTTATAAAATCGTTTTCAACAAAGTTTACTTATTGTTTGGCAATAGAGGTGTTTATGTATAGAGTTAGGTTAAGACTTAAAATTTTTTTATATTTCTTACCTAGACCTAGCCCGTAAATCCGAATTATTATTAAAAAAATATTTAAAAATTATAATAATATCTCTATTTTTGTAATTAAATTAAAATAAAAATATTTTTATTAATTAAATAATAATTCAAGCTAAACCATGCCAACCCGAATAAAAAATAAAACTTATGCCCGACCTTGTTCAAACCTTTGAACAAGTCTAGATTAAAATAACAATGTATTATAATTCTTTTATAATTTTTCAAGATTGTCTAGGTATTTATTGTGTATAAATAGAGGACTCTCTGACTATTTAATTTAACATTTATTTAACTCATAATTATTAAAATCACGAAGTAAAAGTTTGACTATTTAAAATATTATTCATGACATTTTATAGTGCAATTCAATTTTATTATAGATTTAGATAAACATATAAATAAAAACGTACGCTTAGGAGAAATAAGAAAAGAAGAAGTGAATTACGGCCCACAACAAACAAGCCTAGTTAGCTGGGCCATCAAGCCCATCCAAGTGGTGGCTCAAAAACCCCAACCAAATCGTGGGCTGATTTTAATTTCAAATTGGGTACAACATTTTCAGAGCCTTTTTCTTGCTCAGCAATAGCATGTTTGCCCATGGAGCTAAGGTCCAAAATATGGGAGAAACAGATGTTTCTACAAATCTACCATCCAGTCAATTCCGTTCCATTTAATCTTTATTTCATCGTTACATATTTTTTTGGTTAGGCAATGGGAATCTTTTCTCTTTTTATATGAATCTAATTTTCATTTTATCCAAAAAAAGTTATCCTTTTCTCAGCAATGTCTTTGTCATTTGATTCAATAGCTTTCCGTTAGATAAGAATATATTTGATAAATACTGATAACTTTTGGATAAAGTATTATAACAAAAAAATTCATTAGATAATCAACTATTGGTTCTAAGCCATCTCTGACGATGAATCAACAATTTAAAGTGTTTGTCTTGCGTATTCTTGATAAACGAACGTTTATATATAAACGTAGGAGGATCTATTTGAAAAGTAAAAAGCCCTTTGACATAAGCAGCACCCATAGTTCCAACTAAATTCAACACTTGCAGCAGCTGAAATTACATCACTTATGATGAGAAATATGCAAGCTCTTTCACTGCCTCCATTGTTCATCCCTACAAGCCCTTAGATGAGGGCCAGAGACGGAAGCATAGTGGAAAGAAACAGCCCCAGAAAATTATAATCATGAATTTTTAATTAATTACAATTTTTATTCCCAGATTATATTATAGGAGTACCATTAATTATCAATTTGTCTACCCTCTACGAATTTTTAGTTAGGTGTCGCTATCAATGTGAATTGGTAACCATTTGCAGCCATTCTTCAATTGACAATTTCATCATTGCGAAATTGTGATTAATAAAATGTTTGTACATATTTATCCGATTAATTACGCAATTAGCCAATTATCCAAAGTATAAAATATTAAACATAATTATGCTTTATAACAAAAAAAATAGCAATTGAAATAAAGATAAACACAAAGGCTTAATTGAATAATAGAGACTTATATATAATTGTATGAGATTTTAGTTGCCATAATCTAGTATGCAATTATATTAGATTTTAGTTGTAACTTGTAAATATTAGTCTTAAGCAATTGTCCTTTATTCGTTAAACAAGTTGACAACTAGACTTGTACGTTCAACCTAGCTCGTCAGTATTTATTTAATTAAATAATATTTTTATTTAATTTAATCATAAAAATATATAAATATTAATATAAATAATTTTTAATTATTTTATTTTTTAAATAATAAGAAACTTTTTTGCGGTCACAGCCTAGTCTTTAGCAGGATTATGGACAACAAAGCAAGAACCCTACATTATTGGCCCTACCGTCAAGAAATCCATACCAGACATAGCCCACCAACAAAGATCAAACCAAGCCCACTCACAGCTTCAAAGCTTTAAAAGCACTCCAATTATTTCTGTACAATATTTGCATTTCATATGATTATTGAAAACCATCACGACATTGACAGTTGAAATAATGCTCTGCTCCCTCGAAAAAGCTGTTTTGAGGTATTTGTTTAATCCTGTGAAGAACAGGGAAGGCAAACAAAGCTCCTGACCCCCTAAAACTAAAACTTTGCCTACCTCTTTCACACTCACTTTTTTTTTTTTCTCTCTTCTCTTAACTGTTGATATCCCAATTGCTTTGCAACTCTGTCATTCAAGAAGCTGGGGCTTAGTACTCACCACCTACTGAGACAACGATCAAGAAAAAATGGTGAAGGAAACTGAGTACCATGATGTTCTAGGTGTTAGTCCATCAGCTTCCGAAGAGGAGATTCGAAAAGCTTATTATCTTAAGGTCTGGGATTTTTGGACTACTTTTTGTTTTTGCTGGTAATTGGTTTTAAGGTTCTTATTTTGTTGGTAGCTAGTTTTTGACAAGGATATTTTATTGTCATTTGTCTTTATATTAGAATTGCATGATTTATATTCTTTAGTATTTCTTACTAGATTAAGCTATAGCGGTCGTTGGGATGATCAAATAGAAGAATGAAGCAACCGATTGATTGTTTATATCTCTATCTTTTTCTGTTATTGTTTCTAGTCTATTTATTGAAATCTTGATCCTCCCTGATGTTCAAATGAATTCTCTTCTCTCTTTTTCTCCTTTCTTCCTTTTCTTTTTCTTTCAAGGATACATTTTAAGGCTGGATCTTGATAGAATAATTGCCATGTTGCACTTATTCTTAATTTTTCTTAAAATATCCATGACACATATTTAAACATGAGTATGAGAGTATAATTTATAAAAAATATAAATTTTTTTTAAAAAAACTTGAATATACCCTTATCGGATATATAACCGTATTCAATATTCACCTTTAAGTCCAAGTAACGTAGGGTAATAGAATAAGTTGCATTTTAGTTTGAGTGCCAATGTGAGAGAGGCAAAGAGATGGGTAATTAATGGAGGATCCGATATTGAGGGGCATTGAATCTCTGATTACTAGATGATGATAGCGCTTGATAGATTTTAAGGGTCCCGATTCTATCTGATGGACTTTCAATTTCTTTTTTTCCTCCGTAAACATAAAATTCATTTCCTATATAGTAAGTCAAGAATATTGTTCCGAGATGTTATTTTTGTTACAGGCAAGGCAATTTCATCCAGACAAAAATCCAAATGATCCTCATGCTACTGAGAGGTTTCAGGTTTTGGGTACTTATTTCGTTGCTAACTTTAGTTTTTTTTTTTCCCCCACAAAAAAAAGTTCCTTTTACCGTATTCAGCCACTTAATGAAATGGATGATTAATGCATTGACAATCTTCATTTCTCCAGGTACTAGGTGAAGCTTATCAAGTTCTGAGTGATCCTATTCAAAGAGACATGTACAATTGAAATGGGAAATACAGCATATCTCAGTATGACTTTCACATTTGGTGTTGATCATACATGTTCTTACACTAGGTTAAGTTCTGTTTCATATTTTGATGGTTAGGGCGACACAATAATATGCAAGTTGATAATTAGTTTTCAGTTGCTGGTGCTTAATAATGAAGTCATCAACTTCAAACTCAGAACTTGCTGAGCTGCTATATCAATACCAGGTCTCGCCTGCAGTCTGCCCATGGTTATGATTGTATCAACAGGTTGAATGTTATCCAATCTTAGGAATTTTATTTGGTCACTTCTTTGAGCTTTATTAGCCAGTTATATGCTATATTTTGAAACTTCATTTTGCTCGTCTATAACTAAATCTAAACCTTGGTTCCTAATGGCAATAAATCAGCCTCGTAGCTATTTTAACTTTTTCCTATCTTTTTTTGAGCATCCGAATAACTTCTATTCCTTCTAAAGGATGTCGTAGCATCCTAATAATTAGGCCTTTTGGTTCTCAGGGAAACCATGCTTGATCCAACAACAGTCTCTGTTCTTCTCTTTGGAAGTAAATTATTTGAGGACTACGTAGGCCACCTTGCTGTCGCATCAATGGTTTCTTCAGAACTAGCCAGTGAAACAGACAATTCTGGAAAACTGCATGATAAGCTGAAGGCAAGTGCGGCTCTTCCCAACTTAAACTAATTCCTAAACTTTTCATTTCATGAATAAATGGATGGTCAGTTCTGGCTTATCGAGGCAACATATTTGAAAACGATGTCCTCTTTTTGATCAAACTCTTTTCCTGAGTTCCGAAACTTCAACTAAACAAACAGAAATATTTATAATGACATGGTGGCATGTAGATTGTGAAACAGTGTAATGAGTTGGCCAAAACTGATTAAACCCTTCTTTTCAGTTTCTTATAACACATTTTCTATAATCTATAACAGTAATTTTGTTGTTCAACCCTTAATGCAGCCTGTTCAGAAAGAAAGAGAAGAAAAGCTAGCAAGATCATTAAAAGATTTTCTTAACCAATATGTCCAAGGTGACAAGGATGGCTTCTTACAGCATGCTGAATCTGAAGCCAGACGGTTGTCTAATACCGGTAAATTGAGTTACTTAGAGATATCTAGGTTCCTTCGTATTTATATTTGACATTAATGAGAGGCATTTGGTGTGCCAATTAAGTGTTAAACTACTTATTTATGTCTTTCTAGCATAATTTAACGGGAGCAGATTATTGTATTAGGCTTCTGGTACTCATCCATAGTAAATTTTTATGTTAGTAATCTTTGTTGGCTTGAATTTGCAGCGTTAGGAGTTGATATATTGCACGCTATTGGCTACACACACTGAAGACAGGCAGCCCAAGAGCTTGGAAAGAAAGCAATTTATCTTGGTGTACCATTTTTGGCTGAGTGGGTTCGACACAAGGGACATTTCTAGAAGTCGCAGATTACTGCAGCCAAAGGCAAGTTAAAAATGTATGAGCACCATTGCCAAATTTTTTATCCTCCAACTATTCACAATCAGCATTGCCTGGAAGTTTATCTGCCAGCGTGATTTTTTTTTTTTTTTTGAAATAACTCCAGGCGCTTTTCAGTTATTGGAACTTGAAGAAGATATCCGGCAGCAGAAAATTAAAATGGATGGTAGCGGCCATGAAAATGATGTTGAATCACATGTACGTTTAAATAAAGAAACACTGATGAGCTCGTTATGGAAATTAAATGTGGTGGATATCGAAGTAACCCTTCTACATGTGTTTCAAATAGTGAGTTTCTATGCGTCTTAGTGAAGTGATAGTTGTTCATATCATTGCCATGCATATAGCCCGATATCTTTGCTCTTTGTAGTTTGTCTACCGAGCTTAATAGGCTAGGAAATGACCTTTGTTTGAAGGTGGAACTTAGAGAATTATGTTGAGGCTTTGTTGAACTCAAAACAGCCCATCTTTGTTATTACTTTTAAATCAAAGGATCCTCTTATAGTTCTGACAATCATTTACAGGTGCTGCGGGAAATTGATATCAAGAAGGGAGGAACTCAGAGCTAGAGCTCTGGCTCTGAAAATTCCTGGGAAGATATTTCAGGGGCATTTCATTAAATTGCCTAAAGAAACTTCATTTGAATTTTCATTAATATGTGAGTCTAATTAGTAATTTATTGTACTCTTTCAGCTTATCGAACCCAACAACATAGGCTTAATTGAGTTGATTCATACAATATAAGAAGTGGCATTTAGTAAGTCTTAGATTTGAATTCCGAATTCTGCAAAACTGCAACCTTTTCTCCTATCCCCAAAATGCAGCCTCATTTGTACCAAAAAATGAAGAAGCTAAGAGTCAGATATATATTAAAGGTTTACTAGATTGGCACATGGTACATCACACATACTTATTAAAAAAAAAAAAAAAAAACTCACATTTGATGCTGTACAATAATTTGACTGAACTCAAATTAACACGAAGAGAGTGGAAAAGGGATCAAAAGAACTAGATGTTTATCGAGTTCCAAGAATCATTTGCGTGAAAAAAATAAAAAATAAAATAAAAAACAGCAGCTTCCCACGATGCTAGGAAGCCTAACCACCTAAGAATGCACAGTAAAAATAAGAAAGTTTTCATATTCTATCACTTGACATTTGAAAGAAATCGAAGGAGATTTATGCTTTTAAGAACATTATTTCACTAGGAACAACAAGATCGTAATAATGATGGAACGTCAAGGAGGAAAAGTGTTGCTGAAATAGATGATGACGATGATGATGACCGACGCAGTTCTGGCTGTAGCCGTGACAAGGAGTCACCTAGAGCACTTTCATACCGAACTCCTTTCCTCACTCAGGCATGTTAGAAAATTTTCAGGACTAATTATATTAGATGCATATGGAATTTAATTTTATTTTTAACTTTGACAGAGATTCATGATAATAGCACATGATAAAATATGCACGAACCCGGAATTAATGGCAAGAAAAAGATTCACCTGGCAGTTTAAGAAATTCTATCAACAACTTTGTCAGGTCAAGACAATATTAAACCAAAATTCTGATCAGATTTAGCTTTAAACTAATCTAAAATGGTTTATAGTCTGATGAACTATGGGTGATTATCATTCTCTGCAAAACTTTTAAGCAATGAACAAGATAGGACTTTGAAGATATTGAACATTTTCCTAGGACAACCTAAGAATTTTGGAACAATTATCGTAAAGTCATTGATTGTTCAAATCGGTTTTCGGTTTTCTCCATTTTTTTCTCAGCCTTATCCAATGCCATGGAAGAAGTACAGAAAGAGAATTATGCTAACGTGTAAACTAAGTTGCCCATAAGTAGGATATGGTATGATATGATATGATGACTGCATATTTATTTATGAGATGTTTCACTTTCTCTGGCAGGGTATTGGGAGACTCTTCAGATGCCTGTGTAACCCAGCATTTGATGTGGATGATGATGAAATTGTGTTCAAAAGCAAATGATTGGATGGGATATGTGAATTAGCATAATTGAACAATGGCACTATCAATTTCTTGCCCCAGAAAAATGTCTCTGCAAAGTTTGTGCTTTATTATTCCTCAAGGAAAATATACCTGAAAATGATAAAGAAAGAAAAAAGAAGAAAGAAAGGAAAAAGAATACACTCTGCAAAGAACTTTCAATAGTTGGGATTTATTCGTTTTTAAGACTACAAAGGTATGCTTTTGTAATGATGCCAGTCATCCGAATGCAAACTCATGATAGCCATTCAGGAATGGTGTGGCTTTTGGGCTCAATCAAGTCGGCCTCTAGCTCTTGGAGAGATATAAATGTGAATACATTTATATCAAATTATTTATCCAATTGAATTATAAATGTAAATTACATATATATATATTTATTAAATTGTTTTTATAAGTTTAAAACTTACAAATGCAATGGAAAATACAATCTATTGTTATAATAATTTCAAATTAAAATTTAATTGATATCAAACTAACATAAAAACTCTACAAATGAATTCCTTAAGTAAGTACAGAAAAAGGATAAATTAAATTATAAAAAATTTAAATTAACATATAAAATAAATAATAAGCATAAAACTCAAACATAAAGCTTAAATAAGTATAACAAAACGATAATTAAATTATTAAAATTTTAAATTAATAAATTAAATAACAAAAAATGTAAAGCATCTTAAAATGGATCCAAAATGCAACTCCCAAAATTTTCCCACAAATTGCTTCATATCATTAGGTTCAAAGACATGGTTTTTACGATCGAAGTGAACCAAAAAAGGGATTAGGGACGTTAATGAGCACTTCCAAGTTTTATAGCTTGGATTAATTACACATCTAGTCACTTAATTTTATATTATTTTTATTTTATTCGTCCAGCTATAAAAAAAATCACAGTTTGATCACTTATGTTTTTTAAGTTTTTATTATCGTCCAATTGTTAAAAGCTATTGGTTGGCTAATGTGACCTACAACTCTCTTTAGTGTATCACATGATATTATCCATGTAGCATTACAATTTTCTTAGAAAATAAATTTTATATATTAAAGGAAGAAGACAAATTTTATATATTTTTATTTAGAAGTGTTAAATTCTTTTGTTAATGATTGAAAATGCAACATAAATTCATGCTTTTATAAGGTGTAAATCATTTATACTTCCTTCTAATTAACTTCTTGTGTTTCATTTCATTCTAATTTCATTATTTTCCTCCAATTTTCTCTCTGCCAAACAGATTTATCCATCAAAACCATGGCTGAGGATTAATTTGTACCCTAACATCCACAGCTGAAACAAGCTTTTAGCAGAATTTAGTGTTAGCCAATACTTAAATCAAACATCAAAAGTTTTCAGCACTATATCACTACCAATGAGAGCAAACAGCAAAGCTTGGCTTCCAAAAGACAAATGCCATATAATTCACAATTCAAGACATCAGACACAAAGATTACAATCCGCCTATTACTTTTTTGTCCATTACCCTTCAATACACTCGTCATTACCATTCACATGTGTACAACTCATTAATTGTAGAATTCATACTTGCAAATAGCGGTTGACCATATATAAAAAAATAAAAGACTAAAAGGTAATGGAAGGAAGCTAGATCCAAGATACGAGTCCAAAATGTATTACTTCTCAAGACAACTCTATTTACCGGAAATCTTGTCTTTTTTCTTTGGCCTAAGCCCTTGGATAAGTATACATTTTATTACAGTATCAACATTGACATCCCCTTCAATGAGCTGTATGGGGGATACTGTTCAGCGTCTGATGTGCTTGGACCGCACAAGCACAATGCACGGTCGTTAAGTTCAGGCAGCCACTCATGACAAGGGAATGCCTTCCAGAGCAGGTGTGAAGAGCAGGGAATGTATCGCATAATGCCTGAACAGCTGGAGGAGTCAGTGCAGTACACTGGCTTATATTGAGGCGTCTAAGACCTTCCTCATCATATCTACCCTTCATCGAGTGCCACAATGGCGGCTTGTTTTTCACTCGGCTGTGAGCCAGCGAGTACATTGCCCTGTCTGTGATGTTACGACAATAGTATAGATCGAGTGACCTCAAATGGAGGCACTGATTTGCCAAAGCAATCACGCTATCATCTGCAATAAAATTTTTTAGAAGGTCATCAGTCTTCACCTTCATAACATGCCATACTTACCTTCCATTCTTAGTAGACATGCTTGGTTCTTAAATCAACAAACAATGTTTCAATCTGATACTGTTATGAGGTCATGAACACTCTTTTACAGGTAAGGTCCTTTCATTAGATGTCCGTAAAACTTAAGGGATTAGTTTCTAATTTGACAAAATTTTAGGGGAAAAAAATTAGTTTCCTATTCACCAAGATACCTAGTGTCTTCGGAACATAGGAGTGAAATGTTCTTCGAAAGACTGAACATCAACCTCCTTCACATTCTAGAAGTGATAATGAAATTTCTTCACATAGGTTATCACACTCTCCCTATTTTCTGACCGGAACAGACCATATTAAGAAAAAGCATAATAATAAACTAATGGTATCCATATTTAAATAAGAATGCATAATGTAAAAATTGGGTTTATATGCTAGCATTGGGACTAGGTGCTGCCCATTCACAAGACTATGATTGCAGCTATCCCCTGTCAAGGCAATTCACAGAAGAAACATGCGATGTCAAGACACACACACACACACACACACACACACACATTCAAAAGGGATATAATTTCTGCTCGAAAATTGGAACCAAAAACTATATGTTGAATTCCAAGGTTAAAACGTAAGTTACACTACATTATGAAATACCCAATAAGAAGCCAGTCGAAGGACACCTGTTATGCGAAGACAGCCACACAAGTCCAGGCATCTGAGATCAGGGCATCCATAAGCCAGACTCATCACTCCTATATCACCAACATTGTCACACCATCCCAGATTTAAAGATTGCAACATATTGCAGTTTCGTCCAATAGCCTGTGCTTATAGTCGATTCAAGCAAGTCATTTTTAATCAGCAACAATAACTAGTCGGAGCTCAGAATATTGTTCATACCTGCAATGCATGGTCAGTTGCAGCTTTAACACATCCACAGAGATTTAATATTTTTAGTTTTCGACAAAAACTAGTCAAATATTCAAGAGCTTCATCACTGAATGACGTGCAGCCACTGATATTCAGCTTTGCAAGATTAGGACAACCATGGGCCAATGCATACAATGAGTGATCACTAAGCTTGAAGCTTTTGCTGAGGTCCAGCTCTTGCAGATCATGACAAAATTTTGCGATAGTCTCAACGGCATTGTCTTCAAGCTGTGGATGCTCTTGGCGCAGTATCAGAGTTTGCAATTTGGTGAATTTAGGAGCAAGAGATAGAACCAAGTTGTTCATGTTCTTCCTGCACCTGAAGGAAGATTTCGAACAAACTGGTTATAGCAAGTTGGATAATGAGGAACAAAGACACAAAGAACAAGTCATCTGCTATCTTTCCAAAGACGATGCAACGAAGGAATTTGAAGATAAAATAAGGAGATAGGGCACATGTCACTGCTGAAACAATTCAATTCGGAAAATATCCGACCATGAGAAAAAGAAAAGCATATTTATCAAGTTGAATCCAGAAGAGAAAAAGCAACAAAGTAAAAGTACCACAAACACACAACAAATCCAAATGCAAGTTTGCTAGATAATCATAATTCAAAAATAGGAAGGCATGAATCACAGGCAAACTGAAAACGGAAAATTATGAGATTAACTCAGCAAACTTTTGAGGGAGACTGAAAATCCTTAAGGGCACATAAAACAGAGATTGAGGCAAAAGTTGGTTCATTTTGATGTCTCTAGCGGTACAGATCAATTCAGTATCTTGAGCACTTTAAGGGAGAATGGTTTAGGACTCTTGCTATCTATTAGTTGGAGAAACTAGCAATTGAGAAAACTCACAATTCCTCAGGTTACGATTGATGCATACGAACAGTATCTAGAATTGATAGCACAGAGAGTATCAGAATGGTCATCAAGGATAAAGCATCAAGGAGTGGATTAAAGCCATATTACTTAGAAGATATATCCCCTTAAAGCTATAAAGAAACCACAGAATAGCAATCCATTATCTCAGAAGGACAGGCAAATGAATCTACATGAATCAATTTGACCAAAACTACTAAAAGGTTTTACCTTAAGCTAGAAATAAACAAAGAACAGAAAACAAATAGGTCTTAGAAATTAAAGGGTTTTACAGAAAACAAAATATGTGTTTACTTATGCCAGTATTTGTCAGTTATATCAGAAGAAGATACTTTACAAATTGTAAAATTACTTGGTAGTTCTAATCTTTATTTGAGAGATAGTAATAGCTAACTTGTATAACGAGCAAGACATCATAAACATCAAACAAAGGTTGACGAGAAAAAAGAAAAGCACAAGCGTTGGTACTTTTCTATAAGAGTAAATACTGAAAAGACCATATACCATGAGAGACTGAGTTGTGTGAGGCCCAAGCAAATGGCATCCCTCCACCCACAACAAACACCAGAAGCACTAATAGCAGTCCGATCATCAACTAGAGAAACAATTTTCAACAGCAGCTCCGTGGGAATATCTTTCCACTCAGTGATCTCCACACCCTCCATCTTAACTTCCCCACCACAATTTCCAGCTGCGACCATCTCCATCTTCTCAAAGCAAAAGTTGAACTCTTCACTTCCCACCTTTGCTTCGGCTATCATTTCACTCTTTTTCCCACCACCGCTTTTACACAAACTTATAAGTATATGTTTTGAGATAGATGATGATTCCCTTGTTCCTATAACCAAAATTAAAAAAAAAAAAATAGTTAGAATAGAGGGGGAAAAATGGAAATTCAGTAAAAAGCCTAGTAAAAGGAAAAACAAGCGTCTTAGAAAAGCAACAAAATCCATATCCCAAAACATTTAAAAAAATATTGCAGAGACGCAACAGAGGACCACAAAAAAGATCATATTCCTAAAATTTGTGGACATATTATTATTTTAAGTACCTCTGCCCAAACTAAAATTTTACCTTGCTTTCTAGTTTTAAGTCAGCTGGGCATATAATAAAACAGGTTGATAATGAGAAAAACAAAAACAGACCTTTTTTGGGGTATAAGAAAGAAACCCATTTCAACAAATTGGATATCAGAGTGATAACCATAAGAAAGAAATGCAGAAATGATCAGAGACAAAAGGAAACTAAAACGATCTTTTTTATTTGATTAAACTTAACATTTCTAGCTAAAAGTAACAACTTTATAAATTTAGAAATATGATTTTTCAAGTAAAAGATCAAAATTTAATACGCTTGAAAACCAGCAGCTTAAAATATATGCAACCAAAAGACATGGATAAAACAAAATTAAAACCAGAGATAACTCCAGGTAACAAAATTTAATGGAAAAATAAAAGGAAAAAGAATGAAATAATGGAAGATTAAGTACCTTTCTCTGGGTATTCTTTGTTTTCTTCCTTTGTTTAATTGCCAATTCAATTGGCTATTGTAATGTTTCTGAAAGATACGAAGGAAGAAGCGAAGACAAGCTTATTAAGACACAAGAGAGAGAGAGAGAGAGAGAGAAGACAGCGACAGAGACAGAGAGAGAGTGGATGAATGGAACTGGAAAACAGCGGGAGAGACGTGAGGGGAGAGAATTAGAGACGTTTGATGTGCCACGTGTCATAAACTATCCGTAACGAAAGTAGTGGGACCTTTGATAGTCATTATTAGTAACGAAAGGAATCAAAACAATATAACAAAAGTTCCAGGAAAAAAGAAAAAAGTGGAGAGAACTTTGAAGCAATAAATAAAATTAGGGAAAAGAATTCCGAAAAAAAAAAAAGAAAAAAAGAGGAAAGAAAGAGAAAGTTTGAGGGTAATGCAGAAAGTTCCTTGTTTTGTTTAAAACCGAAGCCCCACACTCACCCGAAAGCAGTGGAAAAAGAACTTATTTTTGGTACCCTTTTCTTTTCTTTTTTTTTTTTTTTTTTTGTTCTCATTAGCAAAATTAAAAGAAACAAAGAGAAGAGAAATAGGGTTTTAACTTGAATTACGTAGTGAATTTTTATAACGTGATATTTAATTAAAGGTAAACGTTTAGTCAAAAATAAATCGATAAAATTTGAAATTTGATTGAGGTAACCAAATTTCTATAAACAAAATTATAATAACCGAAATTACCTTTTGCAAGATATATATATATATATATATATATGTATATATTATTCATAAGAAGAGTCATTGAACTTAGATACCTTTCGTTCCAAATGATTTCCTGAAATACTTTTCTTTTAAATATAGACGATGGCAGTTTCCTTTCGTATAAGTTTAAAATGAAAAACATAAATGGTTGAGGGCGACTTCTTCTTTCCAATAATTTTTAATTTTTTTTATAATTATATAATTAAAAAATTAAAATTTTATAATTATAAATAAAATTAATTAATTGATTAAAAATTAAAATATAATTTTATATTTTTAAGTAAAGATGTTTATAGGTCAAACCCTGTCGATACTCAACTTAAAAAATTTAAATTTTTTGTCCAAGCCCGGATTAGGCCATGTCTGACTCGAAAGCTTGAATTATTATTTTAATATTAATATAAAATTTAAAAATATTTTTAATATTAATATTTATATATTTTATAATAAAATTTAAATAAAAATTATTATTAAATAATAAAATGAGCTGGTTTTGGTTAATTTGAATTAACAAAACTTATGTCAAAGCAGGGTTGGACATAAGTTTACTTAATACAACACTTATGTATTATTATTTAATAATAAAAATATTTTTATCTAAAATTTATTATAAAATATATAAAAAATTTTTAAATTTTTTATTAATATTTAAATATGAACTCAAGCTTTTGGGTTGGGTCGAGCTTTATTCAAGACTAGACAAGAAATCTAAAGTTGTTTTAGGCTATGGATCAGTCTAACCCATGAACACTTCTACTTAAAAAATATATAATTATATTTTAATTTTTTTAATTTTAATTTATTTTTATTATAAAATTATTATTTTTTTATTTTTTTACTTATATAATTAAAAATATTTAAATTTTAAGTTTTGAAAACACATTTAGATGGAATGTATGGATACCTCCCATACATGTTTCTTTTATTTTTTTTATTTACACGTAGGAAAATTAAAAAAAAAAATTTCAAAAAAATAATGTAAGATGATAGGTAATTCGGAAATTAAAAAAAATATTAATATTAAGATAAAAATGATTTCTTTTTCGCTCACATCTCTTTTCCTTTGATATTTACCTTTCACTTAACTGTGTTTCTCCTTATCAACTAAAAATAAATATAACAAAAGTAGATTGCCAAACCAATTTAAATTTTCTTATGATTACTATAAATTCATTTATCTTCACCATAAATGTTTTAATCAAAATCTCGTTAACACTGATCTCAAATATTTTATTTTATTACATATGAATTGTCACTATAAATAAACTGTCATATATTGACGGTAAAAACAAAAAAACTATTGATAAAACTAAAATATTTATCATTTTAAATTTGAAAACCTTATACCGACGGTCAAAATAACTATTCCGATGAAACAAGATTTATGCTTTGCCGTCGAAATTGAGTTGTTCAATCGAGGGCTGGCGAAAGTGGGGAATAAAATTTTTCCTTCTTTTTACCCAAATATTAATTTAAGACCTATGCCCACAACTAGAAAACAATTGAGCCCATTGGAATATAATTGTTTAGTGTGATGCATATACTGACGGTCTGAATGAACTGTCAGTATAAAGTAAACTTTCAGAAATGGACAATAATAGTAAACTCCTATTTCGACAGACAAAATCAGTGTCGGTACATATTTTATATTTACTACTGGGAGCAAGAATTTCTCAGTATAAGCATTATTTACCGACGAAATTGATCGTCAGTAAAAGTGAGTTGACTATTGCGAATGAGCAGTTTGTTTTGCATTTCTTTGAAAATATTAGTAAAAAAGGATTGAGAATGAAATAATTAATGAGAGCAATTTGTTAGTCAAGTGAATATTGTTTTGATAACACGATCAGGGATTTTTATTTAATCCAATCTTTTATCTTAAAAAGGTCACATCGATATGATATATTAGTAGTATCAAATTGTTTCTTATTGAAAACTTACTTAAAAAGGAATCCTCTCTTTACCAATTAGAATAACTTTCGTGAATGTGTAAACTTATACTAATGGACAATACTAAACTTTGATTTCGACAGGCAAAATGAACGTCAGTACGTATTTTTTATTTACTAATAGTAACAAGAATTTGTCAGCATAACATTATTTACCGTCGAAATTGACTGTCAGTAAAAGTAAGTCGATTATGACAATTCATTTGTTGCGGGCGCAAACCTTATTGCCATTAAGCAATTTGTTTGCATTTCTTTAAAAAAATATTAATAAAATAAAGATTGGGAATGACATAATTAGCTATAGCAATTTGTTAGCCAAGTGATTATTTTTCTTATAACACCGTTAGGGTATTGTTAAATTTTATTAAATTTAATCTCTTGTCTTAAAAAAAATCATATCGATTTGATATATTTATGATTTTATTTTTTGATTATTTCTTACAAAGATTTTTCTTTTACCGATTAGAATAATTTTCGTGAATATGTAAAATTATCATTCAAGTCAAAGTAAATTTTTTTTTATTAAAGTTATTTACGAAATAGATTCAGTCAAGTCGGTTTCGAATATATAGCAAAAGTTTTATTTATCCAAGATTTGATTTGATTTGGATTGAAAAAAAAAATCTGATTCCATTTTCCATCTATTTCAAACTGAACAAATAATTTTATCATTGAACAGATATATTCTTACTATTCTCATAGTGACTTTTCTATAGCAATGGTGGAGTCCAATATCTAAATCATGCTCTCTTCGTGGCTCTCACATTTGGTGGATGCGTTACTGATCTTGCCTAACACTTTGACTCATTCTTCCCTTTTTTCTTGGCTGGTCTTGTGATTACATCATGGGTTTTGGTAACAACTTATTTAAAACACTTTTTAAAATTAATTAATATATTATTTATAATAATACTATTATATTAAATGTAAAAATGATCAATTTTACTCATCATGTTCAAGACATTAAATAAAGATATTATCGTCTAATAATTTTAGAAATATCATTGAAACACTGGTTAATAAAATCCTTATATCTTTGCATGTAATCTTCCACTTCCACCGAAGGGACAGAGAAGAGTTTGTCCTTTTGTTTTTTTAAAGCCGATGAACCAGCCAACAACGAATTGCTCTCTTGAATTTGGCACTCAAAGTTGTCTAGGTTCCTTATCTTCATGCATGGTCGATAGGGTTTTGATAAAATGAAGAGGGAACATGATTGTACACTATGACATTATTGGATTCCACATTCCAGTTTTTCAAGTAAGGGTTCAGAAAGAAACGACAGAATTTCGAGTTTTTAAAATGATGAATTGATTTTGATCATTTCATTTTTTTTTTTTTTTTGGATACATCTTATCTTGGATTCTATTACTAGATAGGCTGTTTCTTTCTTCTCATCTTATAAATTCTATTTCGTTCATTTCCATTTTAATATTTCAATTGAAGAACTTTAGGATGAAATTTGGATCAAGATTGAGAATACCCAAATCTCAAAAGATTTGATATAATAATATATATATATATATATATATATATATAAATATATATATATTTGAATTCGTAAAAGGATTGATTTCCAATCAAGTTTTCTTGATTGGATATTAGATGTAAAAAGCATTATCGAGTTTCACAGAAATTAAATGTAATTGGTATTGTATAATTCTTTATAATTAGTTGATCTTTTCGATTTATTCAATCTGAATATCAAATCACGTTAGATATTGTCATTTGCATGAATGATTTATTATTCGATAATGCTTTCTGCTTACATGTATGATTATTGGTTATGGTTTCACCTAATAAATTGATCATTTCACTTTGCTTTAAGTTAATTTTCTCTTTTTTCATTATATATCGACTGATTTCTGCTTGAATTTAGTTTCATATTCGATGCTCTCATATGAATGGTTTGATATTTATTATTTGATTTAAAAGAAAAAAAATAAAAAGGGTTGTCCAAAAAAAAATGCAGAAGTGTTAAAATTGCCTAATTTACTAAAGAAGCCCCCATTATTTAATTTTTTATAATTGAATTTGATTATAAATTTCTTTAATAATTCTATACATAAAATGAGTAGGAACATGATTGACACGATTAAATTACTTATTCTTTCATTCTAACTAGATTCAATAATTTTAAACACGTTAAATCACTCGACACAAACTCAAACACTAAATATAAGAATATATAATTCTTTATAATTAGTAAATCTTTTTAATTTATTCAATCTGAATATTAAATCACGTTAAATATTATTGTTTGCATGAATAATTCATTATTTGATAATTCTTTCGTGCTAAATGTATGACTATTGGTTAGGGGTTCACTTAATAAATTGATCATTTCACTTTAGTGTAAGTTTAATTTTTTTTTTCTTGAATTGAGTTATGCTTGAATTTAGTTTCATATTGGATGCTCTCATATGAATGGTTCAAAATTTTTTCTTTGATTTAAAGAAAAAAAAAAAAAGAAAGGTCTGCAATATATATATATATATATTAAACAAACAAAGCATAGTTAAAATTGCCTAATTTTTATCAAAGAAGTCATCATGGTTTGATTGTTTGATAATGATAATTGAATATGATTATAAATTTCAGCAATAATTCCATACATAAAATGAGAGGGGACATGACTGTCACTATTACATTACATATTCTTCTATTTAAGTTAAACTTGAGAATTTTGGATAAAGTAAATTACACTTTGCGATATGTTCAAAAATAAAATAAAATAATTAAAATATAATATCTTATGAAAAATAATATAAATATAATACAAAATACTTGAAGATATAGCAAATCAAAATTTATATAAATATATAATACTTTAAATATGATTATAACACATAAAATATATAAACATTATATATAAATATACAAATAATTGAGTCTGATTTGAGTGAGTATTTTAAGAATGTAACATATAAAGAGGGAGTCGAAGTCCAATTTCTCTTTAATTATTGTAAGCCGCTTGATTTGTGGTTGAACCTGTTTCATTCCATATTTTCATATAAATGATTCTGTTTTTAGTTTTATCCCATGTGGTTTTTTAAAAGATTTTAAAAAGTTTAATAAAAGATAACTTAAATTACATTTTATAAAAATATATATATATTTTTTAATTTTAATCATTCAACTTAATAATTAATATTTTTTTAAAATCAGATTAAAATCTTTATCTCGAATATTTAATTATTTGATAATCGATAAATATTAATTTTTTTCATTAATGATATTTTAATAATTCGAATAAAATTGGGTACATTATTGATCAGGTTAATCTAGCCTAGGTTCTAACCATCCTAGCTTGTCTGTTTTAGCTGTCTTTTATTCTAATAGTATCTTCCAAACCCAAACGTTACTTTCACATATTGATAATGGGATTACCGTGCAATTTCCTTTTCTTATTAAATTAATGGAACCTTGCTTTTACAGCTGTGTTTTAATTATACACGCTTTCATGATTAACACACTTGGTCATTAGGTCTAATCGTTAGTTGCTGCTTTTAATTTGCGATTTGATTCAAATAATTTATTATTTTTTTAAAGAAAAGTTAATTCAATTTCTTTTAATAAAAAAATAAATTTTTGTAAGGCTAAAGTTTGATCTCAATAATTATAAATTTTTATTTTTATTTTTTTTAGTTTTTTATATTTTGACTCGGTGTTATTATTGTTGTGCTTATACCATTTGATACTCACCCGTATCAATCTGAATCAATCAATATAAAATTTTGATTTTTTTTTAAAAAATATTATTTTATTTATTTGATTCTTTTAATCATTTCATAACACTTTTTTCTCTTATAATCATTTTTTATTTTTTTCATAATTTTTTTCAAAATAAAATATACTAATTAAAATAAATTATTGAACCTAATTAAGAATAATTTACTATATTCTTCCAATATTTATATATATTATTCATTTTATGTTCAAAAGTTTTAAATATAAAATATTTATAATTTAAAAATTTTATATATTTATATAAATATCTATGTATGTAATTGAGGTATATCTCCATGTGGATAAAAATAATTTCCCATCGAATGAATAGTAATTCACCTCAAGTCGAGTTGGGCTGGATGAGTAATATTTTTTTAACTGTGACGATAATTCCATACATAACTATATAGAATGAGATTTTTTTCAATTAATTTTTCTCTTTCTTTTTTTGTTTATGTATCTGTTTGTAAAACCTAGTTGTGAATCAATTATGTATTTATACATATATGAAAAGCAAAGATAGATACATAGGGAATTACAAGAATTAAATCTGATTTTGGAGCTAGTAATCTTATCTTGTCCGACTTCAGATTCAAATGTCAAAAATAGCATTTTGAGTAGTCTAAATTAGATTCGATAATTTTGAATATAATATAAAAATATGATACATTTAATAAATATAAAAATAATATAATAAAAATAACATGATACTTTTAAACATGATTAACATGAAACTATATTCATTTAATATTATTTTGTATTTGTATTTAAGATTTAGGTCCATTTAATAATTTGTTTTGTTTTATGTTTACATGATTTGATGCAAAAAAAAAATAGACACAAAACATAAATATACATAGATTATTAAGTCTAGTTTGAACAATTAGAATGCCAGATAAACATAATTTTTTTGGAATAAATTATACTGTCCGAAGTATTTTACTTGCAAGTCGTTTTATTATAATCCTGTAATTATCTAGAATTCCTTTAGGTGTAAAAAGTTTCCCTCACGTTATCCCTACGTTTTATGATTGAACTTTAATTTAAAATTATGTAAAAATTCACTAGTTATTCTCTATGATTGATTAATTGCATAGAAATAATTAGAAATTATATATGTTTTAGCACATTTAAAAACTAGTGAAGGATAGGAGTGTAATCCAACCGAGCCTAGCTGATTTCAAACTACAAGAAGTTTATGTTCAAGCTTAACTTAAACTTTAAGATTATAAGCTTAGCTCAAGCTCAATCAAGTTTTACTTTTATAACTTGAGCATGATTTGAAATAAAAATCGAATTATTCAAGCGTACTTGATTAGACTTGTGTACCTAATAAATAACGAGCTTGATTCCTGTGCTCAACTTAATAATTTTTCTTGAATTTGGATTGAAAATTTTCAATATGAATAAAACTAAAAAAGTTCAATTAAGCTCGTAAACTATTCGAGTCAAGCGTTAAGATAATAGAATTAAGCTTGCTTGATAGCTCGAATTTGACTTTACATTGATAAAGCAGAATTTGCTTGCCAGTATAATTATCTCGTTTACTATCTAGTGAAGGGTTCATTCAAGTCAAGGCTGTTTAAGCAAAAAAAAAAGGTAATTTATATTCTGAGTCATTGAACTTAATATCAATTTTCATATAATTCGCATACCTTTATTTTTATCAAATTAAATCATTGAACGTCTATTATTAATAAATTAAATCACTTTCACTAATTTTGTTATGTAATTCTAATAAAAAGTGCTTACTCAGCATGTATATGGTGTATGCCTAGTGTACATTATCTTGACAATATATAAAATATAATTCATATATGCATGTTGAGTCAGTTTTTTCTTTAAAATTAATTAATAGATAAGTACCTAATTTATTAATAATAAATGTTTAAAAATATAATTTTATGAAATTAGAAGTTTATGACCTATTTGAAAGTTAATGTACAGTTCGCTTACCTAAAATATAAATTACTCAAGCAAAAATGCATAGACAAGCAAAAATTAATTAATGTGAAGAACGTTGATGTACTCAGGAGCAGATGGATTATGGGCAATTTTCTGGCAATCACATACAGTTGTTCCTCACGTGTTTTCAATAACAATAATAATTAATTTGCAAGTAAACCTTTCTATGCATTATTTATTTTTTCTTGTGCCTTGCAAAGTCTTGATTCCCTCATTTCATTCCAAGTCAAACTAAAACTTTAACCAGTAATAAAGCAGTCAAAACTAACAAGGAAGCATTCAAAACCAATTTTATTGATCTGTCGACTGTCCATGATCAGATATAAAAGAAAATTAAGCTGCAGAAAGAAGTAAAAAAAAATAATAATAAGATGAAGAAAAAAAATAATAATAAGAAGCACTTTCTAAACTCTAAAGTCCAAGCTTCAGAATTTGTAAGCATTTATTTTTAAACAGTAAGGACAACAAGTTCTTACCATGGCTAATAAGCAAAGACTTGCATTATTCTATTCCATTGAAGGTTTCTGTTAGAGCCAAATATGGAGATATTTATTTTTCTTTTGTCAATCCCAAGAATTTTTTGTTGGAAAGGTTTTGTATATTTGTAAAATTTTATTAGAAAAATTTATTGTATGGAGAATAAAAAAATTTATTGTTGTTGCCAAGAATTGAATCTTTTATCTTTAATGCGAATTTACGTATCACTTGGTACAGGCAGATTCAACGTAATTATCTCCCAGGATTTTAATAACATTGACAAGTTGAATTACTTTTCAAGGTCTATAAACTATAAAATTTTACATAAATTTTCTCTCCACACAAACAGATTCCTAAGGATTAGAATAGAAGTATAATAGAATAAATGTTAAGAAAACTAGAATAACTAAGGAAGAAAACAAGCTTAAGAATTCCTGAATGAATTGGATGATTGCTCTAACTCCTAAAAGCACATCTTTATAGGACTAAGAAGGCTTAACATTAACTATCCAAAGTACTTGAATCTGCAAAATACATGAATGTTCATTAATTATGGTAAATGTTTAGATTCGTGAAAGTATATAATTCATAAATATATTTAATAACATTCGTTTATGTACTTGATTCATGAATATTTTGTAGGAAATTTTAAAGCAGATCAACAAAAAATTAACTCATACACATAAGCGATAAGATTTTATGTAGTTTGGAGAAAATCCACTATAAACATAGAGATTACAAATAGTTCAAAACACTTAATAAATAAACACTAAATCTAAGCCTTGAAATCAACTCAGTTTCTATGCTCCCTTGTGTTTAAGCATATAGAATATCCTTTATTGAATTAACCTGGTGTTTTACCAAACTCTTTCCTGTATCTCCAAAAATCCACCTCAGATACAGAGATCACATAGGGATTACATCTCTCTCGTAATTCTAAAGGTTAATACCCACTTTATCTTTATA
Source organism: Adansonia grandidieri (assembly GCA_038382065.1). Lineage (NCBI taxonomy): Eukaryota > Viridiplantae > Streptophyta > Magnoliopsida > Malvales > Malvaceae > Adansonia > Adansonia grandidieri. The sequence continues at coordinate 10,076,655 of JBBYHK010000015.1, read as the reverse complement.
AGGTCAATTATTTGATTCATAAAAAATCTTACTCACCAAGATTTCTTTCCTATTAAGACTATTTACTTAACTATAAGCTGATATCTAACTAAAATTTGGGTCAAATACCTAACATATTCAAATTCATAAATAATCAAAGTTCATAATGTTTATAATAACATTCATGTATGTTCATAATTCATGAATGCTTAAATTTCATGAAAAGTCAAAGTTCATGAATGTACATAAAATAGTTCATGAATATCACACCATAATTAATGCATAGGTTCATGTATTGAGATATTCAGGGATGAAAATTATTGATTAGAAAGAGATTATACAGCAAAATATTTCCTAATTAACAAAACCCGAATCCATGAGCTCAAAACCCAAATTGCAAGGCAAGCTCGCAAAATATTGAATGTAAGAGAATTTTTGGGTTTGTGATTTTATCACCAAAAGTCCTTTGAAATCGATTTCTTATTTATTAAAAATTAATTTTAAATATATTAATATTTTATATTAAATTACTCGTATTGGTGTAAAAAATTCAACAAACGCTTTTTTTAGCCATAGATGTGAGTAGATCTCACATTTTGGCCTGATTAATGTCATTAACCAAGTTTTTATGAAACCAATACCAACACTTATGCAGTAAGTTTTCAAAGAAGTAGCTTGTTTTGGCCCATCCACGACTAGCCTCAGCCTCAGGTGTTTTGGCATTGGCCGAACCCTTCTTTACATTAAGCATCACTGTATGTCCGATTTCTTTGAGTACTGCTTCGATTGTCTTTGAATCTACTGGGTTCCCGTTAGCGTCTCTGATGTCGAAAACGGTCACTGCTTTCTCCCCAATTGTTGAGAACCCTGCTCTTCTTACTGACAATCCATTCTGTCGGAGAATCCTCGTTACTTCTGACAACAAACCAACTCTATCCCTAGCACAAAGCTCCAAACGTAGACCCTACAAGCGTTAAAGGCAATCTTAAATGACAAAGAAAGTAGATGTTTCTCACTGAGAACATTTTTTTGTTTTTTTCCTGAAGACTTGTCGATGGCAAAGGCAGATCGGAAGAAATAAAACGAATAGTAAGCGAAAAGAAGGTAGATTGTTGTTTAAAAGAAGAAAAAAAACAAAAGGAGTTCAAACACATTAGCCTGGTGTTCTATTGTAGCTTAAGCCACTTATCATTTGTGTAAAGATCCAAGCAGAAAATAACCTCATGAATTCAATTTTGAAGTAAAAATTTTGATTATCCTTGAAGAATAAGTGGATCATGTTTTTCTCCTTAATTTATGCATGAAAAGATTGTACCTTACACTCTTTACCAACGGAAACAGTTGCCGATGGCATATACGCAATTATCAATAGCAAAGAAGATTAGTTCATGGAATTCATACTGAATTCTGATTAAGATGTCGTGACCCTATTTTTTTTTTCCTTGTTCTAGTGGTTATTCATGTAATAAGAGACAGCTCCGAAGTGGATAACGGAATGCACTTACACCAACAAAACAATATATATATATATATATATATTTGTAAACAATGACAGCTTTGTTTCCCAAGTAAACCATACCCTTCTGTATGGAATATCCGAGTACTAAAAAACATTCTAGCCACTTGCATTAGAGGAACAGTTCATATTGGAAATTCGAAGAATTTTGTGCAGCTAAACCATTTGGAAAACAAAACTTTTAGCTAAAAACCAGAATATGATTTCTATTTATGCAAAATAATTCAATGGCTTAACTTGAACAGAACATTTCAGTAAGATATACTACTCACCTCACTTACTCCTCTAAGAATTGCAGCTTCTAGACATCTAATGACCCTTTTTTTTTTCTCTCCTTGAGCATCAAGTGCGCAGCCATCCATGTGGCGAATAAAATATTCCCACAATTTGAAAGCCATTAAGATGACTTATCCACATGTAATCAATCAAATCAATTTTTTCGAGTAAAACAGAGTGATTAAAGGATATATGCCACTATAAAAAGTCTACAATGAATGGCTGAGCCATGGCAAATTTAGTGGTATCAATTTTCAATATCATGTCAAAATGTTTATTTGAACCGTGCTTAATCAAGTCAATTTTAAAATTTTCTACAGTTACGAAGGAAAATGATAGCCCATTACAGTCGAGCGCTTTGAAAAATACTTATCCCCTAACACCCCTCCTCTTTTTTCCTAAAAGGTCATTGATCTTTCCAACTAGATTGATGCTTATAGAATGTATATAACTGATTGCTAAGACCTCAGATTGTAGAAGAAAGGAATTAAGGATTCGCACATAAATTTGATGTTAGTGACAAATTTGGCCATACACACCATCTTTGCAGGTAATTTGGTTTTCAGGTTTGTAAGCAAGCGAAATGGACATTTTCAGTTTGGAAACTTGGGCATACTTAATTAACAACATTTGCAAAGTGCTATGCATACCTGTGAAGCATAGGGACCATAGGCCCAGATTTTTGGCATGGAAAACTACATATTACATGTCCGTGAGTGTGGAAAGATTGTCAAACATGAGCTTAGCTCGATCTTTGCACTGCACACTAACAATTGAGTACCCTTTCTCCTTGCAGTGGTCAACTGTGATCTTTGGTTTGAAGGATGGGGGATAGTCAACTTCAGTTGTCACTCCACCACCTTCATAATCCCTATCAGCGAACAGCATTTGATAAAGCCTCCGATCTATATGACTGAATCCCATGGAGTTGTTGGTACGAGCCACTTTGTTATCGTTCTCACCATGCAGGATGGGCTTAAGCTGCTCCTGCAAAATAGACAGTCTGTTCGGATTGTGCGCAGCATGATTTGTGGAATAATCATTGACATAAAGCATACAAGCTATTCATCTATTATGTGTCCATAATTCTGCAACAGCAACATCGAACTGAAGATTGGGGAGGACAGTGGAGATCTCTGATAAGAGACCAGGCCCGTCCCTTCCAACAAGTTCAATTGCTGTGTGATTACCAACAGAGCGTACCCCGACACATTTGCCAGGGAAGATTTTCATCCCATCAGCTATGTGGCCCTTGGGTCCTAGAGCCTATAGAAACAGAAAGCAGAAAATAAGTAATACAATTAAGAAAGAAAGTGCACTCAATAAGAGACAGGGAGAATAGTCGAAGGCAAGGTTTGCTGAGGTTTTTTTTGGGATGAATTATTATCCATTTTCTGTTTTTTTTTTGTCTCTACTGGGAATAATAGGTAAGGGCCATTTATTTATAAGGAGAGGAGGTGCTAACTAAATACTTGCAGCGTCTTTCAAATAAACCGGTTAGTGCTTCATACTTCACTCCGAATGATTATGAGAGGAAATAAGGGAAACCCCTAAATGAAGCATTTACAGCAACCCTTACCACTTATGCGTCTGTGAGTCGGCCTGGAGCCATACCAAATTCCCAGTACATGTAAGTTGGACAAATAAATATATGGAACATGAGACTAGCGTCATGGGAAGGGTGGGGAATACGGCAGTTGCCCTCACGAAGGAGAAAGAGAGGGAGAAATTCATCATTTAGAAATAGTTAAGTTTAGCAGAAGCTTTTTTCACTTTGTTCCATAATGCATCTATGATTTGTGCCCAAAATGGAAAATTCAAACTCTACTAGCTGAGCTTTTTTAGGGGCCAGCAATTTTTGGTACATAAAGGAAGATAAAGTTCCAGAGGAAACGATAGGGCATACCCTTTCTATGTAGTCGGCTGTTTTTCCATCAATAATCTTTTTTCCTCGTTGATCAGTGACATGAAACACGGCTACCAAGGAATAAAAAATTGTCAAATACTCGGTTAGCATGAGGAAGAGAGAAAAGGAGGTCGAATGGGGAGGGGACAAGGGACAAGGGGAGGGAGGCAGATAGTTAGGAGAGGAAAATAATGCTATTGTCCTGCTATAACCATATAAATTGATGCCCAAAACTAATGCGTTTAGAAGTAAAAACACGAATGGAAGTGCGTTCTGATTATTGTTGAATAAGGACTTTTTTTCCTTTTTCGGGAAAACTTAGTGTGCATAATATAAGAACGAAGCTCTATAGACATAAAAAACTTGGTAAATATCAGTATATCCATGACATCCATGAGCCATCCACCATCAGAGGAGATGTAAGCTTTAGTAATAATGAAGTTGAGGTCTGTTAGTAATTGCACAGCTTCCAGCAATATTCCAGGTTTATTCACACGGTCAACCTATATTCAAATAATGAAATAGCTGTTGGAACAAAAATTATTGGACGGTATCGAAATTTACCTTTACAACAGTATAGTCTCTGCAACTAGTGTTGTCAACTGACAAACTGCTGGACAAAGTATGAGAAACAAAGAGTTATAACTATAGAAAGATGAGAACTACTAAAATGCATGTAAGTCCCTTATAAAATGGCCTGTCTTCTGGATTAAAAAAAAATGACACCAACAATATACAGATTGGTAGCAAAAAATTGATCAACGTACATATTGTAGCAAACTGCAAATCCAAGGAATTACAGTAACTGAACCATCAAGGTTGTTGAATGTAGATGCTAGTTTTGGAACAAAAATTGATAAATGATCTTAATATATATATATATATATATAACAGAACCTTGGAGGATTGATTTTGACTCTCTGGTTCTCATACTCAGGATCAAAGTATGGCCAACAAGCATTAGCCATTTAAACCACAGCTTCACAATACTCCAGATGTGTTTCTCCTTCTGTGTTATGGCGGACAGAAGCTCAGTTACCAAGCGATATACATTAATTATTTATGAAAAACCTATCCAGCACTATCCTCCGAAATTGATATTGACTTAAACAGGTAAATAAGATGTTATGACTAGTTTATCAGCTAGAAATCTGTGAAAATGTTCCATATCCCTAATAAAACCCCAGAAACTAGAAGTATTCCATTCACAAACATGTAAGATATGTTGAAATCAAAGACCAAAGGTGCATTCTACGATTGCAACCCATCTGACAATGAGGCAGGAGAACATCATTAGCTGATTTTGGCAAGAAGCATATTAACCTAAGCATCTAACCAAAGTTATCTGTGGACACTTCAAAGTAAAAGTTAGGAGCAATGCTAATGTTTCCAAACTTTTGTTTAATATTAACAAATAAATTGAGAAACCTCAACAAGTTCTATATTGAACGGAGTGTATTCTAGGTGCAATTAAAGGAGCTGTTAATTACAACGATAGACAATATCTTTGATCTTTGTCTAAGAGTGTAAGAGAACTATCGTTTCTGAAGAAAACAAGAAAGGGCTTCTTGATGATTTAGCTTGTATCTAAGGTTGCCTAAATGTGGCAATCCCTTATGGATGGAAATCAGATTCACATTATTGTAAATATCTGCGAATAAGTAGAGGACAAATAAATAAGAAAAGCTAATACATTGCCACGCAAACCTGGCAATATGAACAATTCACAATCCTTATGGTATATATCATTATAGGGACTTATATCTATGTATTGCTCATGAAAGATTACTCTATGATTATTCCTTTTTCCTCCATTTTTGGAGGTATATTATAATGACAAGACATTTACAAATGAACATTTTTTATTAAGAAATACAATTAACAGTGCTGCTTCTTTCCATGGTTATCCTCTATTCTTTTACACATGTCATAACTTCATAGAGCAAAGAAGAAAAGTAAAGAATTTAATCCAAGTTATGCAACAAAGTACTTACTACACAAGAAAGCTAACTATGTTTAACTTAATACCTGAACTACTACATAAGCAAGAGATTTCTCAAGCTCTTGCTTAGTAATTTTAACTTGATCGATCATGAACCCTAAACCTTTTAACTTAACGTATCAAAAAGTAAGCCTCTAGACCAGCTCGAATAAACCACAGCAAGTGGAATTTCTCCAGAACTAAACGGCCTTTAAGGTAAAGAATGGAAAAGAAATTAAAAGAGATTCAAAAAGCACAGTCCTTCTCATTATCCAACTGTTCTATAAACTGAGTGAATGGAAAATAAAATATTTTCCTTGCAAAGAAGCGAAGAGAGCATTCTTTATGAAACCCAGCTTGGGAAAATAGATACATCTTAACTTTCTTTTCTCCCCACCAAGTGTATAGCATTGCTATGGTTGGCTTGGTGTCACAGAAGAGAAAAAACATAAAAAAAAAAAAAAAGGGGCCCCATAAGCACGAGAGAGAATGTGATCAAATTGATACTAACAAGCAAAAGGCTAAGAACAAAAGACCAATACGACTTTCAATTCAAAACAGGGATTTGATTCTTAACATTTGCTTCTTTTTTTCCCTATCATCTGTCTCAGAACAGTCCATTTACCTATGTTAACTAGACCCTTTCATTTTTTTTTACTAAAGTACTCATGTTCAATATTTATATTCAATACATTTATACGGAGATATGAGATATAATACTTTAAATAAATAAAAAAATTTTAAAAAAATTATTATACCTCTAACAAAAACATACCCGAAGCTCATAGCATCACTACAGTCTGATCCAAATTATACCAGAAAAAAAAAAAAGAGAGCTTTAGTATCAGCATTATTTTTTAAGGAGAAGCGTTTGAATTTTGGATTGCTCCAAAAAATGAGAGTGCATAAGAAAAATAAAAACTAATTTGCTAGATTTACTAGAGGAATTTAGATGTGAATTTTTTTGGGTCCAAAACACGTGGATTTTTTAATATTGTAGACCTAATATATATATGTATATATATATATATATATTTAAATAAACAACTGGAGTTTAACAGGACAAGTCAATCACACTGTCAAATGGTACTAGTAAAAAATTTATCACTCTTCAGTAATCACTATATTAACCCAAAAAAAGAAATAAAAGAATTAACAATCAATCAAAGCTTTGAAAGCCGAGACTGCTGCAAAAATTCATCAAATAACCTAGCAAAGAGAAACTGATTCCTTTATCTGAATTCTATCTGAAAGGGGAGGATAATGAAAGCCACTGATCTTGAAGGAACATGCAAATTTTTAAAAGAATAATGTACAAAAAAAAAAACCTTGAAGGACAAAAAGATTGATTTCTATGTAGTATTCATGTATGGTAGTAATTTAAACAAAAACTCCATGCAGGAAAACCAAAAGGAAATGTACAGATTATACGTATTAGGAGAGAGTTAAAAGCAAATATTTGTGTAAATTTACCTTTGGAAAAGTCCCTTCAAAAACTTGTACGACTTTTCTTCTTCTTATTCTTCTTCTTCTTCACATTCTCTCTTGGAAACAGAAGAAAAATAAAAAAAACACCACTTTCACATAAACTTACTTTGATTTCAATGTCACAAAGAATTCGATTATTTATCTTCTTTTGTTTTATTGGATTCTTTGGTTCTGGGCAATGAAAACTAGGGAAAATTACGAGGAAAGAGCGATACTTGCTTGAGTAAATGCAAAAGAGACAAGGACGTGGATTATGAGCAGAGTGGCGTTGGGATTGATTTAAATAAATATTATTATTAAAAATTTCGTTAATTACTCGAAAATGACGCGGCGATGCGATCTTATATTTGTGCAAGATAATTGTAAGCCCACCTTCAACTGTGCGCATGAGTCTTAGACATCATAATTTATATTATATTTATATAATTTATAAAATTTTTATTAATTTTAATATATTAATAATTTATATTATATAAATTTTTAAAATATATTTATCTCATATTTTTATAATTTTATTTATATATATTATACTTGTTCAATTGTATTAAATCATTACCAAATCATCACTTTCTCTATGCTTTAAGTTCATTGACCATAATTTTTTTTACCCAAATCCAATTCAAGCTAATTCAAGATCAAAATTTCATTTTATTTTTTTTATAATATATTAACATAGTTAAATAATTTTTTATTATTTAAATAGTAATATGAATTTTGTTAATTTGGATTATTAAAAATCTATGTTATGTTAGATCTGATTTGAGGCGATGCCTTAATTTTATTTTTCATAATATATTTTTAGTTTATATTAAGTTTAAATTGTTGTTATTTTATATTTTATTTTTTAAAATAAAAATATGTTGAGTCAAAATTTTAAATTATTTTATACTTTGATTTTTATTTAGAGAAAAATTCATTGATGATCTACATTTTTTATCATTGTATCATTTTCATCCATAAAATTTAAATTTTAAAAATTATATTTATCATCCACGACATTCATTAATGCTTCTTTTTTATTCATAGCCTATAAAATTATGACTTTTGATTAATATTTTATTTTCATTCATAAATTTTAAAATTCATATCAATATCTATGGCCTTTTAAAATATTTTTTTCATTCATCCATCCATTAGTCAAATTTCGAAAAGATACAAAATATTAATTTAAGCTCTTATTATCCAGTCATATGATATGATGCTTATGTGGCAAGATCCATCAGAAAGTGAGGATCATGTCTTTTATTTATTTTTTTAATTTAAAAAATATTACATTTATTTTTGTTAGAATTATTTTTACATGAAAAAAAGTAAGAAAAAAAATAAGGAGAAAATAGAAAATATGAATTTTTTAATAATTTTAAAAAAAATTAAAAATTTGGATGCAAAAAATAATTTTAAAGGCATCAAAATTATATAATTTTGAAATAGGGTAATTTTTTAATAAATAATTTTTATGTTACATATACTATATATAAAATATATTTTTTGAAATAAAATTAAGAGAAAAACAAAAATATGAGTTTTTTTTTTTTTAATTTTATAATTTTAAAAAGTGAAAGAAATGGAAAAAAAAGATTTATTTTGAAAAAATTGATACTTAAGAAAGCCTCAATCAAATCTTGAAAAAATAAAACCAGCAAAGTAATATGACAAGTGCCCATATGCAGCTTAAGGCTTTAATTCAACTCTAATAAGAGAAGTAACAGCCAGGAACAAACTTAGGAAATTGAGATGCTAGAGCTAAGACTATAACAATGTTTAAAATTTGAAATCTATTATTCAAAAGATCAGCTTTTCTTTATAGTTTTTTCTTCTTCCTTTTAGACTATAAAAATGTCCAAATATGTTACCAGGATTGTAAAAAGAAGAATTATATGAGATAGGTATTTTCCTTTAGACTAGGATCAGTGTTGAAATGATATGATGCACTGGTTTTTTACACTTTTGATATTAATGGTGGAAAAATATTGATAGGGCATGCATGCTTTGAAATCTTAATTGGAGATGAAATTCTAATAGTAGACTAAAAAAAAAAAGTTATTGTCAATACCAAAAACAAAGTCAACAATATAGGAAATGCAAAAAAAAAAAAAAAAAAAAAAGTTCTTTTCCATCATCACTTTGTATAATGAGGCAAAATCTTTTCTTTCAAGTGGTGGAAATGATCACTTTCTCCTTCAAGAAGGCGCAAAACCTGTAAAATAACCCCCATTAATTCAATATTACAATTCAAATAGAGAATTAATTGGAACAAAAATGAAGGCGCTAATAATTAGAAGACACCATAATTTCCATTCATGCAAGTATTTTTTGTTGATTGTAGTGGCATTTTTTCATAAATACATTAATTAGATTTGTTATTGATTTATCTTTTCACTTAAAGTATTTTGTAATTTTCATGATTTAATTAGATTTAGCCTTGATAATTTAACTAGTCTTCATGAAGTGACAAATCATAGGCTTTATCTTTATAGATCATATCCTATAAGTTATATCATATGACATATCATAGGCAATATCTTTAATATTTCATATATCTTAGGCCATACTCTTATGATTCAACTAGTCATATGTCATATTTTTATGATAAGATTAGTCATTAGGCTTTAATATATTTTTTTTGTTAGTGTTTGTTTGCTTATAATGTATAACTACTATAAATAAGAATGAAAGTTTTAGCTTACAACACCAAGAGAGCTAATTCCAAAAAACCTAGTTTTTTTCTATTCTTTTTTTAGTTTTTTTTTTCTCCATTTTCATCTTTAGCTTTTTTCTCTTCACTTCATTTTTATTTTTTTTTCCTCTACAAATTCATCAATTGGTATTAAAGCTAAACAATGGCTTCAAGTAGTTGTTTTTTGTCTCCACCACCTATTTCCTCAGTGAAAACTATTAGATATGGGTTGTTAAAATGAAGATATATTTAAGTGCCTTTGACTTTTAGGAAGTGGTTGAAAATGAAAAAGAATTACCCTAACTTCTAGGCAATCCAACTGTGGCAATTACAATGAAGATAAAGCAAAGAGATATAAAGCCAGAAGCCGCATTGAGTCATTAGTTTCTAATGGAATATTCATTAGAATCATGGCATGTGAGACATCAAAATAAGCTTAAAACGTAATCAAGGAGGAGTTCCAAGACACTGACAAGACTAGACAAATGTAAATGCTCAATCTCAAGAAAAAATATTAAATTTTGAAGATGAAAGATCTGAAAGTCTAAAAAAGTATAAAGATAGACTTATGAAGATACAAAGATAGACTTATGAAGATAATGAACAAGCATAGATTACTTGGAGAAGAGATGGCAGACAATAAAGTTGTAGAAAAGTTCTTGTCAGTTTACTTGAAAGGTTTGAATCCATAATTTCTTCAATTAAAGACTTCAAAGACTTGACGAAGATTTATTTGGTAGAATTAATGAATGCTCTTAAGGCATAAAAGTAAGCGAGAGTTATTAGGTAGTAGCATTTAATAGAATGTGCATTTACAGTTAAAAAGAAAAAAAAACTACAAAATAAGGGTAAGAACAAAAATAAAAGAGATAAAAGAAAAAATTCTGGAAATAGTGGAAAAAAATCTTCTACCATGCTTAAACTGCAAGAAAATCACACATCTGAAAAAATATTGTTGGTACAGATGTAACATGCAATGCAAGTTCTATAAGTAACTTGGCCACATGGAAAACATTTGTAAAAACAAAAAACCAGTGATAACAGGATCAACAAGCTAAAGTTGCAGATATCTAAGAGCAACAAGATGAGCTGTTTTTACTGCTTCTTGCTATGTCACTAAAAATTCCTTAAGTGCATGGCTTATTGACAGTGGATGCACTGATCATATGGCATCTGACATCAACTTGCTCAAAAAGCTTGATAGGATATTTAATTCTAAAGTTAAAATTAGAAATGGTGAGTTCATAAAAGGAAAAAGAGTTATGATAGCTTAGACACCATTAGGTATAAAACTGATTCAGAATGTTTTATTTGCACCACAAATAGATCAAAATATGTTAAGTGTAGGACAGCAACTAGAAAAAAAATATTCATTGGTGTTCAAAAATTGAACATGCATAATTTATGATCCTGCTGGCTATGAACTGTTCACTATTAGCACGAAAGGGAAATGTTTCTTTGTAGATTGGCAACAACCAAATTCATTTGCATACACAAGTTTAGTAGATGAATCTATATTGTGGCATAAAAGATAGGACATTTCAATTATAAGACATTGAATTACATGCATAAAAATGATCTTATGTTAAACATGCCTACTGTTGATGCTTGTGCTAGTGTATGTGAAATTTTTCAATTGGAAAAACAAAGAAATCTACCATTCCAAATCAACAAAGCTTGGAACGCTTCTGATAAGCTGTAGTTGATTCATACTAATGTTTGTGGGCCTGTGAGAGCCTTATCCTTGAATGGTGATAGATATTTCATTCTTTTTATAGACGATTTTACTATGATGTGTTACATATACTTTATAAAACAAAAATCTGAAGCAGCAATAGTATTTTAGCATTTCAAAGCATGGATTGAAAACCAAAGTGGTCATAAAATCAAAACCATAAGGTCAGATAATGGCATTGAGTATACATCTGACAAATTTAATAAGTTTTGTAAAGTTGCAGGTATTGAGTATCAGTTGACAACAATTTACACACCATATTAGAATGGTGTTAGTGAAAAAAAAAAGAAGACAAAACCATCACAAAAATGGCCAAATACATGTTATTCGAAAAGAAACTTCCCATGAAATTCTGGGTAGAAACAACAAACACTTCTATCTTCTTAATAGGTTGCTTATAAAAGTCTTAAAGGGAATAACTCTATACGGGGCCTGGTATGGTAGTAAACTATCAATTTAATAGTTTAGAGTCTTTGAAAACATTTTTTATATGCATATTTTTTAGATTAAAAGGGACATGCTCGATCAAAAGGTAGAAAATTTGTATTTGCATAAGCTACAATAGTATCACTAAAGGCTACAGAACTTTTAATCCACTTATAGGCAAGGTGATTGTAAGTACAAAATTAAAGTTCAATAAACATGCAGCATGGAACAGGGAAAAGGTTGAAGAAGAATCTGTCGAACAAATTGCAATGGATTCGAACTATCAACTTTAAAAAAAGTTCATGTTTGATGATGAAATCATTGACCACGATCCAATAAGAGGAACCAGACCACTTACTAACATCTACCAAAGGTCAAATGTTTTTATCCTTGAACCTACTAATTTTGATAAAACCTGTAAATTTTCAAAATAGAGTGATGCCACGAAAGAGGAGGTTCAAATGATTAAAAATAATCAGACTTGGATGCTAGTAGACAAACCTAGCAACAAGAATATTGTTACAGTTAAATGGTTTTCCAAAACCAAGTTTAATGCTGATGGTTCTCTCAACAAACTCAAAGCCAGACTAGTTACTAAAGGTTTAGACTATGGTATTGATTATTCAAAAACTTTTGCTCTGGTTACAAGGTTGGACACCATAAGACTATTATTATTTTTAGTAGCACAAAAAAGTTGAAAAATATTCCAACTCGATGTCAAATCTACATTTTTGAATGGTCGTCTTCAAGAAGAGATCCACATTAAGCACCATGGAGGTTTTATTGCCAAAGAGAATGAAGACAAGGTTTATTTACTATAAAAAGCCTCGTATGGACTGAAGCAAGCTTCGAGAGCTTGGTATTCTAGAATTAATTATCATTTGTTGAGTTTTGGATTTAAAAAAGTCCTAGTGGGGCGACATTGTATGCTAAGGTTAATGACAGCGGTGATTTGATAGTTGTCTCTTTGTATGTTGATGACCTAGTAATGATAGAGACCAAGTCTACATTGGTGTAACAATTTAAAGATCAAATGATGAAAGTCTTTGAAATGATAAACTTAGTAAAGATGTCCTACTTCCTTGGAATAGAGATTTCAGAATCTTAACAAGGAATTTTCATTTCTCAACAACATTATGCCAAACAAGTGCAAGAAATTCAACATAGAGAATCGCAAATCAGTTTGCACTCCATTAGCTCAAAATGAGAAACTTAGCAAAGATGACAACTCTGCCAAGATTCATGAGACAAATTATAAAGGCTAATTAGATACTTGTTATAATCGAAAGCAGCTAGGCCAGACATAATATTTGCTGTCAGCTTTCTTTTTAGATTTATGCATTGTCCAAGTAAACTCATCTCTGAGTAGCAAAAATGGTGTTGAGATACGTTAAGGGGGCAATAGATTTTTGATATTTTATTTCAAAAGTTAGCTAACATGAAATTATTGGGATATACAGACAATGATTGGGCAAGATCTTATGATGATATGAAAAACACTTCAGGCTAGTTGTTTACACTTGTTTCAGATATATTTGCATGGAACTCAAAGAAACAAGAATCAATAGCTTAATCAATTGTAGAAGCTGAGTATATTACAGCATTAGCCACTAAAGGTGACAAAATAAACCCAAACTCAAAAACCTGTTTGAAAAAGCCCAAGCCCAAGCCCAAACTAAAACCAAATCGCACCTTATTTAACCAAAAAATTAATGGCCTGAACCCAAGAAAAGCCAAACCCTAAATGGCCTAAACTCAAAAAAACTTAAATCCGAAAGAATTCAAACCTAAAAGATTCTGAACCCAAGCCCAACTCGAGCCCAAACTTGAGTTTAATACTAAAAATAAAAATGATGAAATTATAATTAAATAATTTTTTATAAAGCAAAAACATTAATTATCAATTTTATTTTAATATTCTTTTAATGATTTAATTAAATATTAAAATCTTAATTTATTTTATATTGAGTAAACTTGCTCATGGGTCAACCTAGGCTGCAGCCCAAATTTTTTTAAAATTGTAAGTCCAAATCGTTATTTGGCATGCCCAAACCTGCTAGTTTAGGCCGAAATTATTGTTCATCATATTTAAAAAATATTTTTATTAATATTTATATATTTTATAATTAAATTTAAATATAATATATATTATTTTAATTTAAAATCACTATTTTAGACCGAGTCGGCCAGTCCAAAACAAAAATATGAGAACCCGGGCAGGTATATATATGATAAAGTAATAATTTATCAAAAAGTAAATCAAATCATGAGCTTTAAAAACATTGCCAATAATGTATATCATCTATTTATCATATTTTCTTTAGTTTAATTAGTTAAACTCATTGAACATTGAGAGTCTATTAATATTAGTAACAAAATTTTAAGTGCTTATTTGAATATTATTCTTATTTTATTATTAGAGTCTGATAATGATGATTAAAGTAAGGTGATAGTAAAATAAAATAATAAGATAAATTAAAAAAATATGAAAGCCATAATAGATAATAACATATCAAAAATAAAAAAAAATTCATATGTTAGACTTAGACTAACAACGAGACCTATCCACAGGCCAAGCAGCCTGCCTAGCTCGGCTGGTTCGACATGATTAGGCTTAGGTCGCAGATTTTAAGTTTCAAGCAGGTTCAGCCTGAAATAATACTTTTTAAATAAAATAATATAAATTATTTAAATTTAATTATAAAATATATAAATATTAATATAAAAATAACTTTTTAATATTACAAACATTGATTAGTGCCTAAATAGGTGGGCTGACCTAAATTCAACCTTTAGCTTAGAATTCAAAATTTTTTCGAGCCACAGCCGGGCTTTTGGGACTGAACTAAGATTTTTTTTTAGTCAATTTGAGCCAAATTAGAGCATGGGCTTAGAATTTAAAATCACATAAGATTGATTACATTTAACATATAATCAAAAATGATATAAAACATACCTAAATCCAAACCCAACAAAGCTCGAACCTGAATTGAACCCAACCTGAACAAGCTTGAACCTGAACAAGCCTAAACTTAAAAGAACCCGAACTTAAATAAACTTGAACTCGAAACGACCTGAACCCAAAAGAACTTAAATCCAAATGACCTGATCCAAATTTGCCCAATTACCACTTCTAACAACCACTATGAATCAAGCACTTTGGCTCAGAAAATTATTGAAAGATTTAGGTCTGACTCAGAATGAAACAACTGAGATTAGGTGTGACAATCAATCAACTATGGCAATAGCCAAAAACCTAATGTTCTACGAAAGAACCAAGCTTATAAAAATTAGTACACATTTTGTTCGAAAAGTTAAAACAATTGCAAATATTCTAACCAAAGCCTTATCCAAAGCAAGGTTTGAATTATTAAGAAAAAGTCTTCATGCTTTTAGCAAAAATACCAAGAAAAAGTGTTAAGTTAATGGCAATTTTCTATTAACACATTGATTAGATTTGCCATTGACTTGTCTTTTCACTTGAAATATTTTGTAATCTTCATGATTTATTAAATTTAGCCTTGATGATTTAACTAGTCTTCATGAAGTAACAAGTTATAGGCCATATCTTCATAGATCATATCTTTATAGGTTATATCTTTATGATTTAATATATCATAGATAATATTTTTAATATTTAACATATCTTAAGCGACATCCTTATAATTTAACTAGTCATAGGTCATATCTTTATCATATGACTAATCATTAGGCTTTAATATCATTTTGTTTGTTAGTGTTTGGTTGCTTAAGATGTATAACTACTATAAATAAAAGTGAAAGTTTAAGCTCACAACACCAAAAGGGCCAATTCTAAGAAAAACTAGTTTTTTTTTTTTTTAATTCTCTCTTTAGTATTTTTCCTCTCCATTTTTATCTTCACCTTTTTTCTCTCCATTTCATCATTAGTTTTTTTTTTCTCTACAAATCCATCAATTTTTTTTTCTATTCAGGTTTTTATATGCACACATTTTACTGAAGCATAAAGAAGTAGATTGACCAGTAATATAGGATGGATTCATGGTTTCATATTTTCCATCATATACCATGCAGGCCTTGGAGAAAAAGAATTAATTGGCCACACATCAGTCAAAAGTTGTTGCCATGCAGAAATCTATCAGATAAATGCACAGGATATAGTTGTTCTTTTGAAGTCAATTCGTGATTATCAGTTCTAAGTTGTCGGTTCTCTTCTTTGATACATATATATATATATATATGAGAAAAAAGACAAGTTTTGATGATTATATGGTATGCATCAAAGGATCATTACCTCCGCCATTGATGGCCTCATTTCAGGGCTTCTTTGCACGCATAAGTAAGCTGTTTTAGCCATAAGGTACAGTTGATAAGTGTCATACGTCTCCCCAATACGAGGATCAATGAGCTCATGTAGTGCAAGCTTTTCGATCAATGGTTCCGCCTATATGAACAATTAGCGTCACAACAATGAAAATAAGTAAAAAAAAAAAAATTTGATCAAAATTACTGATCAGCATCTATAGCAAAATACAAAAAAATAAAATAAAATAAAATAAAAAATTGTGATGAACACTTTTAAGTTCTGGCCATTTAAACCAACATACCCACTGTCGCAACGATAAATGCTGCCCATCACTTTCCGGATCAATTACTTTGCGCCCTGATATTAGTTGTAGCAGAACTATCCCATACGCAAAGACGTCAGTCCTGACCGAAACAAATCCGTTCTCTGCATACTCTGGAGCAAGGTATCTACATGAACCAAAGGTCCAGTTACAATAGTTTAACAGCATAAACCAGGCCATGATTTGGCACATCAATAGCGTACATGTCTGAAAAATGAATCAAAGAACTCATGGAAGTCCTACCCTAATGTTCCAAGAATCTTTGTCTGTAGAGTATCATCATTTATCTTCCATCTGGCAAGACCAAAGTCACCTAGCTGTGCGTAGAAAAAAAAAATCATTTAAAGCAACCAAGAACAATCATTTGATTAATTACATGAAATTATTATTCAGTAAGTAAAGCAATAGTAATTATATCAAATGCTGATGCTGAGTTTAATTATATCAATGGCTTATATATGTTATAAAGAACGAATGAACTCCTACTGCTAATATTGAAGTCAGATTGAGATATTGAGCATCTGATGCTAAAAACTTGATTGATTGGTATAGTTTGAATAACTAAAGTTTGTTAGTTAACTCTTCATCGTAAAAGTAAACGTCTTAGAACATAATTTACCATTGGAACTAAGTCATGTGTGAGAAGTATATTGCTTGGACGCATGTCCCTATGAATAATAGGACCTCCGCGGTATTCTTCATGAAGAAAACGCAAGCCCTTTGCGGTTCCAATTGCAATAGCACGTCTTTGGTGCCAATCAAGAACATTTTCTGTATTATCTGTGGAAATATCCCCAATTCCAAACAGGTAGAAAATTTACAAATTTTAATGAAAGAAACAGAAAGAAATCTGGGATGATAATTCAATTTGTCTCCTTAAAAGAAATTGTTAGTTACCAAATAAATGCCAATCAAGAGATTTGTTGCATATATACTCATATACCAAAATGTTGAGGTTCTCCTTGCAACAATAACCCAACAGCATCACAATGTTCTTATGACGAGCGAAACTTAAGACAGATACCTCAGAGTTAAATTCAGCAAATCCTTGGGTACTTTCTTGTTTCCGAACCTTTGCGGCTATCAGCTGTCCATCTTTAAGCTTACCCTTATATACATGACCATATCCACCTTCTCCTAGCAAGTTCTCCTTGGAGAAGTCATTGGTAGCTTGTTGAATCGCAGAATAAGTGAATGTCATAGAATCTTGGATGTACAATTCAGTCCCTAGCCCACAAGCAGCACAAAGAAGAGATGCTCCTGAGCTTTTATTGTGGATCCAACTTCTTTCTTGCTTTTCGACAACATCTAAAAAGAAAAGATACATATATAATCTTTGTTAACGCTAAGGGAACTGATCCATAATTACCGATGCTAAGCTGAACAATAAGTTGTCATGTGTGATCAGAATGAATTCAAAATTTATTATATGAGGGTGTTTATGGGGAGAGTAAAATATTTTCAAGGTGACACATCAAAATCTTTGTTTTACGTTGGTACTGTTTAAGAGGCTTAACGAAACTGAAACGAAGAAAAAAATCCATACATAACTACATAAGGCAAAAGGTTTTAGAATTGGATCTGAAAGCAATATAGTATATGTCTACTTACGTAAAATTGCAAGCCTGCTGAATTACCTGATTTTTCCTGCTTCCAAGAAGACCCAAAGTCTGATGAAAAGCTATGCCTCTCTGATTTTAGCGTCAAGTGACCGCTTTTGGAGTTTCCGATTGAACTCAGGGTGAAGGAGTAGCTTCTAACAGATATCTCGGACTGATTGATATTTTCACCAATATTTTCACCAATATTTTCACCAAAATGAAAGTTTGATAGGGGAACAGGCTTTGACATGGAATGAAAAGACTTGTTTCCTACTACATCTACTTCACTTATAGTGTGACTTCTCAAAACTTCCACGTTCAAGCTATCTTGAACTAATGCAACCTTGCAAGGTATCTGTTTAACATATAACTTCAAATCCCGTCTAAGATGCCTGTTATTTTTATAAGTCATGAGTGAAAAGAATACAGAAAGGAAGCGGGTGAAGTTACAAATAGACTTATATTAGATCACTTGGGTGCCTTCATTAAAAATGAAAAACCAAAGATACCATATGATCAGATAATAATCATGTTTCGATTTAAAAGATGTGCAATTAGCTGCTCAATCTAGATTAAAAAGAAGAAAGCAAATCAACAAATCTTTCAATCTTCATTCATTCATCACGCACCAAAGCTTGGGAATAGCAGAGACTGTAATTTCTTTTTTCCATTGAAACCGATATTAGAGATTATGTATACAATATGCTACATGCTGATATATAAGAAATAGAAAAATCAACCACTACATATTAATTTTCATGAGTCAACATAAAACAAATAACTATGGAACTGTCTAAGGTAAATGATGATCCATGTGTCCAGAATAAAGAAAATTTACCTATCAAGGATAACCCATGCTGCATTAGAGGTTAGCACCTCCTGTATAAGAACATTCTTTATGGGAATTCCAGCTGTAATTTTAACTTCAATGCTCACCTGCACATGAAAATGGTAACTATTACCAACGGAAAGCAACAATAAAAGAAGTGGGGGGAGGGCTTAGAATTCAGATTAAATTTAATCTGTGCATGCTGCTCCCAGCTGTGCAGTGTTTGTAGTAAGGATAGAACTGTATAAGTCCATAATCCATTTAACGTTTTCTAGGGTAATAATTTTACATCTTTAGTTGATCTAATGAACCCTTTTAAGGAAGCCTCCTCCATTGTCATATACAGATTAAGTTTTCACTACTAGTAACGGAAAAAAAAAACAAACTAAACAAGATGCTGCTGTCCATATTATCTCCATAGAGTATGTGTCGAGGGAACTATGACAATTGGTCACATATGTATCTGCCACTGTTCCACATTTTAGAGGGATAATGGCATTTGGATTATAATGTCTCAAAGGGTAAGGAATTGAGCATAAATCCAGCCTTTGAAATTAAGTAGCTGAAGTTATGGAGCTAATCCTTGGTTTAACGATCCGGAATAGACCAACATGCATCCTAACATTAGTGAGGGAGAAAGTGATAATGAGCCTGTGTGTTCCATAATCTATTTAGCCAAGTGCCTTCTTGTAAGAAAACTGAAAGGAAAATGAAACAAAAAGAAAAAAAAATTGTATCTTATGTAAAGAAATATAAGAGAAATTTACCCCTTGGCCTTCACAATCTTCAGCACTTTGTTG
>JBBYHK010000015.1:10038540-10048540 GCA_038382065.1 Adansonia grandidieri | reverse complement strand
TATAAGAAATGGAATATGTTTTCATTTAACCTAATTTTCTCCTAAAACCGTAGATTGAATAAACAAGAATTACTTTTTTTTAATATAATTGTTTGGTCACCCAAACCATCATCACAGCCTGTCATAAAGAATTGTTTTTAGATTAAAAAATAAAAAACCAGAGAAAATTCTGCCTAATTCCATTGTTTTTCTTTTTTTTTTTTAATTTCCCAAATTTAAAATTAAAGTGTTTTTTCTTTAAGAAAAAAAAAGTCCGATTTGATTCTAAAGTCTAAACAGTACCCAATGGCTGACGCAAAGCCAACGTTGAAAAAAAGAAAAAAAGGGGAAGACTTCACGAAAACAAAAGCAAAGCTCTTCAACCACGTCCAACAGAAAGCGCAGGAAAAAACTTAATAAACATACTAAAAAGTCAATATCTTTCGCTCATTCTTCTTCTTCTTGGTCTTTTTTTTGTTAGGTAAAATCTTCAATCCCAAAACCCTTCAAGGATTTCTTTGTTGTTCTATTTTTTTTTCTTGTTTGTTTGTGTGGTGGGGTTTTGTTGGTTTGATCAATTGGGGCAAAAAATTTTATTCAAGCTTTAATTTTTTTAATATCAATTACTATCAAATTTGTTGATTTGCTTTCTGGGTGTTTGATTACTATTCTGGGTTTTCTTGTTTTTCTATGATACGTGTGGCATTTAAGGACATATGGGTAACTTTGGGGTTTGAATGCTTGGTATCCCTTTTGTCTACTTTTTTATTTCAATATAGATTGTTATTATTCTTAGGGAGAGTTGCTATAGTTTCTTTTAATTGCAAAATTGGATTTTTTGATTATCATGTTCTAGAGTGATTTTTATGAACCTTTACCTATCGATGTTTATGATCTTCAGTTATTATGCTGAATGATTTTTTGATTTATTTTGCTGTAGGCTGTACTTATAAAATAAACAGGGATTTAGTAGGAAGATAACATGGCTAATAGCGCGGCAGCATGTGCTGAAAGGGCAACCAGTGATAAGCTGCATGGTCCGGATTGGGCTGTAACCATCGAGCTATGTGACATTATAAACATGGATCCGGGGTATCATTATTTTTATTTCTCAGTTTGGCTGCCTTTTTGCTCTACTTTGCTAATTTCTGTTCTTTGATGCATTTTAGCACCTATGATTGTTATTTTGGAACTGGGTTGTTTGATTTACTTGAAGCAAAGGTACTTCTACCAAGATTATGTGAATTGTAGTATGAGCTCCGCCATGTGAGCTACTTTAACGCTTTTCGAACTTGCAAGCCTTGTTCTGAAGAGCGCTCTAATCACTATTTAAATTGTTTTGGTCCTAATTTGTGGTGTAATCCATCTTTGGCTACTGTAATATATCACTATAAGAGATTTTAATGCACCTTCGTTTTGACACTTCACTATAATTCAGTTGTTGTCCGCTATGGAAAGAGGTGGAGCTTGGAGGGAGATTGCTGGGTTAACTTGATTTGTTCTGCCTTTGATGTAGATGAGAGCTAGGCTTTCCAACGTTGATCATAGAGTAGCTTGGCTCTAAAACGCTAATGGCAAGTTGTCATGACTTGATTTTTCCAAGAAAGTTTTGAAGGGAGGGATGCTGGAAGGGAAAACACTTTGGATCTTTCGAGTATGGTACCTTTTGGTTCTAGTAGGAGGAGAGGATGAGAAATTTTACGGGAAGTTTATATGCCATGAGCGAGGGGTGGAGGGAGAGATTTTTGAAATCTTGTATTTGGTGTGGCTTGGAGGAATGGAGAAGAGGAGTTTTAGGGCATATGCATACTCGTACTCCACTCTTGGACTTTTAGCTAGACTATGTAAGCAAAATTTTGAAATGTCTGTGACTGGAACGTTAAGACAAATACCCTTGTTAGAATGTACACCTGAATCCATGTAATGTAGGACACCATATGGTGCAGCCTTGCTGTTCTGTATTCTCTTGGAAGTCTATCATTTGTTATATATGTCCTTGTGGCACTATTAACTTCTAAAAATATCACTTTTTCCGGCATTGATGTCTTTCTTGTATGCTTTTTGTAACTGGGTTGTTCTTGCTTCTTAGGGTTGTACTTGTCTATTTTACTAGGGAAGCATTCAAGGGTCTAAAGTCTGAAAATGGGTGAAAATGTTTGAATAAGCAGAAACTCTGATGCAAAGGATGTTATTGTCATCTCTTTAATCTTTTGAAGTATGATTTTGTGCTGCTAAGGGGTTCCTGTTATTGGGTTTAATTTATTTCTGCCTTGTTATGACTTGATCCTGGCCAAATTCATATTCCTTGATGCATGGTGGACCCTAACTTTTCAGGACTTCAATGTTATTTTGCTTGAGTTGATTGAGATTCTTCATTTGTCTATTGCAGGCAAGCTAAGGATGCTTTGAAAATCCTCAAGAAGCGGTTGGGCACTAAAAATCCAAAATTACAGCTACTAGCTCTTTTTGTGAGTTACATGTTTCTCACTTCGTTCATATGTCCTAGATATAGATTGCTCTTTTAAATATTTTAGTCAAAGTCAACTTTTATTGTGTAATAACATCTAAAAGTTGGCTTTCTTTAGTAATTTATTTTAATCATGTGGTCAAGTGACTATTAACTTGGTACCATCCTTTTTCTTCCCCCTTATTGGTGCATGATGATAAAGAGGGAATAAGATGCCATATATCTGATATCTTGGTCCAGGTTTTGGATTCTCTGAGCAAAAATTGTGGTGAGCATGTTTTTCAGCAGATTGTCGAGCGTGATATATTGCGTGAAATGGTTAAAATAGTAAAGAAGAAGGTGCTTATCTTCACCTGACCTATGATATCTAACTTCTCTTTTTAAGTTTCCCCCTCTCTGGCACTTATGACTTGTATTCTTCCTTCTGGTTTAACTGTGCAGCCTGACTTGAATGTTAGGGAAAAGATACTTATTTTGATAGACACATGGCAAGAAGCCTTTGGAGGATCTGGGGGAAGGTATCCTCAATATTATGCCGCATATAATGAACTACGGGTAAATGTTCTACTGTGCCTTCATGTGCCTCTTGCTTCTTTTGTTAGCCTCTCATGAGCATCTATTTTTCCAAGCCAGAATATTATCAAGCATGTTCTTTTTATGCTTGAATATGTTAGGTTCAAGGTTGCTGCACTTCAATCCATCTAATACATCATTTTAATTTCTTTTACATTATGTTTTGAGCATAAAGAAAAATTGCTTTTATTGTTTCGTTTGGAACTATGTGGTGGAAGACTGGAAATGGTAGTTTTCTCCTTTCCCCTTCATTTTCTCTAGTTTATCTTTTCTTTAGAGTTGAACCAGATAAGTTTGTTAACAGCCCAGGGTTCAGGTGACAGAAAGTGCTGCTATTATTTTATTTATAAAAAAAAAAGAGCAAATTTTATGATTTAAAGTTATTTTTGTATCCATGTTTGAGAAATGCGCTTTAATTATGAAATCATTTCCCATGAAATCCCACTCTCAACAGCAGAGAAAAAAAATGGAAACAAAGGCTAGCAAATGTACTCAGATAGGTTTTGTCCAAATTTAGCTTTAGACCTTTATCATGATTCCCAGAAAATATTAATTCGAATACCTTGAACTATGCTTCACTTCTCTCTCTATTAAATGTGCATGCGTTATAATCACTTTCTGAATGAATTTTGGTGGTTTCTGCAGAGAGGATTTAGGTTCATTGCTTATGTTTGTCTAATACTGACCTCTTCTGTTAATTACATTATTTTTCATCTTGATTTTGTTTTCTTCGGAAGTTGATTGGAGCAATTTTGGTGTTATAAATTTGTATATTGACTTCTTACCCCTTTCATTCCTAAAAATCATTGGTTGCTTATGCTGTTCTGGAAGTCAAACTTTTTGTTTTACGTCATATCTGTCCATAACTGTTTCTTGAATTTTTTTTTTTTTTTTTTGGGTATTTATCAGGCTGCTGGAGTTGAATTTCCTCCTCGAGAAGAGAATGCTGTACCATTATTTACTCCACCTCAGACCCATCCAATAACTCACCACCCTGCTTCGGCATACGAGGACGCTGCTATTGAGGCCTCTCTACAGTCTGATGCTTCTGGCCTCAGGTACTATATGTGCTAAAACCATTATATTCTGGTTGTGGATCATATGGTTGTCTTTGGCAGGAAAATTGTTGGACAGGACAAAGATTTTGAAACTATTGCTTTGCTGAATTATTTTATAATATTTGCTTAGTTTAATAGTCTCTTAGATTGAAAAAGAATATTTGTTTTTGGTATCTGCGAAATCATAACTCTTTTGCTTGGATCACATCTCTATTCTCTTGCTTGCCATGGTTATTTTTTGTTTAATATAAATTGCAGATCATCTATTTAGAAATAAATAATAAATCATCATTGGTGTTTGCTATACTATAATCATTATAATTTGCATAATTATCTCACAATTTCTATTGTGTATTCCTTGAAATGTTTTAATATTTATATATTTTATATAAAAACTATATTAATATAGAAAAGAATATTTGAATTTATTTTCTTTAATAACTCTAAAACTGATGCAGGGGATTTTGTGAAAACCTTTCTTTAAACATCATTTTCTTGCTAATTTTATAGCTTTGAGACAGAAAGCTTAATCTGTCCTTTTCTCTTTCTACTGGATTAAACCGTAATAAACCACTGCAAAGTTACTATGGTGCATCCCTCTTCCATCTTTGTTGCTGACACGTAAACTTCCTTCATAAACCTGCATAATTTCTGTTATCATAGCTTCTAAAGAGATTGAAGTTGAACCTTTTGTTTTTCCAGTTTGTCAGAGATTCAAAATGCTCGTGGACTAGCAGATGTGTTAACGGAAATGCTTAGTGCATTGGATCCAAAGACTCCTGAGGTAAAATCTTTGTCCTGAATATGGATCATTATACTTGTCACATTCCCTAGGCTGTCTAATTTTCTGATTATCCGATTTCTGATAAACGCAGTGCTTTAATTTTCTTCTTGTTTTGTATTTGGTACGGGGGAAGGTTATTGTTCTGAAGGTTGATCTGTTTATATGGGATTGGCTTCATTAATCTGATTTTCCTGTTTCACTTCGAGCAATGTGCTTTCTTAATTCCTTGGCAGCAGTAGCTGTTTGGTTCTCCCTATTATTTTTCTGTGCCTTGCTGTTATGATGAATAATTCCTTAGTTTCAATCGAATCTAAATTATTTACACACGCATTCAAAATATCTTTAAAAAGATTTCCTCATTTTGTCATCAATAGAAACATTATGACTCTTGCAAATAATGAGCTGTAAAAACTGTAATTTATGGTGCTATTGCTTCCTTCTGAATGTAATTATTTCTCCTTGTTAAATGGTGTTATCCAACATCTATTTAAGTATTGGATTTCATGTGGTCTTATATTCAAGTTGGGTCCTTCCACTCATTACTAGTTGTTTTAGGTTGGATGTTTAACATGGTATTAGTTAGAGCCTAAGTTGTTCCCGCCTATTCCCATGTGAGGTTGGTGACCTCCAGAGAGGTTGTTCACATGTAGGTCCTTGTTGAGCTACAAGTGAGGGGAGTGTTAAGTGGTGTTATCCCACGTCTGTTAGGTATTGGGTTTTCCAGTGGTCTTAAATTTAAGCTGGAACCTTCCACTCATTACCAATTTGGTTTTAGGTTGGATGCTTTACACCCTGCTGCAGCCTCTTAAATGGATTAACTTTTTGAGTATATGACCAAACTTATTGGATAATCTCATCAATTTATGTTTTGATCTCTTTTTTGCATTGCATGTGTGTCCGGCTGTAGAAAATATAAGTTGAGGGACTTTATTTTAGAATTTTTTTTTTTCCTATGCTTCATTACTTATTCTGCTGCAATAATAGTTTGTAAATAGACAATCCTAATGCATGCCAGGGAGATGATTAAATCAATAAATATTTTTAGCTAGATGCAAGTCAAATGATTAGGCCTTTACTGTTTTGGATGTTGTGCAGGCTGCAAAGCAAGAAGTCATTGTCGACCTTGTTGATCAATGTTGTTCTTACCAAAAGCGTGTCATGCATCTTGTGAATAATACCACGTGAGAATCTGTTTGCATCTTCGGTTGATTTCCTTCCTGTTAGATTGAATAATTCTGATGATTGATTTTTGCTTTTTCCAGGGATGAGGAACTTTTATGTCAGGGGTTGGCACTAAATGATAGCTTGCAGCGTGTTCTTTGCCGGCATGATGACATTCTGAAAGGAAATACTGCTACTACAGGAGCAGTAGCAGAAACTCCAGTTGTGCCACTTGTTAATATTAACCACGAGGATGACGAGTCGGAAGATGAATTTGCTCAGCTATCTCATAGGTGATGTTACCATCTCATTCTTCCTCAATCCCTTCTCTGTTTGCTTTCAAACATTTTCTACTAGTTTACCAAAATATTTCTAGTGAACCAGAGTAGCCTTGCATTTTGAAACGATGGAAAACTCGGACAAAGAAATTTCGAGGAGTTCTAATTCATCTTCTTAGCACATGGAATGAACTATGGATACTTTACCTTAATGGTGTTGATGTGTTACATTCCTTGATCTCCATTGGAATTTTTGTCAATGTTATTTTTCACTTTTGATCTAATTTAAGGAATCCTTGTCCTTACTTATTACAGATCATCAAGGGATAATTATCCAGGACAGTACAGGAGAGCACCTAACAGTGAGCTTGCGCGAGCTGTTCCACTTCTTCCTCCTCCACAGTCATCAAAAAGGCCTGTTGCTGCCAATGCCGGTGTGGTCGATTATCTTAGTGGTGATACCTACAAATCTGAGGGTTCCCCTGAAACAAGAGATCTTACATCTCATTCCGTTCGCACTCGTACATCACCTCCTTCCCATTCTCGTGACTCTGGATCCTCACCTGTTTTTAATGGACAGCCTATATATGATAAACCAGCTTTCTTAAGCAAATCTGGTGATGCTGAGCAGCCATCTCCAGCTCCCTGGGACAGTCCTGCTGGAAACCTTCCACCACCGCCGTCGAGATTTAATCAGAGACAGCAATTCTTCGAGCAACAACACGGTTATACTGGTGGTTCTTCTCATTCCAGTAATGGATCTGGATCCTCTTACGACAGCTTGGTTGGACAGACTCAAAACCTCTCCCTTAATTCGACGACCCCATCCAAACAAGCAAAACCCGAAGATGTTCTCTTCAAAGACCTGGTTGATTTTGCCAAAGCCAAGTCATCTTCATCATCCAAAACCAATAACAGGCCATTTTGATCATCTCGAGTCTGTTAGGCTTTCGGTGGTACAGCTTGTGAATGGTTATTAGATTATCAGATTTTTTTTTTTTTGGCTATTCGGTTACGAGGTTTCATGTTATTAAATAAACATTGCTTATGGTCTGTCTATGCTGTTTATTGGTTTACTTTTGAGACAAACTTCTCATTGGATATATGTTCATATATTTTACATATTTTAAGACTGGTTCTATCATTTTTTTTTCAATTTGATCTTTCACCTGGCTGGGTGCTTGTTTACAAAGTTTGATTCAATGGTTGGGTTAAGGTAGAGGATCGTTAACTAATAAAAAATAATTCAATTTTTGTGCTCGGTTTTAAATTTGATTATTTGTGATTTTGTTTTTGCTGGAGGACAAAATGATTTTTTTTCAATCTTAATTAAAAATAATAAAATATATATTAAAAATTAAAAAAAAAAAGTTCAATTAGGGTCACTAGTTAGATAAGTCAGGTATTAAGATATTTGAACTAGGTCTTGCTCGATGACTTTGGTTTGATGTGACCTGATCAAGTTATTTTTTGAATTGAAATTAAATAACTTATAAAATATTTATGCCATTAATCTTTAAATTAAACAAATGAGTTAAACTAAGGCTATAAAAACTGTATTTTGTATTTGTTCTATTTATTTATTTTTTTAAATATAATATAAAAATATATGATAACCTTTTAAGTTAATTTATAAATTTAAAATGTTTTACCGTCAGTCTATGTTATAATAATCTTATAGTTAAAATAGTTAACAAGGTTTTGAAACTTACAATGCTGTTTTTATCTTTTATTCTTCTCTTGAATTCCTTGGAATTTGAGCTTTATACATCGAGGGGGTCAATGAGCGGTGAAACTATATATTTTGGTAGCATAACTATCAAATTCGATTATCAGGCAACTCCAAATAACTATCATCAGAAATTAGAAACATGAAGTCTCAATGTGGAGATACTTTTATTTGTTGTTAATGTTTTTTTCTTGGAAAAATATCTGAGGTTATCAAAGATTGAACCTTCAACAATAAAACGAGAAGCCCAGCATTCGAATTTTTACTAATAAGAAAATATGTTTTGCATTTAATATTAGTCATATGTTGTTCAGTGACAGATGATTTTCTTACTTCGAAATTGAAACCTCAATACTAACTTTTTTTTTTCAATCGAATATTTCCATTTTCTTAAAGGGCTATGGGCATTTTGTTGAAAGCAAGCATCTGATTTTCGTACATTGAAATTGAAACTCCAATACTTTTGAAATTGGTGTGCATCGTTTGTGATTTTCCCTACTGCTAAATGTTCTAGATCCCACAAGTCTTGCACGTACCAAAAGTTTCAAAGAAAAGAGCAGATGTTTCTGTACTAATAACAGCTAGCTTTACTGTTGATTTACAGAGCAACAAAGAAAATAGCCATTAGTCAATGAATGAACAAAATGGCCTCAGTTGCAGAATAATTTTTGTGCATTTACATTTTCCAATCCAATCAATCACAAAAGAATCAGAACAAGAATCCCTTCTTTCATGAAATGGATGCCCTTGGCTTTTCAGTCTTACAATTTGAACTCTTATTGTATTGTTGTCCACTTTACTTGTCTTTGGCTTTTGTGTTGTAGCCATGAGGCAAGAAATCAGCCTATTTACCGGAACATAAAATCAAAGAAGGAAGGCAAACAGAGTTTGAAAGATGGATTTTCGACTTCTTCCCCACTTTGCTGCTGGTGGTGAGGAACTTTCCTTATCTTCATTTAACAATCCTTGAACTTTATCTCCCTGTTTTCCCTAATGAACATAAAAAAGGCTAGCAGTTGAGTTCTAAACTATGTTATTCAAACTTGGGTGTGAATGCTGCATACGAATATGTTCAATTTTTCTAAATTTTTTTCATGTATTTGAAAGGTCATATCCTTATATTCGTATCCGAAAAAGTGTTGGACACAGGCAGATATACTTCAGAAAAAAAGAACAGTCAGAGCAACACAGGTTCTAAATAACGTTATCTCAAATAATGATAAGATAGCTATGAGGAAAAACTTAGTCCAATGATTGAGGTTAATCATTTTCCTCGGACAGAAGCCACCACTTGAGAACCGGCATTGGTACCTCCTCTTTGAGAGACAGGTAAGCAGGTTTTGAATATACGTGACAAATTATGAAACCCTCTTATATAGGGGCTTGATATTACCTCTGCAGCATCCTTGAGTGGGCCCCAACATTCGATGCGATTGTACTTCGGCAAACTAGAATGAAAGTAAACGCAAACTAAAGCATCTGTTAGCTCAGGGTGATTGGTGAAAAGGACTGAATCTCCATGGAGCACAGCTTTAAGTACCTAGTTTGCATTGCAACAAATGTTGAGCTAAGTATATTATCACCATGAGAACGTCACCAGCATTGCAACTAAACACTGCATGCTAAATGAAGGACTAAGTTCATATTCAGATCACAAATATGACATGCCAAACTCAAAAACATTGAAACCGAGTTCTAAATTTTCTAATTATAGTGTAGTCTTATTGTTCTCTGATATGATGGAGGAAAACTTACCAAAGGTAATTCCTTGGAGAAAATGTGGTATCTAAACTCAGCAGCAAGGTCAAGCAAGAGATTCGGACCGCTTAAGTAACAATGCACATTCAGAAACATGGTCTCTTTTACTTTCTTCCACTCAGCAACCACATCATCCTTGTTATACCAGCCTTTCAACTGCCATCGACGCAAGCAATGTGTAAAAGCACTATTTATTAGATGTCTCAAATAAAA
>JBBYHK010000015.1:10025419-10036485 GCA_038382065.1 Adansonia grandidieri | reverse complement strand
TAGTATTTAGTTTCTATGAAGTATTATTTGTTTTGGCCCATTAGATCTCATTTTCACAAAAGATATATCGTAATTATAGACTTAAATATTTACATATATATCAGATCACATCCTTAAAATCTTTTTACAAAAATAATTTTTTTATGTTAAAATTTGTAAATATTTAATTTATTTTAAACTCTTATGCTGAATAATAAAAAATATAAGACGTAAAACTTATGCAAAAATTAACTAATTAAGTTTTATTTTGATTAGACCGTTTGTCTCTGATAAAATTATGATTAGATGTATTAGAAAGATCATTGTAAATTTATGGCAACATTAGAATCTATTAATTTGTTAAATAGATTAGCTGATTATCAGATGACGACATGTGATTTGTAAAATAGGTTTTCTATTTTTATTGACAATTTGCATTGGACAATTTTATCTAAATCAATAAAATGAAGTTAATTTTAATTTTATCGCTACTAACGCCGTCATTTATTTGATTATTTAATTTTTTTTTATCAAATTAGGTTTTTTTTGTTATTTTTTCTTCTATAATTATCCAATACAATCTTAATCACCGTCTATAATTTTAACAATTTATAAGTGAATCTTATATATATGAATAGTATTTGATAAATGTATAAAAAATAAATAAATAAATAATAGACGGGAGCTCAACCCTTTTATAACATAATTAATATTTATCTTTATTATATAAATTTAGTTTTTTTTAGATGTTTGAAGTAGTTTTAATGATTTATTTATAATTTAAATTATTTTATCCTAATATAATTTTATTAAAAAATTAATTAAAGCATCGATGTTTACAAATACTCATTACTCGATTGAAACCAAAAATATTAAAAAAATGGTTCAATTTTTTGTTTAATGTTTTTTTTCCCAAGAATTCTTGAGAGACGAGAGAGTGAACTTGGTTTCGTATCAGATATATGTATAGGTTTTAATGCAAATACAATAATATTGTATCATTTTAATTTTTATATCATTCATATTAATTTATATAGATATCATCATATATTGACCCATATTGATTGGTATAAGATTTTAATTTTTTTTAAAAAAATAATTTATTTTATTTTAAACCAATTTCTATTTTTTCTGTCATGATCATTTTTTATTTTTTATAATTATATTTAAAAATAAAATATGTTGGCTGATGGTTAAATCTAATTAATAATAATTTATTATATTTTAGATATTTTAATATTTATTTTTATTTATTTGATGTTTGAAAATTTTAAATTTTAAATATTTATAATTTTAAAAATTATATTTCGTATAAACATATATATATATATATATATATATAATAGATGCATATTCATATGTGTATATGATATATATTTTAATAAGGAATTTGGAAGTAAGTTTTACACATAAATGAAAAAATATTTAAAACATACTAGTACAAAATGATAAGTTAAAACGTACTAATATTAATATGTATCAATATAAAAATAATATTAATTAAATCGGTTGAGAGTAAATTTATCCATGAATTAAACCGATCCAAGCCTTAACATAGATTTTTTAATTAGAGCCGACTAAAATTATTATTTAATAATAAAAATATTTTTTAAATTTAATTATAAAAATATATAAAATTAATATTAATATAAAATTATTTTAAAACATTTATTAATATTAAATAATAATTCAAACTATTGAATTAAATCCTCTAATTGGGAGTCACGTGCAGATATAGGTTTATTAAATCTAAAGATTATGAGTTCATCAATTAATCAATTTTGTAAAGTAATTTAATGTGCTAAAAATAGTTACTACACAATCTTGAAGAAAATTTTTAATCCCAAAAATCTTAATAATGTTTCCAAATGTTACAGATTCCTTGTTTGTGATAGAAGAAACTAGCCATCCAGAAGCTAACAGGAAAGTATTAGGCTAATAATCTTGCTGTCAAATGCCGTTTGAACTCCGCTTGCATTAGAAAAAAAAAAAAAAAATTGAAGTCAGCTTCAGCTTCTGCTCCATTTCCGTTCTCTGTCTCCCTTTTCCTTTTGACAAGAGAGAGTAATAAAATGAGCACAGCCACCTAAATTTCTCCAAACCCAGATCCCTACAACAGTTCTCCAAGAACCCCCACGAAAGAAAAGAAAAAAAGGTACATTCCTGAATATTGTACTTATGATTTTTTTTTGTACCTTCGCTTTGTTGTTCATATTTTCAAGCTAAACTCTTCATTATCAGTTAATGTCTTAATCATGAGTTCTTGGTGTATTTAAAGTGCTTCGAATGGTGTTTTTAAGTTACTGTTTCTGCTTTTTTTTTTTCTGATTAGGGCTTCTGTAAATATTAGAAATTACTTTTGAGTGCACTCTGGGTAACTTGGTTTCTTTGTAAATCAAGGAGAGATTTAATTTTGGGTGTAAAGTTTTAACCTTTATTTGAAAGATTGCATTTAGAAAATTGCTGTATTAGTCTGATTTACCATTACCAATGATGTTTTTCATTTATTTGTAGCTATGCCTACTCAGGGGTTTAGCTCTTTACTAGCAACATGTAATGGCCACTTCAGCCAGAGATTTTTGGCCTTAATATTTTCTAGCTATTGATTTTCCTTTTAGAAAAATTTGATGCACAGATACAAGTACTTCAGTTACCATTCGCTTGGTTTGGTATATTGGTGCTTCTTGACTGCTAGCAATTAATTATCTGCTCTGCCCTTGGATTCAATTGTTTATAGATTTCGCTGTCTAGATTTACTCCTTTTTTTTTTTTCTTTTCATTTCTCTCTGGTTCGTGCTGTTTTTATCTATCGATTAGATTTACTAGATTACAAGGACGACAAATTGTATGTGGTTTTAAAGTTGAAATACGATTGGAAGAAGTTTGTTTGTGGTACTAATTGCCTAGTCGTTATTGCTTTTCCAGCTGTATGTAACAAGAAAATCCATTAAAAAGAAACATGGCGTCAGGGAAGTATTCCAGAGTTGATGGAAGGAAGTCATCGAGTTCCTGTTTGATAGCTACTGTAGCCGTGTTTGTTGCTTTTTGTTTTGTTGGGATTTGGATGTTCATGTCCTCATCATTTGTTCCAGTTCAGAATTCAGAATTTTCATCTCAGGAGACCCGAAATGAGGTGAAACAAACAGTGCCAAAAAGTGTTTCTAAGCAATTTGACGATACCTCAAGTGATCTATCTGAGGATGCAACAAGAGAAGATGGCAGTGGTATGCCCAGTAAAGAATCTGGGAACACTAATGGGGATAATTTGATGGAGAACTTAATGGTTGAGAGTAATAATGAGAAAAAGGAGTCTCGGAATTCAGCTGAGAAAAACCAGGAAGAAAATCATGCAAATGAGACTTCTGATGAGAAAACCGAGTCAGAAAATGAACAAAAAATGGTGGATGAAGATGATGGGAATGGAAATGGGAAAGATAGGGAAATAAATTCACGAGACGGAGAATCAAATTTAGAGACCGGAGAAGCAGAGAATGAAGGTGGTGACATGAATAAAAATTTGCACACAGAATCGGAGGAGAGCTCAGGTGAAAATGGATCTGAGTCAGCTAAGAGTGAGAAGAACTATGAGAAGGATGAAAGTACAAATAAAATAAAAAATGTTGACAAAGAGGCTACTTTGACTGAGGAGAAGAATGACAAAAATCAAGATACACATTTGGACCAAAGTGCTGTCAGGACTAGTGTGGAAAGCGAGGAAAATAATCAAGCTTCAAATGACATTCTCCCTGCTGGTGCTCGGTCAGAAATTTTGATTGAGTCTACTACTCAAAATGGAGCTTGGTCAACTCAAGCCGTAGAATCGGAGAATGAGAAGAAATCACAACGATCTTCAATATCCAGTGACAAAAATGGTCACCATTGGAAACTCTGTCAGTCAACTGCTGGGCCAGACTACATACCTTGCCTAGACAATTGGCAAGTTATCAGAAAGCTTCCAAGCACAAAGCACTATGAACATCGAGAGAGACATTGTCCTGATGAAGCTCTTACATGTCTTGTCCCTCTGCCTGAAGGATATAAACGCCCAATAAAGTGGCCTAAAAGCAGAGATAAAGTAAACTTCTGTCTGCAGCATGAACAAGTGCTTTTGTTTTGTGTATTTACTTTGGTTGAAATTATTCTTCTGGTGCTTGTTGCAGATATGGTTCAACAATGTACCCCACACCAAGCTTGCAGAGGTTAAGGGGCACCAAAATTGGGTCAAAGTAACTGGTGAATACCTTATGTTTCCTGGTGGTGGAACTCAGTTTAAGAATGGTGCTCTTCATTACATTGATTTTATTCAAGATGTAAGTCCTGTTCATTCATGTGTGTGTGTGTGTGTGTGTGTGTATTCTATCTACTACCATACCTGTTGGGATATATTCTCCTTTGATTTTGCTTTGACGGTTGCTGATATGTGATTACAATCTATTTTTATAATACTTTCTAAGGAAAAAGCAGCACATTACTGGAAAGAATAATTTTGAGAATTTCCTTTTCATTTTTCCTACATAGTTTAGTATTGATATGATTAAAATAATCAAGTCTATAATCTTCTTAAAGCCATGCATCTGTATAGTTATTTTGTTTAGAAAGGCCAAATAAATTACCATATGCAGGCCACTTATACAAGTTATCCAAATGAGATATTTCTTAAGATTCCGCTTGTATAAACATGCATGCACATGTTTAACTCTAGTAAGCTGTCTCTCACCCTCTCTCCATGCATGTGTACTTGTATACAATCATATATAGACATGCTTGTGCAAATACTTTTTCTAATGAGCAAATTTATGAATATAATTGGCTATAGCCTATTTAAGCTACCGGGAGGCAGGAGTTTCTTTTTCTTTGATACGCCATTTCATCTGATGAAGTAGAAGTCTATCTGGTTTAACATCTCACATTATTTCCAATTGTGTAACTTGAGCCACCTGAAGAACTTGAAGCTATTTCAAAACATTGGCATCATTGTCTTTCTCTGAAAACTTTTACTCAACCTATTATCCACTGCTAGTGTTTGTTGTTTCTGCTTCTTTTTATTAGTGTATTCCTAACTTTTATTTTGCTCTTTTTTTATGCTTATTTTATATTTCATTCAGTTGAACTAACTGCATTAGAATTCAGTTCGTGTCGTATTTATTTTTTTGCTGAAATTATTTTGTCTAACCATGTAAATTTGAATACATTTTTGCTTCAATGATGCAGTCTGTTCCTGAAATTGCATGGGGAAAAAGAAGCCGTGTGATACTGGATGTTGGGTGTGGGGTGGCTAGCTTTGGAGGCTATCTTTTTGAAAGAGATGTTCTTTCAATGTCATTTGCTCCTAAGGATGAGCATGAAGCCCAAGTTCAGTTTGCTCTTGAACGGGGAATTCCTGCCATATTAAATGTGATGGGCACCAAAAGGTTGCCCTTTCCTAGTTCCGTCTTCGACCTTGTGCACTGTGCACGTTGCAGGGTCCCCTGGCACATTGAAGGTTGAGTTTCATTTTTATATTTATCACCTTTTAGTTATATACTGTTATATTCTTTAATAATACGGAGACACATTTTAAGGCATATTTCAGGTGGCAAACATCTGTTAGAGCTCAACCGTGTCCTGCGACCTGGTGGTTACTTTGTTTGGTCTGCTACACCAGTTTACCGGAAGGTCCCTGAAGATGTTGGCATTTGGCAAGGTAAAATATTTCATATGTCTCCAAAGAGAGTGATATTTTGATTTATCTTAACGTGTCCTCTTCAATTATGGGCTGTTGTTACTGATGGCAGAGATGTCTCGGCTAACAAAGTCCATGTGCTGGGATCTGGTGGTCATTAAAAAGGACAAATTGAATGAAGTTGGAGCCGCAATATATCGAAAGCCAACTTCCAATGACTGCTACAATAAAAGATCTAGAAATGTACCTGCACTTTGTGAAGAAGCAGATGATCCCAATGCAGCCTGGTAATTTTTACTTTTAAGCATCAGTATATTTTCCCTTGGTAGGCAGTAATTTGTGCAATACCATTACAAGTATAAACTATTCCTAAATAAATTATGAAACAAAGATTATAATCATTTGGAAACTGGCTTTTAAAATGATGGACCATGTTTATGTTTACTGCATAAAATTGTCTTGTCACCATAAATGAAGTGCTGTCTAAATGTATTAAACATAAAATGTAGATGCTGCATTTCCATTATCTTCTGCTCAGATACAAGAATTGGCCAATTAGGAATAACGAGAAGTTCTTTAATTTGGCTGTAATCAGTCCTAGCATTTTATTAAACGTGTTCAATTGCATTCAGCTATCTCAACAATGCATATCTTAATGCTTAGGTTTTTCTCTTTTATGAGTAGTCATAGCCTGAGAAGTTGTTGGTCAGCAGTATGTTGATAGAATATCAGACTGGAAGAAATAAAATGTTTGACTGTAAATTTGTTCTTCGTATGAACCCTGTGCAATTTCACTTGGTCATTTGCACGCCCCATCTGACTAGCTAATCAGGCTTCTCAGAGTGAACTTCATTCAGAGGATAGACCCCTGCTTGTTTTTGGAGCTGTATTTGGGTGAATGGCACACGTTATATGCAACCAACATGAAGGATATATATACTTTATGAAATATTTCCTATGCATTTTTATGCGTGCAAGCTAGTGCATGTGCATTTGCTCTAAAAGTATTTACTAGGTTAAAGCAGCATTTCTCTTTAAGAAATGTACTACCAACTTTCTTGACAAAAAATGCTTTGCAATTCTCTGATTGGACAATATTTTATTGTTTATATGATCAGGGATGTACCTCTTCAGGCCTGCATGCACAGATTGCCAGTAGATTCAACAAACCGTGGATCCCTTTGGCCTGCAAAATGGCCAAAACGGTTGGAGCAACCACCATATTGGTTGAAGAATCAGGTTGGCGTTTATGGCAAAGCTGCTCAGGAGGATTTCACTGTTGACTATAATCACTGGAAAGCAGTTGTCTCCCAGTCATATTTGAAAGGGATCGGAATCGACTGGTCTTCTGTGAGAAATGTCATGGATATGAAAGCTGTTTATGGAGGGTATTTTGTTTGACCTCTCTCTAGTTATGACAGAATTCTTTAGGCTCTCTCTTTTCAAGAACAAAATTGCCCCAAGTGAAATTTAAGGTTCGGGCTGAATTTTAGGTTACAATAATATTGTTAGCTGAGGAAGAAAAACTTAACTTGATGTCCTCCTGGAACTTATTCTTACCATGCTTTTGTACTTCCGTTTGCAGGTTTGCCGCAGCCCTGAAAGACTTAAAAGTATGGGTTATGAATGTAGTTCCCATCGACTCTCCTGATACACTTCCGATAATCTATGAACGTGGCTTGTTCGGAATATATCATGATTGGTGTGAATCATTTAATACGTACCCCAGAACATATGATGTTCTTCATGCTGATCATCTCTTCTCTAATGTCAAAAAGAGGTTTGCTCTCTTTCAAGCTTTATTTCTTGCAGATTTCATTCTCAAACCAGGATTACCTCCCTGATGTGATGTCAATTTCTCTGTCACAGGTGCAAGTTGGTTACAGTAATCGCAGAAGTTGATCGAATTCTGAGGCCAGAAGGAAAGCTGATCGTACGAGACAATGTCGAAACCATAAGCGAGGTGGAGCGCATGGTTAAATCACTGCGATGGGAGATCCGAATGATTTATTCCAAGGACAACGAGGGACTGCTTTGTGTTCGCAAGACATTTTGGCGTCCCACGGAGGAAGAACCTATAAAGTCTGCCATTGTTTGAATATGATCATGATGCTTACATAACAGTAACACTATTGACTCTAGGATTTTGCCGCTCTTGGTATATGTTCTTAATATACATATTTGTTTCACAAGCATGTTATGGTTTAACCCTATATCTAGTTTTCCTTCGCAAATATAAAATTATTTAGTTGTTTATATTTTAGACCTACTTTTATCATTTAGAGCTATTCATGGATTGGGTAGGTTCATTTCACTATTTAAACTAATATTAAAAAATAAAAATTATTTTTATATTAATATTTATAATTAAATTTAATTTTTTTTACTTACAAAATAATTCAAGTTGAATCGGGCAATTCAAATTACAAAACCTTTTCTTTAAACTTGGTCCAATACAAACTGTGCATATGAACAGGTATAATATCAGCTGCAATTTTTTTGTTGATTTTTCAGGATCGAATTAAAATATATAATTTCATAATTTAATTACTATGAATCATAATGAAAATTAAATAAATTCTTGATGTTTATTTCTATTTTTAGGGGTTGATAGTTTTGTTTTATTTCAATTTTTGAAAAATATTTTATGCTTTTTAAATTCATAAGATATTTTTCCAAAAAAAAAGTTAATATTTTATTAACCCAAAATTAATTTTTGGATCATCAAATTATTTTTTTGCAAAATAAATATGAAAATGTTAAAATATTTTCTAAAAATAATTTTTCATGGAACAAATATCAAAGGATGGTACTAAGATAATTGTATGAACTATCTAGATTAAATCTTGATTTTGAAATACACATTTCTATATTTCATGCTAGTTTAGAAAATTACTAGAAAATGTTTTGTGTTTAGAAAGTTTCGTGATGGTACTAAACCTATAGTGCATGGATCACGCTACTGATATACGTATGCATGCAACATGAAGCATCATGGTATGTCATATGAGTATTTCCTGTATGGTATGGTATGTCATATGCGTATTTCCTGTATGGTATTAAATTAAAGTACTAGGCTACCTGTTCTTAGTTTGTTGTAATATGTTGTTAAAGTGGATTTATTGATTATAGGACTAGCAGCTCTAACAAGGATTTGTTACCAAACCTAGAATATCAAACGTAAATAAATTATACCCCAGCTAATGTCCAGACCCAAATGAATTTTAAAAACCTTAAAATTTTTCTCTCTCAAATTCTACTTCCTATTAGACCAATGAGAGCGATAAAATGAGCTGCTTAATAGTTTATTATTGTCAAATTCCGCATTGTCTGCCATTGACACATCTTTCATCAAACAGACAAGTTGGCAGTCTCCATACATTAGTCAATATGTCTGCTGCAACAAACCTTCTAAAAGGTATCTTTGGAAGTTAAGGAGAAGTAGCTCCAGGCATCTCTTAATCATTCTAAAAGGTATCTTTGGAAGGTTAGGAGAAGTAGCTCCATGCATCTCTTAATCATATCAACAATCAAATATGGTCGAAAAGGGATCCATTTGTAACATATTCATAGACTAACAACGGAACCGGGGTCTCCAAACAACATCCTAGGAGTTTGACAACATTCCTGTGGTTGATTTGGTACAGCACAATTATCTCATTAACGAATGGTTCAACTTGGCTGTGATCTCCTATCTTGGATTTTTTTTTTTTTTGGGGCAACCGTTCGACCATCAGCTAATATTCCTTTGTAAACTGTTCCCTGGCCGCCTTGTCCTAAAATTCTGCTTTCATGGTAATTATTGGTTGCCTTTTTGAGTTCTTCAGCTGCAAATATCTTAACCATTTCACCATGACCTTGGAGTTCTGAAAGTTGTTCTCGCAATAATATGCCACCATTTTGCTTAAAGTACTTTTCCCTTGGTTTAATAATCTTTCTTTGCCCTACTACCAAATACGACCATGATATGCATAAGAGAGCAAAAAAGCCAATGCTCATCCCTGTAATGTATATTCAAGGCAACATTTAAGCACTTTTCTCTCTAATCTTCTTTGTCTTACAGGTTAATCAATTAAATGTTTTTTGACTTTCTATGTGTCACCACAAATCATTTTACTAACATATTTTATTCTACATTCTTCTCTCTTTAACTAATCTAGTTCGAATTTTTGACTCCTCATGAATGCCCATAGATTACGAATTTTGTCACGAACATAATTGACATTGTCTTGAGTTGTCACGAACGTAAATTTAATAATATTTGAAAAAAATTTATAATATTATCACGGGTGATATGTAATAAATAAATACATTATAAAAATTATAATTTTTATTACATCATAATTTGTACGGTAATAACGATTACTTTCTAAAACTATTATTTTTATAGACGATAAATAGGCCGAGTTGCCTTTTTACATCTTTAATTACTGTTGAAAGACTACTTATGTACAAGTTTTAACACAATTAGTGTCTTAGAAACCACTGGCCTTGTTGTACAATATATCCACATCTCACTGACATTACAGATTACCACTGTTTGAACTGCTACTCATTTTATTGTAAAAATTTTCTCAATGTTGGTAAAGTAGCATACATAAGTGTATAAGATGCTTCTTTTGGACTTTATTTTCTAACGTTCATTAAAGCTATCTGAAAATAAAAAATTAAATGATAAAAAAATATGATTTTAGATCTAATAATTCTAGATATCATACATTACATAACGTAAAAAATAATTAAAACATAACATAAGATATAATATAATATAAAAAATAAAAACATAACATAAATAAATATATTAAAATTTATATAAAATAAATTATTAATCTATCACTATCCATACCTTTAAACGATTGAAATTTAAGAATAATAATGTTATGGTTTAGTCGAGGTTTGTCTCGAGCATGTACATAGGCTTAGATGACTTTATTGGCAAATTGTTTTATCAATGCCACCTGCTTCTTGGGATTAATTTATATAAAGAACTAGTATTTATTCCTCGTATTAATTTAGTTTTATTATCTATTTAAAAATAATTTTTAAAGTAAAGTATATATATAAAAGAATATAAATATAATATTAATATATTAATTTGATTTATTACCTGTATTATGTTTAAAAAATTAAGATGATATAAAAATTTAATTCATTTAAATTATATTTATATTCATCATTTATTTCATAGTAAGAAATAAAAAGTAATAAAATATAAGCTCAACAACTCATCCAATAACTCATAACTTATAAAATTATTTAACATAATGTTTTTACTATTTAATCATCATAATGTTTTTTTTATTCAACACCCAAAGTTTTTTAAAAAATTTACTCACATCAATCTATCTCATGTTATTGTTCAATATTTTAATTTTTATTGATAATTTATCAATATAATAATTTTTATTCAATATCATGTTAAAAT
>JBBYHK010000015.1:9970190-9992091 GCA_038382065.1 Adansonia grandidieri | reverse complement strand
ACAGAAAAAATAGCAGCTATGGAATCTGATTCAACTACCACTGCTTTAATCCCAATCCAAGACAACAAAGAAAACGCATGCAAATTAGCATTTCTTTTTAATAATTAGAGAAAAAGAAGGGGATGTTAGAGTTTTAACTCAAGTTTTCATGCCGTTACAAATCTCTTGCCATACGGTCAAGGGGTTGGGCGCAAATTAGCAATTTTAATTGCCATGATTTCAACAACATATGAATCTTGAATGTCAAAAGGGCTGTTTTTATCTTGTACTTATGGTCTTTGATACTTTTGTGGACTATTGCTCTTAATTATTCTTTTATTATTGATAATTATAATTTTTTCTTTTTCCAAAAAAGACATTGTTTATTCATAAGATGTTTTTAATAAATGATAAATCCTGTCTAATTAAAAATTTCAGTAGGTATATAATAAAACTATGTTCGATAACGCATTAAAAAGCTTTAATATATATAAAATTAAAATTTTTAGTAAATTTATTTTTTTAATATTTTTGATAATTCATATTAAAAATATTATCTCTTAATACAAAATATGCTCAATCAATTATATTTAAAAAAAACAAATATAAATCGATCAGTGCTTGAAATCTTAAAAAATAATACCAACTTCCGTAGAGATATGCCATGGGTATAGAAGAAAAAAAAAGTTTTCTATAAGTAATTTCCTTTAAATTTCAGCAAAACTCTTTGAAAAGAGACCATGAAAGTAACTACAGGACAAGGATTTGGTCAGTATGAATGTCAATCACGATTCCAGCAGCAACATTCTAACAGTTTCACGCTTTCTTTTCCAAGCTTTTAAGGTTGCCCTGTTCCCTGTTGTAAATTCCAATATGGTACTTAATTTCACAACATTTATATACTATATTTTTAGTACTTTAACTTCTTATTATAAAGGTAGGATGCAATTTAGATGAAATGGTAACTTTATATGTATGTATATGCGTGCACGTGTGTGTGTATATATATATATATATATATATATAAAATTAAAATGACAGGTGGAGAAAGTGAAATAGGATAGAGTTGTTAATATAATAAAGTTAATTAGATACGGTAAAGATTATGATTTGATTTCGATATGACGTTTTTATTTAATTTTGATGAGAATTATATATATATAACACAATTTAAAATATCAACAATATATTAATAATTTTTTCATTCATTTATTTGCTTATTTATTTTCTTCCTCTAAATGTATAATTGCATTAGACATACATGTCTGAAGTTGTCAACTGTCGTTAAATTATTTTTAAAATTTTGCAAAAATTAGGAAAAAAAACTTATATTTTTTTTGTCAATCAATTATCCGATAACGCGTACGTATAATATATATGATCATAAATTAATTAATTTGTTGGATTTTTATGAGTCTAATAATCTTTAAATACTACAATATTATTACTTATTATTTCTAAAAAAGAGAAAAATTATTATAAAAAATTTAAGATAAAAAATTATCTTAATAATCATCTTTTAAAACAGTATCTTTAAAAAAATTTAAAATAACAATCATTTTAATATTATTAAATAAAAAATAAAGTTCAAGACAAAGAAAATATTATTTTTTATGTCTCCTTATCTCATTT
Source organism: Adansonia grandidieri (assembly GCA_038382065.1). NCBI lineage: Eukaryota > Viridiplantae > Streptophyta > Magnoliopsida > Malvales > Malvaceae > Adansonia > Adansonia grandidieri. The sequence goes on along the minus strand of JBBYHK010000015.1, from coordinate 9,990,480 downwards.
TTAAATCTTTTATTTTATAGTATATAATTAATCAATTTTAAAATCAAATTTTCTCACATCCATATTTTGCATTTAAATCACATTCCAGAGATACTTTTGACAATAATAAAACCACGATTGAAAAGGAAAAGAAAATTTGCTTTCTGCTCCAACAGGGATTTATCCTTGCTGGTATCATCATGAACAAATATACGATCAACTAACAACATTTTTTTAGGCCAAAGATTAACTAACAACGTTATATCATCCGTTCAAGGTTTTTTCTTCTTTAATATATATTTTACGATTCAAACTTCAAACTGAATTTGATCATCATTGCAACTTTTAAATTGCTGAAGAGAACCTTTGTCTTCTTTTCTCACGTCAAATACCCTTTCTTTGCCGTGTACTAGAGTTCGAATATCGATCAAAATTATTATATAAAGATAGAGATGTTGATTACCTTGTGTACCATATAAAAAGATTTTCAATTGGATCATAATTATTACATCAATCACTTCCTCAAAGCCTGTACCCCCTCGAAGGAGGCCCCCGGGTTGCCCATAAATTACCCGAGGACTCGCTGAGGAATCAAGTGACTTTTTGGCCGACACGGATATCTCTGGCAAATTGCTTTATTAGGACCTAGTACCTCCAAACCAGCTTCACGTGAAATCAATCATCTTACTGCTTATTTAGAGACAAGCTGTTCTTGGATGGTCTTGATAACAAGCTTGACCTATCTGTCCTAATTGGTTAACCCAGCCTAATCAATCGTTTAATTAGCGCTAATGGGTGTCCTCGTCTTTTGGTTCCATGTAGTTATATTTCGTTGCTATATTAGTAGTAAATTAAGTGCTTGGACCCGTACGTTTATGTAGAGAAATTGAGTTAATATTATTAATTAGCCCATAACACATAAATTAAGTTGTTGAAGTGCCTTATACATGATATTTTTTATAGTTACTTGTATGAGTGGAAATGTTAATATTTTTAGAAGCAAAGGGCTTAACTCTTACTGCACTCAAGAAATTATACAATAGTCTGTACAAGCTTATAGTGTCTTAAGTAATTTTAAATGATTTTTAAATAAATCTTAAAATATTATGTGTGAGTTAGTGCATGACTAACATAAAATATGTTGGTTCATATATTTAAGATCTACCATGCAATTTGATTAGCTCAAGATCATTTTTCCACTGAGGTTGAAGTTTTAAATTGGTTAAATACTTTTATTTAAGTATAAAATATTTTCAAAATTGTGGATTATTTTATTTTAAAAATGATGAGAGATTTTTTGAATATTCTTCAAAATATGGTAAAGGAAATAAAAATAATTGATTAAATTTAATGGTTAGTCAACTGAATGAGAAACTAGCATTTAAGAAGTTATACAATAGTTTTGGAGCTTAAGGTTTCAAACTAGAAGACAATAAATAATTGGTTGAAGATGCTTTCTATATAAGGCATTTAAATGCTCATGCATGGATTTGAATTTATGTGTTTCAAAATGAAAATTTGCTTTTATAATATTTTATTCTAAGGTATTTAAATCCTAGAGAAAATGCATTGTAATGTCATATCTGAAAATTTGTTTTGGTACCAAACAAAGGCTATTCCAATGCCCTAGTGCAAATTATGACATTATTTGTTGTAATGGCTACTTTCATTCCAAATGTGTTCAAACCTTTTCATAAGATGTTTTTCCACTTGTATATGGTTGTCAATAACGCAATTAAAGAGTCACAAATTGGTTGAACAAAACAACACAAAGAGTCACAACTCTTAATTAATTAGATCTCTGCAAATGGAAACATCAAAATTTATTCCATGACACTTGGATACCTCAAGAACTCTCAAAATTCTTTCCCTCCCATTTTTACAATTAGATCAAGTTTTTTATATATCATTTCCTGCAGAAAATAATGTATAAAAAATTAATTTTGTAGCTTATTAATAGTTATCTAGTGATTTGGTTTTCTTAGTATAAAGAAAAGTCTAATAAGGGTTTCATTATATCTTATGAGATGCATTTTATTGCATACCATTGATGATGGATGTGAAATAAACCTAAAATAAATATTTCACGTCTGAGTTTTCTTTTCACAACTTATTAAAATTAAACATATTCATTAGTTGAATTATTTGTCTAAGCAGGTTGAGTCTAGATTTTTATTTTTTAGTTCAAGTTGATTCGAAAAAATGTTTTTAAATTAAAATAATATATTTTTATTTAAATTTAATTATAAAATATATAAATATTAATATAAAAATAATTGTTCAATATTTTTTAATGAGTGAAGAGTAAATTCAGGCCACTAGTCGATAGGACAAGTTCAAGTCTAGGCTTAGAATTCAAATTTTTTTTTATTGCAACCTGACCTAGCCCGACCACATATACTTCTAATTAAAACTCTAAAAAGTAAATATATATATATATATATATATATATATATCAGGTGTGATTGTCCATCATAATAGTGAGTATTTCAATTACCCTCTAAAAATTTAAATATTAATACTAGTATACTTTGATGTACTATTTTAGATTTAGCGCCATTATCTAATATACATATATATATATATATATGTATACAATCATAAATCCATCACATCATTTATATGTTTTTATAGATATAGAAATTTAAAAGCTTTATAAATATTTAATATCCAAAATTTTTAAATATCAAATAAATAAAATATAAAAAAAATTAAAAATATAATAAATTATTATCAAATAAGTTTAATAATGTAATTTATTGAATATATTATATTTTTAATTAAATTATGAAAAATAAAATATAATGAGAAAAAATGCAATATAAATTTGTTAAAAGAATTGAACAAATAAGAAGATTAAAAGAAAAATAAAAATAAAAATTAATTGTATTAATTGATATTGTTCAAAACAATCAATATCATTATGAATCGATAAAAAAAAGATTCATAATTTTAAAATATACTTATTTTCTTTAAAATCAGTAACTACTTCTATCAATAACATTTATATTAGGACCCATCTTGAATATATATATATATATATATATATATATATATGTACAAAGAAGGATCACTTACAGTAGGATAAAATTAAACTAATTTTACACACTTATATAATTTTATATACAATTTATAATTTTTTAATACGACAGTCGTATTTTATTTTGTATTCACGTAGATTATGTACATCAAGTTTTGAGTAAATTAAAAATTTTTAACTATTTGTTCAATATAAAAAACTTTTGACTATTGAATATATATTGAAAATAACGGTATTCTCGATCGATATGATTGAGATACTAGATCTATTCAAAAAACTTTATATTAATGTAAGTGGATCCCTCATATGTTAAATTCTATAGTTGTTTATTAAAATGTAAATTGTATTAAAGTTATACAAGTATGTAAAAGTAATTTAATTTTATACTAGTGTAAATGGATATATGATATATGTGTGTATATATATTTTTTATATATATGACTTGCTCATAATACTTGGGTTTTGTTTGTAGTAATGATTTCATAATTCTTATTCATCTGGATAGCCCTAGAATTAGGAGGCATTATTTTTTTTCATCAAAACTTGTTTCATATGGAATTGAAATTATTTATTGGTCCTTTGTTTGGTAATTTTTTCATTAAAAATGAAGTTTTCCTAATATCTTAGATTGGGTAAACTATTTTCCTTTACCTTTTCATTGCCATAGAGACCACGCATTATTAGTATTACCACAGAATTTTCTGACAAATAACAAAAGGAAACCTTTGGTTTTGAATTCGATAATCTAATAAATAAAATGAGAAAATCACTTTAAAAAAAACATCAATTTGGATCACAAAAGTCTCAGTCCACCTCGACGAATCAAACTTCAAATCTTCAATTTAACAATCACAATCTTTATCCAATAAGATGTCTTTTTATATATTTTAAAAAATCATCAATTTAGAATTTAAAATTTAATTCAATTAATTTATTTATACAATTTTAAAAGGTCATATCCAATTAATCTGAATTTGAATTTTTACAAGTTATAGTCTTTTTTTGCCAAATATATATATATGTATAATATCATCAATGTAGATGCTACTAGCATATGCTATGATCACTTCAGAAAACTTCTATATTTATACCTACTATTGAATGAGTCCGTTCATTTCATGAGGTTTTGATACTTACTGGTTGGATTTTTAATTTGTGGGCTTAAGTTTATGATTTAGAAGTTATGAGATTAGATTACATAGATAAAATATAAAAAGATATAATTAATGTTAATCACTAATATATATAATTTTTTTTTAAAAATGGTAACCTTTTCCTTATTATTCATCAAAACAGAATTAAGGCAACTTAATTTGAATTTTTTTTTTTGGCAATTTATTTTAAAAAACGGAAAATGCATATTTTTAGATATTTATTGCTATAATAAATTTTAAAACCTGATTTAATCAACATAAATAACTTCATTGTTAATGTTTAAAAATACAATTAATTAGAAGAAAGAAACCCATATATATTTCATTAATCCATTAGAAGGAATTGGAAAAGGCTATTGGTATTATTTTATGTGTTCAAAATTTAAATTCAAATGCTGCATGTCATTTTATGATGATGATTATTTGGGCAACGGACCGTATTTGGTGTACTATTCTTTCTAAATTTAGTTGTCAACTTCAAACCTTTCCAATCAATCATTTAATGGAGTAACCGATAAATGAAGAACCTTTATGCAACGGGCTCCTATCCACTTTGCAGCCCAACTCATAATTAGACTTGTATGGTACGCACTCCATTTTATCCAGCATTTAAATCAATTACTGGATTTTGATATCTTGACTACAATGTTTTCCATGCTTCACATTAAATTTGAATTTTTTTACATGTAATTATAATTATATTAAAAAATAATTATTTATTCAACAAATTTTAAATATTTTAATATATATATTTATGTTTTAAAATAATTATATTTTTAATATAAAAATTAAATATTTCAAATTTGATCTTCTTCTCAAATAAAAAAAATTTATTAAATCAATTTTATATAATAAAATATAAAAATATAAAATAACTTTTTCAAAAAGCATATGATAAATTTTCAAAAAAAAATTAAATGAGTTTTTTTACCAATCAGATTTCACTTTCTTTAGTTGTAAGAGTTCGACCAATTGCTCTTACTAATCTTTTTTTATCTCTTCTTAAAGCATAAAAAATTAACTGCCAAAAATTTTTTTTCGTATAGATATTTTTTATTTCCTTACTCATAATTATTTACTGTATTAACGTTATATAGTAAATATTTTTAGTTCTAGGATTTATTTGGTAATTCTTTCAAAATTTTCCTCATTATTACAAGTTTTCCAAGAAAACTTATTCTCTTTCTTGACTAATTATTATTTATTATAATGATGATAAACAATAAATTTTGGTTTATTAGCTAATTTTTTAATTCTTTCAAAAAATTTGGCCACAAGTTCTTGTTAGTACCAAAGATATACAATTTTTTTCTATACCAATACTAGCATGTATTGGTGTCAATATGTTCTGATGTATTTTGAATTTGTTGTTATTTTAAATTTTTCTCATAAATATAGCATATTTTGAAATTCTTTAATAATATATGCATACATTCATTGCATATATATATATATATCCAAAATATAAATTTTTATTTTTAAATATAAATTTTAATATTTTAAAATTTAAAATATCAAATAAATAAAATAAATATAAAAATTTTAAAAACATAATTAATTATTATTTAATTAGGTTCAATGATCAAATTTAATTAACATATTTTAATTTTAAATTTAATTATGAAAAAATTGATAAAGATAAACAAATAGAAATTAGTTAAAAAATCAAATAATTTAAAATTTAAAAATTAAAATCTTGTACCAATATTGATCATTATTGGCTAATACATACCAACACGATTAATTGGATCGGTGAAAAATTGAAGCGATATGATATTTATATAATTTTGTTTTACTTTAAAATAAATGCATTTAGACCGATACAATCAGTACTAGAATAGTATTATACCAACTAAACTGCACAAAAGTTAAAAAAATCTTTGTCAATAATTATTTATTATAATCATAGATATTATAAATATTTCTTATATTTATTTATTTAGCCATTTATCAATTATTTCTGTACTTTCTTATTAAATTGTTTGTTAATTGTTTATATATTAGTTAACTATTTCTTATATTATTATTTCATTCTTAATACTAACCTATATATCTATTTATTATATTCTTTATTTAATTATTTAATGTGTTTACTTATTTGTTAATTTAATTTTTTATATTTTTCATTAAAGCTTAGGTATTTTTTAATTTTAAAAACATATTAAGACTTTCCTTGTTTCCTATCTTGAAATTCAAAGAAAATTGCAAATGTTCGATTTCATAAGAAATTTTTAAGTGAAAAAGATTCTTCTAAACTTTGCTAGAATGATAGAGAGTTTAGGTAATAATTCCAATATTATTGGTCAAAATTTATTTTTAATTTAAATAAAAATAATATAATGGCAATAAAATAATTTAAAATTAGAACTTAGGTTTATGACTTAGAAGTATCCTTTTATCATAGAATATTCAATAAATCCAATGACAGAGCCTAATGGTTTCCCTTAAATACTTTTGACGTGATAAAATTTCTTTTTGTAATTTCATTATTACTACGAGAAAACCTTTAAAAATTTTCAATAATTTAAATCTCAAAATTAAATAAAGTCTATTTAGTTAAAGACTACTTTAGGATAACATTAGATAAATTAATTATCTTCCTCTTACATTGATGTTGTGGGATGTTCATTCTTTCTTATACATAACCATACTCGCGAATTTAGTTATAGTATCACAGTTCTCATATATTGCATTTAGTAGTTGAATTCGAATTTAACACATTAAAGTAGTCTAATGTCTAATATCGTTCCACCTTGGGCCTGATAGAGAGTAAAATGCAAGAACACTCTCAGGACATTGTATGCCTGCATTCGGATTTTGCTAAATCGGTTTACAATAAAAATTAAAAAAAAAAAAACTAGAAAGGCATGAAGATGGTACAGTGGAATTTATCAAACAATGCCAACAAATCATTATACTAGCCCATGACTGATATACCAATGCAAAAATAGTTCAAGATCCAAAAAATCATACTTTAATTCATAAGTGCCATCCTTTTAGATTAGTCTCAATCTCCACTTCTTTTTTATACATCGAGCCCAGTTGTTACAAACCAAATCTGTCAAAGCATCCAACCTTTAATAGTGATCCACATAGGCAACTTGGAAAACCTTTGTAAGGTTGAGACCTTACTTCGCCAAGAGCTGTGTTGTGCTAATAGCCTAGGTTTCCAAAATCTTCCCAGACAAAGTCTTTCTAATAGCCAAATACCCCCAAAAATGAAAAGAGAAAATTTTTTTTCTCAATATTGCAAGGAGAAGCCTGGGAATGCAAATTTGCACAAATGAAGTCTCTTAGTTCACTAGGGATAACTAAAGCATGCTATAAACACCCCATGTAAAAGTGCTACTAGGTTTTAAGTTAATTGGACTTTAGTTCATGGTTTTTGATTTAATTAAAAAACTCTTGAATAACGTTTACTCTTTTGGTATTTTAAGGCCAATCTCATTTTAATTTTACAAAGTTACCTTTATGTGTATGATTCATTAGGCTCCCATCACATCAATAATAAATATAAATTATTTACTTAAGAATATTTATATTTATAAATTAAGATTGACATTTAACAATGCATCATCACCACCTAATATGTATGGAGAGTCAAATTGGTTTTGAAAAGCCTTTTAGTGTATAGTAACTCAATATAATTCAATTATTTCATCATACTATGAATAGGTAAGAGCATGGTTCAGTGTCTACTCTTAACCCTTTTCATATTAGTCTCGAACTTTTATGTGTTAACTCCCTAATCGATATTGCCTACTTTGAGTTAAAATAAGCTAGGAACAAGTAAGGTATGTCTTCTCTTATCCCTTAGGGCAATAAATTCTTTCTACGCTACTCATTCACCTTTAGCATGCTTCATGTCATACCTAAAACCACCCTTGGCATCCATCAAAGTAGACCGTTTGTAATGATCTCTAAGTATAAGAATCCATGTACAAGGTGACCTAGTGTCATAATTTTAAAGATACTTATACTACTGAAATATGAAAAAATTTTCATAGACACTTGAGTGAAATACTAAATAAAACTCTTATAGCGGACTATGTTTAATGAACTTATTATCGTAACAAGCACCCACATGCTATCTCCAAGTATCTTGATATTTTAAGTCATAAGATTAATTACCTATGTCATATGCATGTAGACTTAACATACACCAGTCTTTGTGTGTTGTTAAGGCCTTGTGTTGACAAAATAATGACCATGAACGGTTTTAGAAACTCGGTTTTAATGTATATGAATCTCATGATTATAAAATTTTTTAATTCTATTGCAAGATCAATGTGTTTCATGAGCTTACTTTCATAAGATATAAATAACAATTATCGAAATACTCATAGATAGAAAAATGTCTCACTAACATTAATAATATATAATATATTTAAATGAATTTACTAAATGCTGGTGTGTCATAAGCAAATTCAATTAACTTGCAGAGCTTACATTTATACAAAATTGATCTTTTTGGATCAAGCAATGCTGCAAGTTAGCCTTATGTTGTTTTAGGATTTCCGTTTCCAACATATCATTTACTGTTATTATATTATATTAATTAATTATAATTTAAATTTATATAAATTCATCATAAATTATATAGAATATACACTCTATTCTTATAAGTGATAGATTCTTAACTAAATTTTTATTTTGATCGACTAATTAGGATTATAATAAGAAAATTTGTAAGTGAAATCCGACCGAGTAGTTAACTTTTAGGTTTTGTTTGATTTGAAAAATTGAAAAAAAAAAAAAAAAGGTAAAAAACTAAAAACTTTAAATTCAATGGCTCTTTTCCTATTTTTTATTCCATTTCTACAATCCATCAAACTTGAATCTTCTTACTGTCAAAGCTTTTTCTTTTATTAAAATTAAATTTATCTTTATATTATAGATTAATACTAATTTTTTTTATTATATTTTGATTTCATTGAATTTTATTATTATAGTATTTGCAATTTTGTTGATTTTGGAAAAAAAAAAAAAAAACAGAACTGACCAATTAATTAAATTTAAACATGGTAATACTATATAAGATTACTCGAATATGACATATTCGACATGAATGTACGTCCTCAAAATTTATATAACATTGATTATTAACTATCAAAACTTGTAAAAATGTAACACTTTAAATAAATTATGGCACTAAAAAAATGCACAAATATACATATTGCCAAATCTAATTAAGTTTAGGATAATTATCTAATACACTGACGGTGAAAACGAAAAGCTCCAAAAGTGGGGTTCAAAATTTTACAAGTATCTAGTAAACTATGTTTAGAAAATAAATAATAAATACATAAAACATGTGTTACACATGAACTTTGTTCATGAAATTATATCATCCATGTATAAAATAATAATCTTTAAATTTATCACTTAAGAGAATATTTCATGAAATATTTTAATTTCATTATTTTTATTCAAAATGAATAAAAGTAAAGTAGACTGATAAAATTAAATATGAATTGTAAAATAATAACCAATTTGACTTCACTTCTTTTTTTCTTCATCTTTCTTTAGTAAGCATGAAAGTCTTTTAAAGTTAGTGGCCAGGTGGCCCTATTAATTCAAACATATGTAAATTTATTCCTGCCACTTTATAGTAGCCGTTGTTGAAAATCGAATTAGAGTCAATCCATGTTTAAATCTAAGCATACACGAGCCAATCAAAGCCTGCCAAAATTTCCATAATTTATGACAATCTTCACTCTTTCATCTTATAAAACAAGAAATTTGAGAAAATCAATACAACCCAACATATCAATTCTAGATATAGGATCTTGTTGATCATTGTCAAACCTATCCATCATGAATATTGTGGAGAAAACAATCTGAAAAGCAATGAACAAACATCAAAGGAAAAAAAACAATGTATGAACATGATAAATGTTCAGTATGCGTGCAAACTAATTACTTTTCTACAGAAAAATGAAGCAATCCAAGGAAATAAGAGGATTGTCAATGTCCTCCATGGTAATGGAGTCGTTTTCTTGCTGGGATGATGACAAGGCTGCTCGCAGCGCAGTTTCATCGATTTTCGAACTAATTCGGTGAATGAAGGTTTCTCGGTTTCTCAAACAAGATTTCAATGGAGTACTTGGAATATTATTATGGTTGTTGAGCTTTGGACTCGAAGCCCTGAAATTTTCTTTTCTTAGAGAGGAAGAAACTGAGTTCAGTGCATTTACCTTCGGGCCAACAATTCGCTTTGATGAGCAAATTTCCTTCGATGTACTTGCCAATATTCCTCGACTGTTATTATCTCCGACTCCGCTAAATCTCCTGCTTGGAGATGGCGACCTCAAACTCCTACTCGGCAGATAATATGCAGAATTAAGCCTATCAGGGTCCCTTCGGAAGCTCTTTTGTCTTGTTAATCTCGATGGCGAACTTGACCGTCCTCTTTTCTGCGGTGTAGAGCCTTTCTCCCTTGCCGGAGTTGCCTGCTTCAACGGCGCCACCACCTGTTTTATCGGTGAATCTGATATCTGACTAGGAGATTTACCAGTAGCTAACGTACGAGAAGCTTCCTTGATCGAATTGATACGAACTATGTGAGGGTTTTCCTTAACACATGCCCACAAAAACTCATTGGAGAAAGACCTATCCTTGGAGCTCAAAACCGAAGCCGAGCTTGAAACTGATGAACATGAACTAGTTGCAGCGTTGTAATTGGAAGAACATGTAAAGGAAGAAACTAAAGAAGATGAAGAAATGGTGGGTGAAAGAGGCAAAGGGGAAACTTTGTTCATGACAGGAATGGGAGTTTTTGGAGCTTGTGATGAGACTACATTCTTGTCCTGAACATGACAAAAATCTCCAATGCAATATTTCTTGGGTCGGCAGCATTTGCTAATGCAAGAACCCATTTTTCTTGTTGGTTTCTGAATTCACAGATAACATCAAAATAACTGTTTTTTATACGGTCGAAGGTTGTTGGATTTGGACAAAGGCCAAGGAAAAAGGTAAAGGGGTTGGCTTTTGCTTTTGTTCACTTTTACTTTATAATGTGTTTTTTTTTTTTTTTTGAATTTTGTTGCCGGGTTTGAATTGGAACCCGTTGTATAACGGTCACCCATTAAAAGCAATGATGAATGCTTGCCTTTTCCATGACTCAAGAAACTTCCATATGATGCAGATGAAACAGAGAAATGTTGGGGGCAAGTTTGAAGTTTGAACTACAACTATAGCTCATTTATTTTATTTTATTTTTGCAACGGTTGCGCTACGTAGTACTTATCTAAAATAAATGTTGCACCAATTGTTGGACCAAGTTGACATCTCAAACCTACATAACCTGGTTGTAGACTATGGAATAGATTGAGTTTGAAGGATGGCAAAGATTGAAGATGTTTTTTTTTTTTTTTTTTGAGACTTTACTATCTAAGATTAAAAAATTATTAAATGTTTATTTTTAAAATTAATTTTTTAAGTATACTTTAATAATTGTATTATTTTATTAATATTAATTATGGAGTATAAAAATTTTACCGATGATAGATACAATAATTTTACCACAAAGATATAGGCCTTTAACGAGGGAATCCAAATTAAAAAACGCCTCAGTTGCTGTCAATCTTCAGGTTACACTACCAAATCTCAATTTTGTTCTATAGGTATGGGATTATTACAAAAGATTTAGTTACGTGAAGTTTGAATTGGACAAAAATTTGTGATGATTTGAAATAAAGAGATAAACCCTTTTGTGATTTGTCCACCTACTAATATTTAACCCAAAAATTATAGTACAGAGCCATCGCTATTTATGGAAAATTCAAGCTTAAACAACTTTTACTAAGTCTTAGATAAAAAAATTCACTTATACTAATGTAAAATTTTTTAATTTTTATGTAATATTTTAGTCATTGATTAACATTTATTTAGAAGTTAATTACAAAGTTAGTTCTCATTAATTATTCACTTATTTTTTATTTTTTTTTCAATCGTTAGATAAATACTAATCAATGGTTAAAAAATTATATAAAACTAAAATGCTTTACACTTGTATAAGTGAATCTTTTTTTAAAAAAAAAAAATATATCTATAATTATGCTTCACAAAGTTAACAAGTAAATAGTGGTTGTAGAAATAAATGCATATTTTTTAAAATTTAAAATTTAAAACTTAAGATTTAATAAATAACAAAAGTCATTAATACATTACATAAACTTTTCAAGTCCTTTTTTGGACTGCATGTTCTTCTAATTTAGTGCTTCTAATTAGACACATTTATTCAAAAGTTAGGAAAACATTAAACACAATAAATAATTCTAATTTAAACCAAAATTAATTGTTATCTTTCAACTGTTTGTTATATCTAAAAAAAAAATTCTACAACATCTGACTATCTAAATTTGCTCAATTGATGATCCTCTCTATAGTTTTCAGATAACTTTCATTTAGTATAGTACTTAATAAGTAACATCTACTATAAACAAGCCATTAGATGAGTAATTTAAATGGAACAAAAAAAAAAAACACAACAAATTAAAATAGAATTGAAGAAAATGGTTTATGCTTTTGTTTTATGAAGGACAACCCAAAACATTTTCAGACAAGCCAGCTCCAGTTTGTCAGGAAGTTCCTATCCTAGCCCATAGGTAAAAACTTGGAATTAACCCAAGCCCAATCTATCTCACTCCACAGTCCATAGTCTAATAGAAAAGAAAGAGGGTGAAATAAAAAATAATAATAATAACGCTTTTTTCATCATTTTCTTTATTCGGTAGTATAAAAAAGGGGAAAAAAAGATTATTAAAAATGAGAAATGATATATTTTGATTTTACTTATGGTTTTAATTATTAATGCTCTAATCAGATATTTTTGGGTATAATATAAATCACACGAAAATATCATTACGATTAATATATGATTCACCATTTTAAATGATTGAAAAAATCTCATTAATCTTTATAAAGATTAATTAAAAAATTAGTCAAAATGAAATAAAATTTTAGAAAGATTTTAAAATTTATTAAAAAAACCTAAAAAACTAGATTTTTTTTAATGAAAAAAAATATTCAATCTTGCTTCTGACACATTCTATTTGTTTTATCAGTTTTAGAATTTTGGAAAAACAAACTTAATTTATATATATTTTCTGTATATGGATGGAGAAGATAAGGCAAATTATTGATGTTTAAGAATTAGGAAACAACCTTAGATTTTTAGTACTTTTTTATTATTATTATTATTATTATTATTATAATTATTATTATTATTACTAAAAAGAATTAAAAGTACATAAAATGGAGACAATGCGGAACAGAGCATATCCATCTTGAATGTCCCACATCTCTGACTTAGAGGAAGATCTCTTCGGAGCTGTCATACGTAGGAGTATCCATAAACTTAATATTTTAATTGGTTTAAACAATTTGGTAGTTTACGACATGGTGAAGCTACAGAGGGGACAGAAGTGGCCTTGGCCCTTTTGTTTTCGAGTGGTAAAAAATAATAAAAGTTTATATCGATCAACAATAATTTATATTTTAATTTTTTTTATTTATTTTAACTTTTTATTAAAAGAATTTCTACTTCATTTTTAGTCTACAACTACTACTACCCTCCCTTCTTACGTTATCCAAATGCACAATAGATGCTACATTCCATCACGGAAGATCATGTTCTCCCTCTCCTTGATTTACTAAACTTTTTTTTTAATTGTATGTATAAAATTTGTGGCAAGAGAAGCTATATCCACCCTAGAATAAAGCACCAATACTTTGACAGAATTCTCTCATTACTTCAAATTTTTTATTTTTTAAAAATATTTATATTTGCCATTTTAAAAAAAAATTAAACATATTTAGAGATAATATATACTCATATTTGACATTAATTTTTTGAATTCGACTAATATAATCATCAAATAATTAATTTTTATCGTATAAAAAATTATAAAAATATAATTTTATATTAATATAATTGAATTTCTCTTTAATTATTTATTTACTTTTTGTGTCTGAAATGATATAAATAATGTTATAGAGATCATCCTCTCTAAAGTCTTCTGTAATTGTCATATATATATATATATATATATATATATATATATACACACACACACACACACACACACACCAAAAACCCTCGATGTAATCAAAGACCCTGTTTTCATGTTATCTTAATTTCATTGCTTGAAATGGTCCTCCGGGCCCCCACCTGCCTCTTCTCATGTGGAGCCTTGTATGTACCATCTAACAAGACCAAATATTCTTTTCCTTAACACAATTATTAAGTGGAGAATTGAATCCAAAATATTTTTACCGTTTTTCTGGTTCCTTCTTATTGAAGCAATTCGTGTACATTCATTTTATTTTATTTTTATATCAATCATGTAAATTAAAACATTATATATATATTAAAATGTTAAATATAAATATGATACGTGCATTAAAAATATCATATTAATTATATTTAAATATATTTTACCATATTTATTATACTATTTTTACATTTATTAAGTTTGTTGCATAAAATTATTGGATCTATTTAAAATTAAATACCAAACTCAAATCCTTCAAGAGGTATCACCTAATTAGAAGGATACATAGAGTCTTTATACTAGGAATTTAACTGTCACATATGTATAAGCACATGAATATATATATCACACCAGTTGACATTAAGATGACAGTGACATCAACAGCTTACAAAAACACACTTTCATTATAAAGGCAAATTAGATCAGAAACCAAAACTCTAGCAAACTTACTATACGAAGGGATTAATTTGCAAACCATGAAAACAATGGGAAAATTTCCCAAGATATTCAAGTACCTTGCAAAGTATGACATGACATTAAATTTGCTCAATCAAGCTTCTGGAAATATTTCCATAGTCTTGTTGGCTTTGGAGGACGTTGGTGGAGTAGGGTTGATCTTTGAGGAGCCAAGGCCACCCATTTTGCTGGACGATGAAGCTTTTTTATGGGAAATGGAAAGTGAAGATAAAGATTCAGCTACGCACTTGACCATCATTGTCTTCACAAGCTTTTTCTTCGCTGGGAACACGCTTCCTTTCTTCTCTTGGAACCTTGGCCCTTTGTTATCTACCGCCTCCTCCCTTGGCTTAAGACCCTCCATTTTTTTACCTGGATCTGCCTCTGTCGTTGCCGCTTCGCCGCCTTGGTTTAGCCTAAACGCCATCGTTGCTGCCTCTTCCGGAAGATTGTTGCGAAGTTCTCAAATATCTTTTGCGTTGGAATGTGAGGGCGAAGACCTTGGAATGGAGAGCTTAAATATATGGTGGATGGGAGATTAGACCGCAAGTGGACAAAAAAAAAAAAAAAAACAGAAAGTGGGAAAACTTGTAGGCTAAGAATGGATGTTTAGATTTGCTTAGGCATTTCGAACATAAACAAATCCGGTTTAGACACGTGTCACAAATATGACTTAAGTGAGAGAGTCACTTATAGCAAGACGTCCAGCGGAACATACTTTGATTAATTTTTTTTTTTTTTTGTTGGTCGAGGAAAAAAATTATATGTATTATGATTTTAAATTTTAAATAAATTAAATGTTATTTTTAAAAGTGATTTTAAGTATTAATTGGACTGAATTCGATTTTAAATCAATATTTTATTTATCGTACATATTAAAGGATAATAGATTGTGTAGAAGTAAATAGGTAAAAATATAACCAAAAAAATAAATAAATAAAACACTTAAACTAAGACTATATTCTTTCTCTAGATCCGAAGCTTGCACTATCATTTTTACTAAATTTACTTATAGATCGAGTCAGATTTAGATAAGACTTAAGCATGGTATTAACATTAAATATTTTTATTTAATCTCGACTCGGCTCAAAATATGAGTTTTGAATTTTACTCAAGTTCGATCATATTTGTAAATAGACAATTCAAATCCGTTTAGGTCCACCAATATTATTTTTTTTATAATTTATTTTTTAAAAAATATATTTTTTTAAATTTAATCTTTATTAATTTAATAATTTTTTATTAAATTTAAAAAATAAATAATTTAACTTAATTTTTAAAGTTTATACTATATATTATATATGTATTGTTTATATGACAAAAATTATATAATAAATAAAATATATAATGTACTAGTAAAATGGCTAGGGTCCGGTTAGGCACGATTTTAAAAGTTGAAACCAAGGTTCAATCTATTTTTTAATCGAGTTTAATTTTTTTATCTAAACTTATTTTTTAAATCTAATAATTTTATTTAAATCTTTTTAAATATCAAATAAATTTTTAAATTTAAACAAATAATTTAACTCTAAAGCATGTCGAATTCTGATGTACTTGATTTATTTTCTTGTCCATTGGCCTGATTTTTTGTTACAGGCTGTCGTTAGGAAGAAAAACAGAGACTTTATTTGGGTGCTTTCTCTTTCATATTGCGTTCACATTTAATCTTCAATTCCACCTCAACAAGGAAAAAAATCCAGTAATGATTATTGCTGATGTTATTGTGATTGAAAATAACTAAAAGTAGATTTTGGAACTGAAAATATCACCATTAAAAATACCTTATTTAGCAAATAATTGCCACGGTTTCTAAATGGAGCAATTGATTGTAAAGGTTTTAATGGTTAAAAGTAAAAGTTGTAACAGTCACGTCCAGATACGTTATCAAATGCAACGCATTGGAACGTGCTTGAACTTGGGAGTCTTTTTTGAAGGTTACCTTCTGAAACCAATTGATTCTAATTAAACCGACTTCCAAGTAAACTTTGGACTTTGGAGACGGGATATTTCATGGAAGTTCCAAACTTAAATTCAACTGATAGATCTAACATGATACAGACTTTGATCTCTTTCTAAGCGGGTCTGTCGGCACCGTGCCTCTCGCGAAGGAAGCGCACGTGACTTAAGAGTATCTTGACGAGAAAAGTCTTCTCGATCGGGACTCTTTTTCTCTTTTTTGACATGAAGGTAGCAAGAAAGTATGGATTCTTGCCTCTTGACCTTGAAAGGAGACCGTCGGACGAATCGCTCACCTAACTAGCCTTGGGCAGCCACTATGAAGTGGCTAATAATTGGAGTCGCCACTGATCATTTGAGCTAGGCATAATCGGATGCCTATCAAATTTAATATTTCGAGTTACGAAACTGGAGACGTTGGTTTCATGGTCTACGTTGTTCAAAGATTTGATGCTTAGGTTCGAAAGTTGGTTACGCATAAGGACGTATAAACCTCCTTGTGACGCTCGAAATCGGTATCTTTCTACCCATGTCCTAACTTGGTTTTGGTTTCTTAGGTTTTGACTTGTCATTATTTAATATAATTCCCTTTTTAATGCATGAATTTTGTATAACAAAGTAAACTCGAGTTTTAAAGAAAATTTGAATCTCATGTACGCCTCGGAGCAGTGAGGAACATAGAGATTGTGATTAAAAATGGCCTTCGAGTTTATTATTATTTTTTTTAATAGAGGATATTTTGGGTTAAGCACTGGAGAGATACCGACACGAAACATTGCCCTTTGTGATTTTTTTTTTAAAACGGTTTTGAAAATTTGAACGCAAGATGAACAACACAACGGGAAACATGTTAGTAAGATAAAAAAATAATATCGCATAAAAATAAATCAAAAAAAGAGGGAAAATAGGAAAGGATGATAGGAATGTATCTCGTTATTATCATCGATTATCTTGAAATACCCGAGTCAACAATTTTAGAGACGCATCAAGATCCATAGACTAATCGAAGCATAAAAACTGGGTTTGAACATTGAAAACTTCAAAGGAAACCTAAGGAGAGAAAATTTGATTTTTTTTTTTTTACGATTTTAAGAAAAATGAGATTGATAAATTTAAGTTGATAAATTTTGACTTTTTTTTTATAATTTTTGAAAAAGAATGAGGTTGGAGTATCCCCATAAATGACGACGTTGGTAAGTTCTGAAATACGAATTAGGTTTGCAAAAGTGGGGTTGGAGTATCCCCAATGGAAACTTCAATGATTTTAGAGAAACGAGCTAAAAGGATTTATCTTGACAAAGGTTCGGTGATTTCTTAGCACAATGACAATTTTTTTGACGAATTCTTGAAAAAATAGGTGATTTTTAATTAAAAAGAATTGATAAAAATAAGGATGATAAAGCTAAAAAATGTTCATGCCTTGATCTAAGTCTACGGGAGTCAATGCATGTTCTTTTCATCTAGATGGATTGATCGGGATCACATGAAGACATTTGAATGCCTTGGAGTGAGAGTTTGGAGGAATCAACTAATCTTGAACAACGCTGAAAATAGGGGACAGCATCGCACTGTTCCCATTTTCAATTTTATTCTGGACAAATCCGAAGATTCTAGGGGTCGTGTAAGGTACCATTAGAAAGTTAACTTGACAAGAATCAATATAAAATTATTCCAAAAATCCTAAAAAATTGCCTTCTAGGTGGAAATATTTTTCACATTAGGGCTTGGTTCAACACTAACAGCATATGCAAGGGAAGTGGGGTAGTTGATTTTGAAAAATCATCTTGTACTCATATGGAATCATTAAATTGCAAAAGATACCTTTACGAAAAGGGAATATCACGAAATTTTTGTGAAAAATATTTGAAAAATCCAAAAAAATCATCTTGTGGGCCGAATTGGCCCAAAAAAGTATGAATCCCTAATTCCAGAGGTTTTGGACAGCAAAACTTCAAAAAATCGTAACTCCTTCATCCGGAATGATCCGAGGGCAAACAAGACACCATTGAAAAGGTGATTCGATGCCCTTATAGGAAAAAATGTCATAAAATTCGTGAAAAATTATTTATAATCCGAAAATAATTTTTCAAGTCATGAATATGGTGCTGCCAGCATAAAACAGGAGGAATTTTCAATTTTCTTGGGCTTATTCAGACTAGATTCGAGTCATGGACATCTAAATATCCATGGTAGAAAACAATGAGTAACATGGGCTTCATGAGCTCATCTACACAATCTCGGAGTAGTTTGGGATGATGTTGTTACTTTCCTGAAGGACTTGATTGGACGGAAGGAAAGAAAGAGAAAAAGAAAGAAAATTAAGAAATTAAGGAGGCCGAAATCATTTCATTTCCTAATGTAATTGAGCAACTTTTTATCGAGGGATTGAATTAACCCTTCAAATCATAGTGTAAACATTAATTTCTTTTTCAACAATTAAAGGATCATATTATTGTCAAAGAATATGGACAATTGCACTCTTTATTCCCCTCACTTTTTAATAAAACAAAATAATAAGTGTGTTCTTTCTTTCGTTTTCTCTTTCTACTCTGTCGGTTTCACACATACAAGAGGATAAAAGTTTATAATATTAAAAAATCCCAACTCTTTTAGTTGTACAAATATAATAAATTAAAATATTTATTGTTTATTAATACGGTAATTAGTATTTCATGTGTCGTAGTTGTGTTGTTTTTTATGTTATAATTATATGTGTTTATAATTATATATTTTAATAAATTTTAATATGTAAATAATTTTTATTATATGAATTTTGATATATTCATACATCATCATATCGTATTCATACTCGTGTTATTTTCTTATCCCCGGCTATAATTTGCAACACAATTATTTATTTTTTATTATATTTAAAATTATCAAATATATATATATCCAAACGCACGTGAGGAATATTCTTTATATAATTAAGTAATAATATGTAATATTATGTAATAGAATTTTATTATTATTTTTATGCTGCTAGCAATTAGAGACAGATACCAACAATTCCAGATATAGCAGAAGAAATGTGCAAAGTCAAAAGTACAAGTTAAGTTCATAGCAAATTGCTCTTAAAATCAAAAGTTTTTCGCAACATGCATGTGTCATGCCAAAGCGCTTTAAAGAAGTAGGCAGGGTGCATTAATCCCACATCGGATGAGAAAGAGAAGGTCTTTGGGCATAAAAGCGGGTGCGTTGCACATCCTATTAGGCATGTCTTTTGGGAAGAGGGTAATGGCCCTGTGACAAGTTGGTATCCGAGCCAGAAGTTCGTAAAGGTATTGATAGTAAAGATGGCGTCTCAGGCAGAAAACCAAACACAAGAGGTCCCAGAGACTCGTGGGAGATGAAGGAAGGCCAACAGTTCGAGGGATGTTCTATCGGCCATAGATGGCAGGGTGGCCAAGCTCGAGGTGACCGTCGGA
>JBBYHK010000015.1:9936376-9954835 GCA_038382065.1 Adansonia grandidieri | reverse complement strand
AGATAAAAACAAGCTTGATGGATGGAGTGGACACTGTCACGAGGAAGACTTTCTATGATTATATCTACGCTGCATGCGATTCCCACCAATATGCTCACTTGATTCAAAGCACCAAAATATATATGTGACAAGATTGATCGACCGGTGCGCAATTTCGGGTAGTGTCAACTACCAGAAAAGAGAAAGTTACATTTAGTAAACTGGGACCGACTGTGTCAACCTATACAGAAGGGGGACTAGGAATAAGGAGAACGGAACTAGCAAACCAAGCACTGCTGGGTAAGCAAGCATGGTGAATCCTCACAGACAAAAGACAAGAAGTTGCTTTTGTTTTAAAAGCTAAGTACTGTAAGCGCACTGGCTTTGATGAGATAGAAAAAATCGGGGGACTCCTGGATATGGAAAGGAATTCTCCAAGGACGTGATGTGTGCCTCAAAGGACTGGATACACAGATTAGGTGAGGAAACCAATCTGTAATCAGGAATGGTAAATTTGCCTTTAAACATAACATGAATGAAACTGAGGAGCAATTGGTTCCAGTTAAGGCAATCATCTGTCCTATCCAAAAGATTTCGCATCCAATCTTATCCCCAATTCTCCTCAATCAGGGGCACGAAAGAAAGCCTGGCTCAAAGGTCCTTTTATTTCTTTGAGGGAGAGGACAAATGGGTCTGGAAATTTGATTTTAATAGGGATTTCGCTGTGCGCTCGGCTTACTAGGTTTTATTGGAAAAGTCAGGAGGCCAACGAGAAGACAATGACACTGGCCTTTGGAGTAAGCTATGGAAGTTAAAAGTTCCATTTAAGATGTCCTTATTCCTGTGAAAGATTCTTAATACCGAATTACCGGTGCGAAGCCAGCTTATGAAACGGAACATAGTCATACTTGACTGATGCCCCTTTTGTCAAGGCGAAGAGAAGACTATGGATCACCTCTTTATTAATTGTCAGCTTGCCAGGGCGGTTTGGTATACATCAGACTTGTCCCTAAGAGTTGATGATCCTAACCAGAAGAGGCTCGGACCCTGGATAAAAACATGGATTTGGGAAACTGATGTTAGGAACTGGGACCACTAGAGACTCAGGTTCTCAGTTTATGAGCATCTTATTGTCGTTATGGAGGCACAAGGATGAATGTATCTTCGAAAGCAGGTGTCTGGACCTGGTAAGGGTCCTTTTCCACCACAAAATACAATGGGCTGGAATCATGAATGCTTTCTCCAACTGTCCATTATTCCCAATCAAACCCTGACGCTCAATACCAGAATTGAAGCTGAAAAGCGAGCTGCAATGATGTCTTACAAGGACGTTTGGACCTTGCTCCTTGGCACGCGGAATGGTTTTGGAACCAGTGCTATCCTCCAAGATCCAAAAGAACTCTGTTCTTGTGCTGTCGTAGCATCGATACATCGTCGTCATGCCGTGCCAGGATTCTACTCCTACGAAAAGTGCTTTGCAGAATTAAGGATCTAAATGCTTCACCCATTGTTTGCAGAGATGTAGGAAATAAATGGGCAAACATTGTTAGAGGCAGAACGGCTGTTCCGTGGACGGCTCAACCAGCTCTCGAGATATTCGCACCATACTAGGTTAGAAGTTCAAACATTGTCTTCCATTTTGTCAATTTTAGGAGCCCGCTTTCCAAAGAGGTGAAGGCAATGGCAAAGACAGCAGCCAAAGCAAGAACATCCTACGGTTGGCCGTTAAACTGTTTCCATGCTTTTTTCCTTGCTTGGTTACCAAAAAAAAAAAAAAAAAGCCCTTACGCGGTTATGCCTACTTCTCTCAACCAAAGGATTAAATTTATTAAAAAAAAA
Source organism: Adansonia grandidieri (assembly GCA_038382065.1). Classification (NCBI taxonomy): domain Eukaryota; kingdom Viridiplantae; phylum Streptophyta; class Magnoliopsida; order Malvales; family Malvaceae; genus Adansonia; species Adansonia grandidieri. The sequence continues at coordinate 9,953,017 of JBBYHK010000015.1, read as the reverse complement.
ATTTGAAGATTAAAGTTTCAAACTTAATTTTTTGAGTTAGGTAGGTGGTCGTTTCAGCAAAGGTCGGATTATCTACTTAGCTATGTTAGTTTTAAACTTGTTTTGAATTTTTTTAAAATTAAATCACTTTATTTTTATTTAAATTATTATTTAATAATAAAAATAATATATTTTTTAAATTTAATTATATATAAATAATATTTTAATTATTAATAAACAATAAAACTAGTTTTTATGTTACCTTGAAAAAAGTTAAAAGTTTTCGAATTGTAACTCAATTAATGAGCAATCTAGTAAATGTAAATGTAGGCCTATACATTGCTAGCTCGATGGGCTCAGTTAGTTTAGAGCATAGTCTTGAATAAAAGTTTGAAAATTGAAGCCCACCCAGATCCATCGCAGGATTTTATTTAATAAATAAATATTTTTAATTTAATTTTAATTTTAAATATATTTAAAACTAATATTTTAACATATTTTTAAAAAATTATAATTTTGAATAAAAATATTCAAAAATCAATCGCACCTATCTAATTTATGACATCTTTAATTAGGGGAATATATGTACTTAGCATAATTAATTAATTATTAAAATAAACTTGCAAAGTGATCCTCGAAAAGTAACAAGTAATCGAGTCACTGATTCAATTTAATTGAACCTCATATTTAATTTATTAATAATAATAATAATAATAATAATATACTTTTGTAATCATACATAAATTAATTTCAATGTGCACTGCAGATTTTACAAACTAGTGACCATCTCCATTATTTATTTTCTTATCTGAACATACAAAAAATAATAATAATAATAAAACTAAGGAAGTGTGAAGAAGTAGGAGAAAGTCATACTTAATTCTCAAGTAATAGAATTGAAAATAAAAATTTTGATAAAATTAATTCAAAATTTTGAATCTAAATATTTTTTATTTAATTTCATAAATAATTCATTCATACTTACTCAAACAAAATCTCAATAATTCAAATCCAAAACTCAAAATAATGAAAATTAAACTTGATTTAATTATAATTTAAAGTTAATGAAAATGTGTAATACAAATTAAAAATGAAAAAAATATCATCAATTTTAAAATTTTAACTTAATTTAAAAATTACTCAATATAAAATTAGTTATTATTATTTCTTAAAAAAAAAAACTTACCAACATAATAATTAAAAATATATTAAAATTGATATATAAACTTAAAGATCGAATTTAATCGTCCTCTTTTTACCCCTTAATAATAATAATAATAATAATAATAATAGTAACAGTAATAAACATGATTTGAATCATAAAGTGATTAGAATTTTGACCCGACCCGACCCAATCAATCTGTCACCACTTTAATTTGAGAAGGAACGACACTCAGACTATCGAAGTTGGGAGCGAAAAGGAGTCGCAAAAAGGAGATGAGGCTAACGTGGAACAAGAACAAGAACAACAAGAAGCGTTCCCGGGAACCTCTGCCAAACTACCCAAACCTTCCCTTTGATCAACAAGAACCCTCTTCTGCTGATGGTGATAGTCAGCTGCAGAATCAAGAACCCGCAGCTTCTCAAAATCAAGAGAAACCCTCTGCTGATGCTTTGAATTCTGACTTCAAACAACTTGCCCAATCTTTCCAAGCCGAAGGCAACAAGCTTGCTGAGGTTTTTTTCTTTTTCTTTTTGTCTAGTTTCCAATTATTTGATTTTGGGTGTTGAAAAAGATATGATCTTTGCTTGTATTATCTAATTGGGAATTCAGTAAAGAGTTTATGTTGCCTATACTTAACATAATTTTATGTGTTGGTAATGACGAATTTTACCAATTTATTGACTGATTAGGGGGTTTTTGCCCTTTCTTATGGCACTTTAAATTCTGTTTCTTTATGACTTGCTTTGTTTCACGTTTAATTTCTCTAAATTATAATGCTATGAGAGGAAATAACCCAAATGGATTTATTTTCACCCACAATAGGAATTGTAGCAATCCAACAGGAAAAAAAGAGGGAAGAAACACTAGTTAAGTTGAGCTTTGATATTTTTAAATGGTTTAATTACTAGGCTTGTAGTTTCCATCAGTATGAAAACGTGGTACTTCTGTTGATCCGTTTATTTTTCTATTTTGGCATACTTGATATGATGTTATTAATTCTCATAGCTAATCTCTTTTGAAGGATGGGAAATACCAGGAAGCACTTGGGAAGTGGGAGGCGGCTCTTAATTTGATGCCTGAAAATGCAGTTTTGCTTGAGCAGAAGGCACAAGTTCTACTTGAAATTGGGGATGCATGGAGTGCATTGAAGGCAGCAACTCGTAAGTTTCAGTTCCTTTTTCACTTATGTTTCTGGATATAGTTTTCAGTTAGTTGTCTTGCAGTGACATTGTTTAAATGCTTATTTGATTTAAAGCTCCTTAGACAATATGAGAAGTTACAGAATGCAATGCACAGTATATTCAGCATGTTTCTACCTTTGAATATATAAATGTGCTTTGGTATTCTTCTTGTTTGTTTGTTTGTTTGTTGCAATACAAAATTATGAATATATATATATATATATATTTTAGTGTAAAACTTTTGTCTGCTTATCTGTGGATTCTACTTGGCAGGAGCGACTGAATTGGAACCATCATGGGCTGAGGTTTGTCAATTTTGTAACCTGAATGCAATGTCAAATATTAAGTTTTATTATTTACCTCTGAAAACATCATTAACCTTTTATAATTCTTTAACAAAAACATGATGCTCATATTTCTCAAAGGATCTGGAGCATTTCTTACTGGTAATCTGGTGTATATGCATGCAAAAATTGAGCTGATTTGCATGGTTTTACACTTGGTACTTTGTAGTCCATCATCAAATTAATTATGCCCATAAAGCTGCACAAATTTAACTAATGAGGAGAAAAAGAATTTGTATATTGATCCATAGAAGTGGTTGACTTTCCACATGGCAGCTAATTTCCCCAGATTTCCCAAGCCTGCTATATGTAAGATGATTGCTAGTTAATGCTGACATATTGCAATCGTGGTTTCTTCTTTTAATAACTTCATTAGAACAAATTTTTAGTCAGAAGTACCTCTCAGTTATTGTGGTGTTTGTTCTTGCAAAAGCTCTGTTTTGTTAGCTATGAGGTTGTATTTTTTTCAGGCATGGGTCACTCTTGGTAGAGCACAATTAAACTTTGGAGAGCCTGATAGTGCCATTGAGAGTTTTGATAGAGCATTAGCTATCAAGGTACACTTTCGATACTTATTATTCTTTATTACTTTGTCTGGCCTCATATTTTGAGGAAGTGTGCTGTATTGGATCTTTAAGTTGCTGCTTATATTTGGAAGTCTAGTGTCTCTGGTTAATTGCTCTTGATCCCTGTATTCTTATCCTGGGTAAGAGCCTAAGAGGGAAATTTTTGGGCAAAGCTAGCAACTGAACTATGTCGACTAAATTTTATCCTCTTTGAAATGTCAATCTAAAGTAGATTAACAGAATTGTTTAGCAACATCTTGAGTTTTTGCCACGAGGCCTCTGTGAAATCTGTTTATACTCTATAGTCATCTCCTAGTTTCATCTCGTACCACATCGTACACCCTAGTAATTAAGAGGGAGACTGCATTCTAGTAAGTCTATTAGACTGCATGTGGTTGGGATTACTGAAGTCTTATCGTTTTGCAGCCTGATTCTGTAGAGGCACAAGATGACCGGAAAACTGCATTACAACTTATAAAGAGAAGAAAGCAGCTTCATTCATCAGGTCTGAGTGCTGATAAAAGCCGTTATGTGGTAGGTGATAAGACTGAGGCTTCCTGAGTTTACACAGAGCAATTTTTACTGATAGGAGGAATGATGTTTGGACCATTAGCCGCATTGAGAATTCAATCAGCGGTAAAGGATGTAGACAAAGGAAAGAGCTATATGACCAAAAAATTTGGATTTGCTTAGAATTCGACTGCAAGGAAGAACTTTGCGGACAAAAAATGGGATAGTACTATGGCTTCTAAAAGTTTATACAAATGGGGGATGTTGTCTCGAATTTGAGCTTCTAGGAAACTTTTGTTAAAATTTAAACTATGAGACCATGTACAGATAAATTCTCCGAAGAGCATGTATAATATCGGACATCGGTAGAACATCCCCTTTGAGCTTTTTGTTATATTTATGCAAGACGAAATGAAAAGAAAGGAAACTATTAAGTTTTGCCTATTCGAAGGCAATCCTGGTTCTTGCATGCGTTTTGTTTCGGCCTTCGGTTTTACGATTATATTGTCCACTTTAGAGCTCATATTCTTAAAACAATCCTAGCCTAAAGCCCTTGCAATTTCTCTTAGCACAAACTTCTTAACTTTCCCAGTTGATGTCCTAGGAAGCTCCTCCTTGAACAGCACAGTCTTGGGTGCCATAAAATGTGGGAGCCTGGCCCTACAAAACTCTAAGATCTCTTTCTCGGTAGGCTTTTCACTGAACTCATCCTTCAAACTTACAAAAGCACAAGGCGTCTCACCCCAGAACTCATCCAGTCTTGCCACCACGGCCGCCTCCTTGACAGCTGGATTCGAGTACAAAACCGACTCAACTTCAGCACTGCTTATATTCTCCCCGCCGCTAATGATCACATCCTTGGATCGATCCTTGAGCTCTAAATAGCCATCAGGATGAACCACGCCAATATCTCCTGTATAAAACCAGCCACCCTCTCGCATGCATGAAGATGTAGCTGTAGGGTCCTTTAGGTAAGCGAGCATTACCGGCCCACCTTTGACAATAATTTCTCCAAGCGATAAACCATCTTTTTTTACACTAGTTCGTCTCTGCGGATCCACCACGTCCATTTCCATTAACCCAATCGTCCTGACCCCTTGCCTGGCTCTTAAGCTGGCTCGATCTGGCGCAGCCAATGCGTCCCATTGTGGTCTCCATGCACAGGACACAACGAACCCAGCTGTTTCAGTTAACCCATAGCAATGGCTAACTTTAAAACCTAATGACTCAGCCCGCAACAGCAATGGTGCTGGCACTGGAGCCCCTGATGCAAGGAACTGGACCTGTTTTTCCAATGGTTCATTAGTCACAGAACTTGATGCCACCATGTTTAGCACTACCGGCGCACCGCAAATATGGGTCACGTTGTGTCGCTTTACTAAGCTATAGATTGTGGATGCATCAAATTTTCTAAGACAAATGTTAGTCCCACCCACCGCAGCCATGCCCCACGTGTAACACCATCCATTGGCATGAAACATCGGGAGGGTCCACAAGAAAACAGGATGATGTGGGACCGACCAATCAATTAGGGAACTAACGGTGTTGATGAAGATTCCCCTGTGGCAATGTACAACTCCTTTCGGGGACGACGTGGTGCCTGATGTGTAGTTTAATACCATCGGGTCCCACTCACTCTCTGGTCGGACCCACTTGAAACCAGGATCACCATTTTCAACCATGTTCTCGTAAGTGTCAATGAAACTATCAATGGTGGATGATGATGATGGGGAGGGTCCATCATCCTTAACGAGGACGAGCAATGGGACATTAACACTCGATGGGAACAAAGCTATGGCTTCGAGAACAAGGGAAACAAATTGATGGTCAACAAAGACGAGCTTCGATTCGCTGTGGCGAAGGATCACTGAAACAGTGCGGGCATCAAGGCGAATATTGACGGTGTTGAGGATGGCCCCACACATGGGGACAGCGAAATGAAGTTCATACATGGCGGGGATGTTGGGCGCCACGACCGATACTACGTGGCCTCTCATGATCCCCATGGACGACAACGACGATGCCACTTGCAAAGAGCGATGGTTTGTTTGCGACCACGTGTAAGACGATTCATTATACACGATGGAAGGGCAATCTGCGTAAGCAACGGCAGCTCTTTCCAGGAACCCTAGTGTTGTAAGTGGGGTTGAATTTGGTGCTGCTCTCCCTTGCCTTGGTTGCTCCATTAATTCTGATTTTGATCCTTTTGGTGTGTTTTAGTAATTAGGCTCTTTTATTTATCATGTTAAACGTCTGAAATTCTTGGGAAATAAGTTTTGTTTCATCTGAAACTGTCTTAATTACTGTTAATCTGAGGTTACATTTTAATTAATGTAATCTTAATTAACTTCTTCATCACAACTAATACAGTAGAAGGAAAGCTAATTAATACTGTAACATAAAGATTTTCAATTGCAAGCTAGAAAATGGGCTATCGGTTAGAATGCGGTACTAGGCTGATAAAAAAATAGACCAGTCATAGCATTGGATTCGGCTTTTAGAACTTCGCTATTTAGCTCTGGATTCAGCTTTAGTAACAACGTAAACATTTAATTACTTATATTGATATTCTTAAAATTCTCGTCAAAAGCAAATTTATATTTTAGGTTATTTAACACTATTTTCTTAAATGTTCTTTTGGCTCAAAAATAAAATACTAAAATACTAATAACACGTTTGTATTAACAATTTAGCAACAACATAATGCTTCCAAGATAAAAGAATCTAATCATCAATAGCACTATTTTTCAATGAATCTACAAGCTTCAACATTGCAGCCTTGTTTTTTCCCCCCTTCATTTTTGGTCACAAAATTTTGTATAGTCTGGTTTTTCCTTTTCCAAATCAAATAAATAAATAAGTAAATAAATAAAGTACAATTAAACAGCGATATTGAGAGATTACATGTCACAACTTACAAATCCATGATCTGATTCAATTGATTTTTGCTTTCTAATTAATGAAAAAGAGAGATTAGGCAAAACAAGGACAAATATTTAATGAAACGACATAGATAGAGCTAACTCACCTAGTGAGGAAGCAAAAATGATGTCCCAAAGCATAGCAAAAAGAAAATTATCCTAGAATTTTTCTTGGTTTTAAAAACAAGGTTTTTTGGTCAGAGTTTTCTCCACAATTATACAACATTGCTGAGAAACATTTGCTATCCGCTGATAACCTAACCTCCCCTAAACTATCAATTCTTATAGTACAAACTAACATCTGTCCAATCGTTACCTGTTAGCGGGTGATTTTCAGTACCAACGAGATCTAACGGTTGCGCGATCCCCTTGATCAAGCAGAGACCATAGTACACATCATGTATTCAGCAGTGCCAAACAAAAAATATACAGCCTTCGGAATCATTTCTTGCTCATAGCTAGCTAAGCATCCAAATGCCAGTAAAATCTAATGAAGTTAATAATCTACTAAAATATTTGTTTCCCAGCTGAAAAAATGCAGTGAAAGTAAGTTGTCCCTCTTGAGTTATCCATTAAAAAGCAAAAGCATTATACAGTGAAAACTGAATCATGTTATCTCGTCCAAGTGTAAGGCTCTTTCTAACTCTCTGTCTGAGTTGAATTCAACTTCTCCTCGAACTGTAGAGTACTAGCAGCAGTTAGAAGCATGTCCACTCCACCTCTACGTTTATCGGACTCCTCTTTGTCTCTCCGATTCGGCATCAATTCCAAATTATCATATGCCATCTTCCCACCTACGCCTTTTATTTTCAGCTTATTTTCATATGCTCTTTTAGCTCTGCCTATTTGCTGGATCCCAGCATCACATTTTCTGCAAAACCATTTCCCTCTTGGAATCGAGGTTCGTGGCGGTATCAGGCAATAAATGTGGTATGCAGCATCACAGCCATCACATAAAACAATCTTATCATCATCTTTGTCAACAAGGCATGTTCTACACAGACAAGAAGGGCAGTACCAACGGGAACAATATGATTTTAACTGCTTCGATGTCAGGCACCTTACATGATAATATTTACTGGGGCAGTAGGGGTGCTCGCAACTCCTTAACTTATCACCTTTTTCAATATCACTTCCACAAACTTTACAAACATGTGAGTTTTTGCTCCCTGGTGATAACTGAAGCCCATTATCGACACTACAATTTGAATTTTCTTCCATTTCAGTAAATGTATCAAAATATTCACTATTATTATCATCAGCAACATTGCTGTTGACAGTCCGGGGGGCATTCAATCTCTCACATATCACACAGTTCTCATGTGGAGATCCCATTCCATTATCAGTGCAGCTGGCACAATACCAACTTTTTGGAGGAATCACCTTCACAGCAGGCTCAATACAGGCAACATGGTACATTTCCTCACATGAATCACAAACTAAACAATCCTTCCCATCTGCTTTCTTCCCACAATGCCTGCAAGCGCTAACTCTATAGACACCACAAGCTTCGGTGTGCTCCAATTTACCAAGAGGTTCTGATTCCCGAGTACAGAACTGTTTTTCATTGAAAAAATTCAGACTAATTCACAGGGATGAACTCAACCTTCACAACAGATTCTTAACACATAAAAGCAGATCGCTCGCATGTAATACACATGAAAAGCTAGAGAACAGTTCAGGTCAGAATCCTCCTACTGTCTTGAAATCAAGATTATATACAACTGCTAAATTCAAATATCCATCAAAATGCTCTACGAAATGCTAAATTCAAATAACCATGCATAACAGTATATGACTACTCCATACAAGCAGGAAACCTGCCTGATCCCATTATAAATACATGCATGAAAGAAGGCAACCAACTAGCCAGCATGAAAAATATTAGGGTTTACTTGAGTTCTCCACTCGAAGAAGAAAACATAGCAGAGGCCCCAGTTGAAAATTTTGAAGCCCCAAAATGAAGAAAAAGAATTCTATACATGAGAATCTTAAAACACAACCATCAATTCTGTACAATGCCAGACTTCTATTGGAATCTGTCCACACATAAGAGCAGTGGAAATTCCAGTCTTATCCTAAATTAACTTTATCCAAATTCTGAAGCACCAAATGCAACACTAAACTACCTAATAAAGTTCTTTCTTTACTGATACTAACCACCTAATACAGTTAGAATGCACCTGTAACTGCTACATGAAAATACGGTAATGCATTTAGTTGATACAAGCATGCCAATGCATACTATAAGCTCATGAATGTTTACCTCATGTTTCTCCTCTTCAGCAGCACCACCAGAACAGCCAACCTGAAAAGGTTGAAGAAAAAGCATCACAATAAAATCAGAACAAGACACTCATTATCAATGAAATAAATTCCTTAAGCAAATTACAAAAATTCAAATAACTAGAGTAGCATAGTGCATGTTTATTAACTCACTTGTTGACTAAAGGAAGTGCTTGATATGTTTGAAAGGCTCTTGGCAAGGGATATCATTTCAGTTCCTATTTCTTGAAGTTTTCTCCATATCTACAGGAGGCATTTAGGTTAAGATAAATAAATAAATAAATATATTATATATAAATAAGTGATAACAAAAAGAACTGGATCCGCTATAAGGAACAAACATTTTCCTTTTTCTTTTTCTTTTTCTTTTTCTTTTTTTTTTTTTTTTTTGGAGCTTTGTGAGCATTTTTTTTTTTTTTTTTGAGAAAATGCAGCAAAATTTAGATTAACATTGTGGCATGTGTATTAAAATAAATTAAACTCCAATGCTTTAAGTTTCCTTCTAACAATATGCAAAATTATTAATGGAACAAAACAAATCAACTAAGATAGTTTCAGAACTGCTTAAGGACAACATAGATTGCTTGAAGAGGTGCAATTTCAACAGTTACTGTCATTGAAAATAAACTACATTCTATTCAATGTTGTAAAGGACCGGGAAAAAAAAAGTATAGCATGAAGCTGTTTAACCTATCAAAACTAGGAAGTCAATGAAACGTTTTTACCTTTTAACTAAGCAACTACATTCCAGTAATGCATGCAAACAAAATTAAAAAAAAAAGGTTAAATAAATTACCTGCTGAATATCTGATGAGAATAGCATAGGTGAACGCTCATAAACTCCTTCCTTCATCCTTGAGTTTATTAGACTTATGTGAAAAAGGCTGTCAAGCTTAATCCCTTCGAAATTGTCAAATAGAAGCTTACACAGAGACGTGAACTTTTCAGAAATTATGACTTCAAAGAAAACATGCTGACACATCTCAGTGGTAGTTTGAGGATTTGATTCCTTAAAAGACCCATTACGTATAACAACCTCCAGCCCCTCAGATGTACGCAGAGTTCCATTAGGAATTCGCCCTGCTTGCAGAAAGCATTTCTGTTTATCTTCATGAGAAGCATCGGAATCCTGTAGAAGAATATAAAACAACATTTCCAATATATCAAAGGAAATCGACAAGAAAAAGGTCACTGCAAGACATCACAGACCATATGGAGTTAGGTTAACAGCACAAACCTTAACCGTCACATTATAACCATTTTCGCGATGAAGTGCATCTTGAATGCAACGTTGTATACCACCTTCATCACCACTTAATAACTGATGCATGCGCTCCAATACAACATTTCTCCACTTCCTCTGTAGACGATAATTTGAATCATTCAAAGAAGCACAATGATCTGTCCCAGGAAGAGCGACCTGCTCAGAATAGTCAGAATCCATTAGCATGTCGAACAGTACTTTTACGGTCTGCAACAAGCCACATGTTCTTTGGACAAAAGAAAAACAAAGACAAGAACATGTCAGCATAAATAGAATACTTGGGTACTCACAGTTAAAAAAACAGTGCATGTTTCATTGATTCAATTAAACAAATCGTATAACTACAAATATTTCACAAGGAAAAAGAAAATATACCTTTCATTAGTCGAACCAGATGAATCATACAACTAAAAATATTTGACAACTGAAATACAAATCAATTAACCATAGCAAGCCCCTAAACACTGAATGTGCAAAAGCAATTGAGATGAAACCAATTAAGCCCATGAAATATAACAAAAAATAAAATAAAATCTTAAGTTCAAACAACATCTGCCCATCTTGTCCTTACAGTCAAGACTTGCCTCACTAAGCCTCTTACTGACCCAGTGACCCTAATGAAGGAAATCCCACCTTCACAGTTACAAGATCTAGAAGCCATGTATAAAGGGGTTTTCCTACAGTGAGTCAATCGTAAGCCACATACAGGAAGAAAATTTAACTGCAAATCTGATAAAATTTAAAATATTGTTGATTACTCATATGCCATATACCAACCAAAAATCAATAAAATAACAACAAACGTAAAAAACCATTGTACAGTATCAACTGCATTGCTAAAGAGCAGATGCGAATTTGCATGCTTATGTACCATAGTGTGGTTGCAAACATCATCAAATCTTTGCTTCAGATAATTCAGAAACTTTTCCAATTTCATCATTAAAGTGTTCTACAACAGGGTGGCATATAAAACCATATCTTGCTTCACTAAATTCAGAAGCTTCTACTTACTCATCATTAGATACCTAAAGGTGGCTATAAGTCATAATACAGGAATTCAATCATGCTCTATGACTTATTTGTAATGCTGACAAGATTCTTTTTTTTTCTTTTATAAAACATATGGGATACAAAGGAATACAAACATGAAACTTGTCAAAAAGACTATCACTTTCCTTGTGATACAGGATTAAAAATTTTCAAGTACGTAATTTTCAGCTGACAGATATGAAAAAAATACACTCCGAATGTGACCATATTAGAAGAATTTGACATATTCATGTCTGATGCTGAAACCTTCACAGCTTGAAGTGAGATTAAGATATACATATTTATGAAGCATTACAAAACTATAAATGAGGCCTTGAGAAGATTTGTAGAATCCATTGCTCTTGCAAACAGCTTCTAACACTCTCATTGCTCAAAAAAAGGAAAAAAGATGAAAAAAGAATGACCTTCATTCAACCAAAAATGCCACCCCAAAAACCACAGGACTCCCCAAATACCATCAACAAATAAGAACTATTCATAATAGTAAGTTTCTAGACATCAAACACTCGCAAATTTACATCATACTATGAAGTAGTTTTAAACTTAACACGATAGCTTAAAATCGTATTTTATGTACCCAACAACCCAGTCAAATCTTCTGCTCATACTCATCAGATAGCCTTCAAGCCAAGCTTTCCATCTGATTGCAAACAAGTTAATATTTTCCATCCACAATCCAAAGCTACAATAATAAAGCTGTTTAACGAAAGGAAAAATAAGTCTTGTAACATGAATAGGTGAACAGAATCATAATATGCCCATCTCAACCTTTAAATAGTACAACAAATAAACATACTTAATGTCAGCCACTTCAAGCATACATATTTAGTTATATCAATCGAAATCTACCTGGTCTGTAGAAGCTCTCCCACAATCTTGCACTTTGATCTTTGAACCTGACCTCAACTGTCTCCGCCTCTTATATGTTCGAAAACTATCACTTGCCCCTGAACTCCCATCACCAGAATCATTCACAAATACAGACCCAAACCCATTATTCAATGGTTCACTCTTGAAGCACTTAATCTCCTCCCCAAACTCTGCGCCTTCACCATTGCTTGTCCCCTCTTCAACACCCATCTCCACCCTTCACAAAAACAGGGGAAAAAAAACCTCAGTTTTCCATGCATTGCAGTACAGAGCTAGGGTTCACTGTAATAAACCAACATTATCTTTCAAATTCACATAATATTATCACATAAACACTTGAAAATCATCGGATTAAATGAAAAATCCAAGCAAAATCAGTTTAAAACAAACCTACAGTAGGCAACCAGGAAAGAAGAGAAAACCAAAAAAGAAAATTAAACCCCAAATAAACCATTGCCTGCTCTTTAACTCCCCACTAAAAACGATGGAAAGAAAAAATCAACCAAACTAAGCTAAGTAATTGAACTGAACTTCACAAATTACTATACATCAAATCATTTGAAGCATAAAATAAGAAATTTAAATTATTAAACCATTCCGTTACTCTCTCTCTCTCTCTCTCTTTCGACCCTCCCTGCATTTTCTCCAGTACCAAACGCCAAATAAATGCAAAAAAGAAAATTCTAATTATTAGAAGAAAAAAAAAGAATAAAGAAACTTTACCTGAGTTAGAAATCGAGACTTGAATTTGAAAGCCTAAAAATAATTTGAAATTTGTTTTACTATTATTTCCTTGAGAAGCTTTGGGTTTGCTCTGCAACCCACCGTCTTATCCGTGTTTTTTTTTTCCTTTTTTACTCTTAACAAAACAAAATTTTGAAAATAAATGACTACAGTTACGGAAGAAGAGTTTTAGTTTACTTTTGCTCCGGCCTTTTTTGCTTGGTTGCGGCGGATCTGAGACGGGATAATTCCGGTTCCCAGTGGGGAGAAACCGACAGGTGTCGGTTGTTTTTGGGTGGTGGGGGCGCAATATAATCGGCTGAATCACACCAACCCGTCCCCTCCCCCCCCCCCCCCCAAAAAAAAGGCAAGATCAAAATCAAGTCAATTTGTGGGTCGGCCTTAGAGAATCTTAAAGTGGAATTTCAACCAATAAGAAAAAACCCAAAGTTCAATATTTACAAAAAAAAAAAAAAAAAATAGATGTATCTTAAGTACGTTTTGCTATAATTATACAAATAATAATATACAATTATAACATAATTATACGGATTCAAGCCTCTCTGGCCTTCTTCGTAAATTTTATAATTTTTTAATTTGGAGTAGTTCTTTTATCTTTTCTCAAAATAAATTATAAATTTATGTAATTATCTAATATTTTTTTATTTTTTATACTTATATTTAATATATTATATGTTTATATAAATTTTGATATATTAATAATTTAAATTATATAATTTTTAATAAATTATATATTTATATCGTAATTATATTATTTTTCATATCATATGATATTTTATGGCGTAATTTCCTTTTTCATTAGTCAAATATTCGAATTTCAAATTCCATTTCTAATTAAATGAGTTCATATTTAATATACTAACACTAAGAATATGCCACATGTATCCTTTCTTTTTTAATCAAAATTTTTAATTTTTAGTCAAATCTATTAAGTATGAATAGAGTTAGCAATTTGTGTATCTATATCGTATTTATGTATCTTATCATATCAAAATTATATTTAATATATTTTATATTCATAAAAATTTTTATACATTAATAATTTATATTATATAAATTTTAAAATATTTATATATTTATTTAATGCCTATTATCGACACACGGTGATTAGTTGGAATGGTAGTTACTTCCTTCTCTTTAAGCAAAGTTTCAGGTTCAAGTCTTATATATGAAAATACTCTTGCTGAGAGAACTCTACTCTTATTATGAGACCTCAATTTACTTGAACCAAATTAATTAAAACCTAATAAAATTTTAAATATTTATTATATTTAATATTATTAAATTTAACTGTAAATAAAATAAATTTTTAATTTTTAAAATAAATTAAAAATAAAGTATTCAACAATCTGATTCAAATGTTGAAGGCTTTTTTTTCGGAGGGATTCTTCTAAATTTGGGTTTTTCACAAAGGAGTTTTTGACAGCTTGGGCCCAATTTGATCTGGGGGTCCCTTTGACAATCCAGAGCTTGAACCCTATGCCTCAGGGGAATTTCGAGTTTTTAATAATTTTTTTTCTTTGGTTAAATTTCAGTTGGACCCAAACCGACGGTTGGGTCTATATTATATTACATTGGGAGCCAACAATTGGAGATATCAAATAACATTATTACATCTTATTATTATTATTATTATTATTGTTATTATTATTCAACTCATGTATCGAGAGTAGACCTATCCATAGAGCGCTTGAGCTTAGGTTGAGATTTAGATATATATTTTTTAATTTAGATTAAATTTGTTTGAATTATTATTTAATAATAAATATTTTTATTTAAATTAAATTATAAAAAATATTAATATTAATATAAAAATAATTTTTTTATTTTTTATTAATTTATAAATAATAATTTAAATTTTGGGATTAAATCGAGCTTGATTCGAGTCTTAACAAAAATATAATAAATTTTGGGTCACGATCATAAACGCTTCTAATTTCAAGCTAATAATTCAACTATCAAATAAGATAGATATAATTACATCTTAAGTGAAGGAAAAAAAAACTGGAAAAATCACTCTATAGAACCTATCAGCCAATCACCACTTCAACATATTATTAGATTATTTTAATAAAAAAAATAAAAAGAAAAAGAAGAAAACGTTTCTTCGATTAAAAGAATATCTAAACCATTTATTAAAGTAAGTTTACAAAACTTAAATTACTAACTTTTAAATTCCTTAAGTTATGACTAATAAATGTTAAAAAATTAGATGTCTTATTTCGTTTGTTTCTTTCGTCCTCTGCTATAAATAGAAATTCTATTCTTTACTTCAGGATATATATCAATTAAGAAGAAATTTTATTTCTTTTAATATTTCTTTCTTATTTTAAAGATTTTTCTATGTCTTTTAAGAATGCTAATTACTTAAATGAAGAAAATATCGATTTTGATGTAGCTTCTATCTTTTAACTTGGGTAGGTTAATAAAATATACAGTGAGTGACTAGGCTTAATATATCTTAAGAGATGGTGTATGATAAAACCTCTTTGCACCGGTTCTTCTTGCCGAGAGGGCGTATATCATCTCAAGAAAATGACCTAATCCGTGTCTCAATCTTTGTCACCTATTTTCAATTGTCAAATTTGTGACAATTTGGAAGCAAGAAATTGATCTTCCAATCTTATATAGAAAAATTGTTGTGCAACATTCTCCAACACATATTGTTTAATCCTACAATTTAGAGTTATTGTCGAAAAAGTTTCATTTAAAAAAAATCTATTAAAAATTATAGTAAAAATGCGAATAAAAAATTTTAAATGTTTAGTTTTATTTTGAAAAATAAAAATATCATGATAAATGAAAAGGTAAAAAAATGCATAAAATAATAAAAATTTATAAATACAATAATGATAAAATCATTTTATTTCAAAAATTAATTTTCAAATGGTATTAACACTACCTTTCCATCTATATTTTAAAAATCATAATTTCTATCATAAAAGCCAAAATTTTTTACTTATTTTGCATTGTTTAGCATACTTTTATAAAACATATTAATCCATCTAACTAACTTCTTACGAAATTTAGCATCCGCCAGCCACCACCAGCAATGTTAATTTTCTTAATATTGTGCTACTATACTACAACATTTCATTAACAAACCTTAAAAAATATGTCAATATTTAGGCTTTACTTGGTAGAGTAAAAAGAAATTTAAAAAGATGAAAAATTGGAAGAAAAAGAGAAAAATGAAAAAAAAATATTTTTTCTTTCCATTAGTTAGTTTGATAGGAAAGATAAAAAAAAAAAGTGAGAAGAAAAAAAAATTTCTACCATTGCTGGGTATGATTGAAAAACGAGAAGAAAGAAAATAAAAAATATATTATTTTATTATTATACTCATTAGAAGTTAAGTTAAAAAAATAAAAATTAAAAAATGATAGACATAACATACTATTCTCATTTTCTTTCTTCTTTCCTTTCCAACTTGGAATAATTTATTTTTATTACTAGGTATAGAAAATAATAATCTATTTAATTTTTTTCTCTTATTTATTTTTTTTCAATCAAGCACACTTAAAATTTTTTATTTTTTAATTTTACATTTTTACCCTTTTTTTATTCATCCTTTACTTTTCTGTTGAACAAAGCACACCCTTTAACTCTGAGACCAACCAAAAACTGGCATTGATAGATGTCTTGATACCTACTTTACTCACAAGAAAATAATGATTGTATTAGTTTTCTGACACTTGGCATGTACTTTAGCCATGAACCGGTAATTGGGCCAAATAATGTTAGACAATGGGGCTGATCTT
>JBBYHK010000015.1:9829172-9841030 GCA_038382065.1 Adansonia grandidieri | reverse complement strand
TTGACTATTTTCTTCCCGTGAAAATGTCTAGTAGGTCACATCGATCCTCCACCTCGCCGTTCCGTTCACGCAAATCTACCGTTCCCTCGCCTTCCACCAAAACGACCGGTCGTCCGGTGACTCCTTCGTCGACGACGTCGTCTCGTCCTCCTTCTAGACTTTCCTCGTCTCCAGCTACTTCGTCTAGTCCCAGCCCGGGCCCAAGCCCATCCATTGTCGTCCTTGAACGCCTCGAGACCTCCAACTCCAAGCCTAAAGAAAATGTCACCGTCACCGTTCGTTTCCGTCCTCTCAGGTACTCTTTCCATCCCTTTGGCTGTCTTCTATGGGTCCATTATCTATATGCCGTTGACAGTACGGGAGCTTTGCTGTTTCATTTCAATATTTAATTTATTTTCTCTGTTTGCGAACAGTCCGAGGGAAATTAATAAAGGAGACGAGATAGCGTGGTATGCAGATGGGGATTATACAGTACGGAACGAGTTCAATCCTACTATTGCTTATGGCTTTGGTTAGTAAAACTTTTTCTTATTTTACATTTTTGAGTTTTAAGAGTGCAATAAATTCTCATTAAAGTAACAGGATAACGTCTTTTAATTTGTAATGCTACCAATTGCTTTGAATTTTCGTACTACGTTTTTTTATTCATTTTCTAATTGGGTTCAATTTGTCTTCCGTGTTAATGCTGCTGCGCTGAGTGAAGTAATGGTGAACAAATATTTTAATTTTAGCAAAGATATTTTTTTTTTCTTTACTTGGTATTTTGGAGTGCAAGAGTGAAAAAAAAAAAAAAAAAAAAAAGAGAAATCGATTAATGTATATTTTTTTGTTGCTAAGATCCTTTTGTTTTGTTTATGCTTTACATGAGGTTTATGTTTTTCTGACAATTTATGAGATTAGCTTTCTGGAGCTTCAAGGAGTGCCACAGCTGTTGTTGTTTGTTTGTTTATTTGTTTTGTTTTGTAATTTCTTATGGTCATTGATTTTTAGTTGATTTTCATGCGTATATTACAGACAGGGTGTTTGGTCCGGCAACAACTACACGCCATGTATATGATGTTGCTGCTCAGCATGTTGTAAGTGGTGCCATGCAAGGGATAAATGGTAACTTTCTTTATCTTTAGATGTTATTTTCACTGTACTTTGAAGTACTGTTTAGAGAAGTCTGCTGTGAGTGTATGTGAGTGATTTATGACCGTTTCTGTTTGATTGCAATGTATGGATGGGATATCTTAAATGTCCGATGACCCATTACAATATTATATGACTATTATAATATCACTTTGTATGAATTTTAATTCCCACAGTTGGTGAGGAAAGAGAAAGAGAAACCAGCCTTAGCTAATACACAATTAAATCTTGCTAAACAGAATACATCTCATGCAAAATACATAGTGAAAAAACAAGATAATCATTTTTTTGCAAACAGCCAATAATGTTCAGAAGGAATTAGGAAGAAGACACCCATGTTCTTTGAAATTTTAGAAAACTAAAGAACGATAGACAGGTGGACCATAGTTGTCATATTTGTTTATCTAGAATATGGAATAGTTAATAACTTAAGTCAATTTTAGGAGAAATGATGGTCTTCTAGATTAACGTAAAATGCTTTTTTCTTTATGGTGGAACATTAAACTGACATATTATGTGTTATTAATTTTCAACAGTGAATATTTGGTTATCAAATTTTCAACTTGCAAAACGATGTATAATTAAGAAGGTTCAATCTTAATATGCAAAATTCAACAAGTTTAACCATTTTAAGAATTGTATTTATTGAAATTAGGCAAGAAATAGTAATCTCTCAATAAAGTGGAAAAAAGAGACGACATATACAATATAACTAATGTGGAAGGTTTTGGTTATAATATAAGGACTATTTTGTTTCTTAAGCTGGTTCTTTAGTAATTCAAATTGAATGGTGATGAAGTTTACATGAGAAGAAAATGGTCACTTCCTTATGAATTGTTAGATGATAATTATTGCTGATCTCATGCATGCAGGCACCGTTTTTGCATATGGTGTTACGAGTAGTGGGAAGACTCATACAATGCATGTAAGTGTTGAACAAGAGATTCTGTCACTCATCACTTGTTATCTCTGCCCAATAAATTGTATATATACAATGAACATGTTTTTTATAGGGTATTGGACCTTCTTTTTAGTGATTGATCTATGTGGTGGATAATGGATGCTTGTGGAATGATTTGATTGAAAATATTTCTTTTCTTGAAAAGTACATCAAACATCACTAAAAAGATGCTCTATTAGTTGTATATATACCATGAATATGTGTGAAACTGTTAATTCTACTGTTTGCTGTTTTAACACTTGTCAGATAACCAATTGAATTTTAGTAAAAAAATGAAGTCCCTTAGTGTCAGGGATTATCTATCAGCATTGAGAGAATCACTTGGGGGGGGGTTAGGAGGCTTCCATGGGATGTATCATGTATATCCTATCTCTGCTACTTAAGTATTATGGTGCAACCTTGACTTATTTCTTGATTTAGGGCGAGCAAAAGTCACCTGGAATCATTCCGTTAGCTGTTAAGGATGTATTTGCCACCATTCAAGAGGTAATTGATTGATCTGCCATTTGATTTATTGTGTTTTTACATTATCTTTTAATTTAGTAACCTTGTTTTTGTATTTTAGACACCTGGGCGGGAGTTTCTTCTTCGTGTTTCGTATCTTGAGATCTACAATGAGGTTGGTCATGGTCTTATTTTCATTTATGAAGTTTATGATTTTTTTTTTTCATTTATTATCCTTAGATAATAAATTTTCCTTGAACTGGTGAAAGTTAATATTTGGTGGCTTTGAGGTGGGAATTTTAGGAGGTAAAGGAAACATAAAGACGTAGCCAGAAAGCAATAACTGTTTTTGATCTCTGTTGTAGAGGATTTTATTCTCTTGTCTCTTAGCGATTTTATTACAGTTAGTGCCCATTGAAGGGAAGTTTACCTAAAATTTAGGTTGTGATAGTAGGTATTGGTCCTATTGGGTACTCTCAGGGATTTCAGAATGTTTCATACTAGCTAGTCAGTTTAAGAGCATCCTTTCATATGGCTTCAAAATTTTGCTTAAACTATGTTATGCTTGTTAAATACAAAATGTAGAAAATGTGAGGGTAAGCATTAAGGAATCATTACTTGCATTTTTGGTGTTTCTGAATTCTTTTCTTTCTTAGCATGTTTAGTTTAGGAGGAAAGGTTCTAGCACGTAAGGCATTAGATGATTAGATCAACCATGCTATTTGGTCTTTATTAAATAGTTTTCTTGGACTGGAGATGGCATTAATGAATTGAAGAGATGAATTAATTTTCTGAAGATCTTAATTGTAGCCCTGCTGTAAGCATATTCTAGTCTGCCTGGTCTTGTCCAGAATCCCTGCTCATTCTAAATAAATGCTTTTTCAACTTTTTGCTTGGTGATTGCTTTAATAAAACCTTTTGCTTTTGCCCTCTTTCATAATCAGGTTATCAATGATTTACTTGATCCAACAGGTCAGAACCTACGAGTAAGAGAGGATGCTCAGGTGAACTACCTTTCCCTCTACTTTTCACCATGCTAAGTGCGTATCTTTTGTACCCTCAATAATTTTCTGTGGAAGTTCTTCTGTCATTGTCCTTTGTCTCATGTTATTTGTTTTTATTCAAGCATATGCTCTGCTTTGTGATAGATTTATGTTTAACATGTACACTTATGCACTACTATATTAGTGCAACTGCTGCAGCTTGATTCATGTTCAGAGCTTAATCTCTTTTTTATTTTTATATAACTTGAGCAGGGGACTTATGTTGAGGGAATCAAAGAAGAAGTTGTTTTATCTCCTGCTCATGCTCTTTCCTTGATAGCATCTGGGGAAGGTATGGTAACATTCACTTTCTGTATTCTAGACTTTTATACTGAAATATTTCTCCTTTGCTACATTTGTCATGTATTTTCTTGTTGCATAAATTTCATTTTTTTTCTATATCACCTTATATATTTCATGTGGAAACTTCAATCCTTGATTTTTTATCGTTTGTCAGATTTTATGATTTCTTGCTTATTTTTGCTCTCTCTCTCTCTCTCTCTTTTTTTGTTTTTCATTTCTACTCTTTATCCTTTAACGTTGTTTTTCTGTTGTAACAGAACATAGGCACGTTGGTTCTAATAATTTCAACCTTCTTAGCAGTCGGAGTCACACTATATTCACCCTGGTACTTATATTTTGTTTACATCAGAACTCAATAATTTCTTATGTGTTTAGAAGCCTAAACCTTTGTTTGAGCTGAATGTCTTAAATTATATAATTTCCCCGTATTAAAGAAAGTCAGAGGTAGCAAATCTTATTGTTGCCATATTGAATTGAAATAAAGAGATTTAGTTGGACTGGGCATTCTAGGGGCAAATGCGCTATTTTTAAAAGGGAAGAGGATGTATGTTTTATGGAAGCTTTTTTCTTGGTTGTTCTAGATGAATGATTCTATCTTGATTTCTTTTTTGATTTTCTTGGACGATCTTTTTGAATTTGGTATTCTCAATTCCTTATAACCATCATGAATGATCACTTTGATGAGCCTACCTAAATTTTTTAGAACTATAACACTTCTTTCCCAATCAAGGCTTTTTTTTTTTTTTTAATAATTCCTGTCTTACTTTACTGAAATATTCTATTAACTATCAGACAATTGAAAGCAGTCCACGTGGGGAGAAGAACGGGGAGGAAGATGTGACATTATCCCAACTGGTAAATACCTTACTCATTTTCATTATTAGAAGTTAGGATATCTGCAGGGTTTACCTGATCTTTGACTGTAATGCTTTTTTTAAATACAAACACCCTGATGTTGGTATCTATGCTGACTTTTTTTTTTTTTTGGCAGAACTTAATTGATCTTGCTGGATCTGAAAGCTCTAAAACTGAAACAACTGGATTGCGGAGAAAAGAAGGCTCATACATAAACAAAAGCTTACTGACTCTAGGAACTGTATGACGTCACTTCTCTTTTCAATCCTCTCTTTCCTCATTCTTTTACTTTTGATGATTAGGTTATAACCAATTCTACTAAGTTGCATGATTGCTACCCTTCCCTTCCTTGCCTGTGAGATGTTATTCTTACGTATTCTATATAGTGCAAATACTTGTAATTATGAATCTTATGAAGAGCTATTTTTGACAATTTCCTTTCGGATTAGCGTTTGCTGGCTTTAGAGCTACTTATAGTGTTGCACTAAAATTGATCAACTTCGGAACTTGTCATTGTATGATTTTGAAGAATTTGTTCAACCACGCATATCCTTTACCATGTCTATCTGGGTATATGTTGCCAATTAGCCAGCATATATCTTGGTGCAAGTTTAATCTGCTGCTCTCAAGACTTTTTGCTTGTTGTCTCTCGTTCTAGGTGATTTCTAAACTGACGGATGAAAAGGCAACTCATATTCCATACCGAGATTCCAAGCTTACCCGTTTATTGCAGTCATCCCTTAGTGGCCATGGACGGATTTCTGTAAGTTCAATTTAGTATCAAAGGAATTCATTATTGCTATTGCTGGCGTTTTGTGTGAGACCTTTGTTTATTACTTTTTTGACAATAATATTGGTTGCGGAGCCATTGTTTGCTTTTTGTTGTCATCATAATTTTATTGCCTAAGCATGTTCATCAATGTTCTTTCTATTCTGTTGTAGCTCATCTGCACAGTGACACCTGCCTCTAGCAACAGTGAAGAAACACACAACACATTAAAGTTTGCCCATCGAAGCAAGCGTGTAGAAATCAAAGCTTCACAGAATAAGGTAAATGCTTGGCTTATTCTTTATTTGTAGTGTTGGATGATACTTATTGGACTTCCTTGTGATCAGTTTTCTTTACCTGTTTAGATTATGGATGAGAAGTCACTTATAAAAAAGTACCAGAAGGAAATTTCCTCTTTAAAGCATGAACTTGAGCAGCTAAAGCGAGGAATGATGGTAAACCCTTACGGGGCTGCAACTACACAAGAAGATCTGGTTAATCTAAAGCTTCAGGTTTGTTGCTGTTCCTTGAAGACTTTTGATAGTCATACTGAATGTTTCTACTAAAGGCTTCATCTAAAGTAAAAAATTACTGATATTAAGCCAATACCTTGACATAATCATTTTCATTGTGATGGAGTGTAATATATTGTTGGTATTCTTAAATTCAATTTAGCAGGATTTGATCCAATTAAAATAAAATAGTCCAATATAACCCTGCAAACACCAAAATACCTGATTTTATTATGGTGTGTGTCGTTTCTTGTTGTTTGTATCTAATATGGATTTGTTTCTGGTGTCAAAGCTGGAAGCTGGTCAGGTCAAACTACAGTCACGATTGGAGGAAGAAGAACAAGCAAAAGCAGCCTTGATGGGAAGAATTCAGCGATTAACTAAACTAATCTTGGTTTCCACCAAGAATTCCATGCCATCGAGCATTCCTGAAAGGTCTGGACATAGACGGAGGCATTCTTTTGGGGAAGATGAGGTGTGTGATCTATCCTTCTCAGCATGATTAACATGAATCATAGTTTCTTGGTATTTCACTATCTCTTGTTGATAACTAGAATTAGGCTTTTTGGCAGTAGATCGTTTCTGTGGTATAGTTCTCTTGACAATTTGAGTTCTGGGTATTGTTTTCTGAAATTTACATTGGACACATTTGATGATGCAGCTAGCATATTTGCCAGATAGGAAAAGAGAATACATAATTGATGATGATGCTGGAAGCTGTGCTTCTGAGCTCTCAGTGGAAGGAAGGGATGAAGTCACAAATCTGGATGAGTTGGTTAAAGATTATAGAAGGAACAGGAAGCGTGGAATGCTTGGCTGGTTTAAACTAAGAGTAAGTTCTGATTTGTATCTTCCTGTTATTTCTTCTTCAGCGTAGTGTGTGAAAGTGGAGTTTTACTAATTGACAAGGTAGTTGTCACAGACTCACAATAGAAAAATGTACAATTATTCTTAGGGTTTATTTGCAGCTGTAAATGCTTGCAGGAAATACTTTGTTCTGGTGTCAAAAAACAGTAGAAAGGGGGCCAGATATCAAACTGAATCTGGCTCTGATACCATCTAAAGGATAGATAAGATTGCAGTTTTGAGAATGAAGTCATATTATTCATTAAGTATATAGATACAAAGTAATAAGTATGAACACAGTTTAAGTGGACTAAGACTATGGGATAAATACATTATAAGAACAAAGATAAGTATAAGGATTAAAGTACTTCAAATGCTTCAATTTAATCAGCCCAATTATTCAAGCTTTCCAACATTTTTTGTTCTTTGCACCATTGATTTTGTACCTATAGGTTCAACCAACTAAACTAAGCTAAACAATATTTGAGAAATTTCCCATGCAGAAACCTGAGAATCTGGCTGGACTGTCACCAACTGCTGATAGTGGGAGCTCGGCAAGTGGGTCTCCTGCATCTTGTCCAAAATCTTTGCAAGACAAAGTTTCATTTAATGATATGACAGATGGAAGGAGAAAATCAGTTAGCAGGAGAGGAGATGATCCAGCTATTATTGATTCATTTCCAGAAAGAACTCAAGCTGGTGATTTGTTTAGTGCAACTGTTGGAGGTCATTTGCCTCCGGTAAGAACTATAATTACTTTTGGGTTTTTGTTTTCATATATAAGCATTCCAAGGTAACAAGTGATGCAGCATGGAAAGAAGTTTCTGGAACTTGAATTTTTTTAGTTTTATTTAATGAACTTATATTAATCAGTGTTCTGCTTATTTTCCAAGTACTAGGGCTTTAGGAACAAACTTGGCACTATGTGTTTCTATTTTGATTTGGGATTTAGCTTTAAGTATGTACACCAAATTCCCTCTGGTATATATAACTTCCATGCCAAGGTCAGTAGTTGAAATATAAATATAGATGATAATTAAATAAAGACGTGAGATAAAGGAGCTAAAACTGAAAATTGAAGTTCAATTAATATTTGAAAACAAATCTGACTGCACAACCTGATTGTTTATACTTTATGATCTTTAAAGGGTTTATTTGACCTAGAAATTTAAATCTTGGGCTTGAGCGTAGAAAGTTTTAATAGAATAAGTTGAGAAGTGTGATGAGATCTAAATTAAAGAGAAACCAGGATTTCTTGATGGATGATATCATCTTCTTTTAAAATATGTTCAACTACATTATGCCTAGGAGAATTTCTTGTCCTTGTTTGTTCTTTTAGGTTTTCTACACGTGCATTTGAGGCGTTACTTCTAGGATATGCTTTTACTCAAGTTCACTGCCTTCTTTTACCATGTTGTGCTAAGATTATGCATAGCAGTGCTAGAATTATATACATCTAAAATTGTTTTAGATTTTCTAGGGAAAGACCTAGCTGACATTGTGTTATTTCAAATACCTTGTTCGGTAGCCTTCGTTCTGTATTTTTGCATATTAATGTTTCTTTTGGCATGGTTTTATTGGTTCTGGTCCTTGTTTTTTTAAGTAAAGCTGTTGCTTGCTTAAGTTCTTGTAATAAGTTTTCTTGCTCTCATAATCTGTGAAAACTAACAGTTTGTTTGCTCATGTTGTGGGGTTATTTGGAAAACATGTGAATAAGTGCTATATTATAGCTTATTGCTTGAAAGATTATATTAACTGAGAGCCGAATGCACTTTCCAGAGTGGGACCACTATTACAGATCAAATGGATCTTCTTCAAGAGCAGATGAAAATGCTAGCTGGAGAAGTAGCATTGTCTATCAGTTCTCTGAAAAGGCTGTCTGAGAAAGCAGCTAGCAACCCTGAAAATTCACAGCTTAGAGTGAGCTACACTCTATTAAACTTTGCAACTTGTGCTAATTTCCAAATTTAATTGGCAATGATTGATAACATGTGATGTTCATATTGGTTAATACAGGAGCAAATGCAGAAGTTGAAGGGTGAAATTAATGAAAAGAGACATCAAATACGTGTTTTGGAACAACGAATGATTGGATCGGTTGAGAAGACTCCTCATACATCAAATAATGCTGAAATGTCGCAGGTAAGCATGCATCAACTAATAGGTTGGTTTCTGGCCAAAAATAATAATAATAATAATAATAATAATAATTTATCAGTTTGGATAAAAATGAGACACTTTGATATTACATGGATGGAATCAAAAAATAGAAAATTAAACTTTAAAAGTGCACATAGATGGCTAATCTCACAAGTTTTGGTCAATTGAGAAGACAAATTTGACTAGTGTCAAGCTTGGATTTGTCCAATTTAATCCACAATTTTCCATATCAGTTGATAGAAGAAAGGCTTAATATTATATTAACCCTGTGCTGTGGTGTGAATAACTACCGCTTTTGAGATTGAAGATCTCTGTTGAAAGAGCTTTTCTATCTTACTCTATTTTTTCAAATAACCTTTCAAGTTTTCCTGGTCTATTTTATTCCAAAGTTTCAATAAAACTTCCTTCTGTCTTACTGTAACTTATTTATATTGAGGATCTAAATTAAACATAATAAATTACAATGCTTTGAGTTTTGAAAAATAAACTGCTGTTCTCATTTTAGTACTTTTTTGTTTTTTTTTTGGTGGGGGGGTTGGCTAGGGGGTTGGTAGCTAGGAGGGAACAATATCTCATTCGATTGTAGCTTATTCTCTGTTAAGACGTTTTTCGTGGCCTCACTTTCTTGCTGATTCAGTCTATTACTCTCTAATGTAGGCTCTGTCGAAGCTCACAACACATCTAAATGAGAAAATATTTGAACTTGAGGTTTGTTATCCTATTTACTTGGTTTTGAGAATGGTATTTCAATGTCAAATATTGAGAAAACTAATTTGAGTGAATTGTCATGGAATGTGTATTTAAGATCAAGTCAGCGGACAATAGGGTACTTCAGGAGCAACTTCAAATGAAGGTAGAATTTCAGTTGCATGCTTCCCCATGCTTTATTATTTTAGAGCATGTATTCTTAATAATTTTTTATTCTCCTAGTAGATATCAGAGAATGCTGAGATGCAAGAAACTATTCTTCTACTAAGGCAACAGCTGAATAATACAAGCTCCAGGAATCCACAAGAAAGTGTGGATGATGTGGCTACCCCAGAAAATTGTCCCATACAGTTATTAGAGAACAGTGATGGGAAGAATGGAATTGGTTCATGTGAAGAAACTAATGGCGATGATAATACACCGACTAGTGTCATGAGCTTGAATAGAGTATTTTCCCGGGAGGACTCCAAAGAGTGTGACAAATGTACCTCTCTAAATTCCCAAGCTCTTAGTCAGGTTATTCCTTTTTCTTTATTAATCCTGGCATCTTAAACAATTTGAACTCAGTATGCTCCTTCTGTTGGTGCTTACCGAAGGAGGTGTATTACTCTTCCAGGAAGGGTTCTGCTGATGTGTTCAACCTGATTTTATTTTCTTAGGCTGCTGAGATAGAGAGCCTGAAGCAAGAGAAGGTGAAATTAGCAGAAGAGAAGGATGGGCTTGAAGTTCACAGTAATAAGCTGGCAGAGGAAGCTTCATATGCAAAAGAGTTGGCGGCGGCAGCTGCAGTTGAGCTTCGAAATTTGGCTGAAGAAGTAACCAGGCTTTCTTATGAAAATGCTAAACTGACAGGTGAACTGGCTGCTGCAAAAGAGGCCCGCTGCAGATCCAGCTGTTGTCAGAGGACTACTTCACATGATTTTAGACAAAATAACATGAGTGGTGCTCGGCCTGAGGTACGTCACAGGAAACAAGAGGATGGGATTCTCATTGAAGAGTTGCAGAAAGAACTTAACGTGCGAAACCAAAGGGAAGCTGCCCTGGAAGCTGCACTATCTGAGAGAGAGCTAATAGAAGGTGATTTGCGGAGAAGAATTAATGAAGCAAAGAGACATGAGGAAGATCTGGAAAATGAACTGGCAAACATGTGGATGCTAGTGGCTAAGATGAGAAAACATGGTGCTAATGCTGAGGACATATCATCGAATATTGGACAAACAGGAGAAAGAAATAGGCCTTTGCCTTCCAATGGTCACTCATTTAAATTATTCAAAGAGGAAGAAAACTGTGAAAATTTAAATGGGCTCAAAACATATGAAGAGTTAAGAGCTTGCTATCAAGAGGAAAGGACAAGATGTGAAGAACTAGAAAGGCTTGTTTCCAGAATGAAGGTATGCTACTTCTTGATTAGTTTTGAATAAATTGGAACTCATATGTTTCTTTTCTCGTACCAGTTTATTATTGGTGTTTCTTCAACTATGGATCTATCTTTTTGCTTGTCAATGAGCTTTTTTTAAAGATTTAATTTTTCCGCCCTAGTATGAGTATAAAATTAGTGTTCATATCATCATTAGGATATAAGACTTCTCCAAATCATTGAGGAAGCTATAAGGTATGCTGCTATGGTTCGTATGGAAATTGATCCTGGCATAGGATGAGTGTTAAGCATCGAGGCCACAAGCCAATTGGGAATAGGTGGGTCCAAAAATCAATATAAGGCCCCAAAAAACCTCAAACTTAACTGCTGTGGATAACACTACTTACCACTCCTAACTCATGCATAAGCCTATACTGTGAACCGAAAACAAACAAGTTAACTTTTGGTACTATATTGAGCATTCAACCTACCTCAAACCTAATGATAGAGGATAGGATAGCATCACTTCGTAGAATGCTGGAGTCCTTTACACTTCTTATTTTTGCTCTTCCTTGCTCTTTTCCTTGATTATTTGGATCATTAATGAACTAACAATTTTTTTAAATTGTTGGTCCTCTACTTTCAGCTGTAAGCCTGGTTTTGGTCTACAAATTAATTCGCCAGCAAATGCCCACTTTCAGATTTCATGTGATCTTCTGTATCTTAGGAGTTAGGACCATCTTTTCATTTTTCTGAAGTTTAGTAGGTC
>JBBYHK010000015.1:9803199-9818860 GCA_038382065.1 Adansonia grandidieri | reverse complement strand
AATAAAATAATAAAATAATATCA
This sequence comes from Adansonia grandidieri, assembly GCA_038382065.1. Classification (NCBI taxonomy): domain Eukaryota; kingdom Viridiplantae; phylum Streptophyta; class Magnoliopsida; order Malvales; family Malvaceae; genus Adansonia; species Adansonia grandidieri. Next base: position 9,818,837 of record JBBYHK010000015.1, on the reverse strand, counting down.
ACTTCTTGATCATTCGGATGGTAAGAATTAATAATTTATTCCGCCATGATTTCACTGATTTGGCCAACAAACCCTCGCACACTCTTTTGTTCTTATCGTTCTTTGTCTAAAAATATAAATAAAAATCTAATAATTCCTAAAAATGACTACGGTGGATTATTTTTATGAATTTAAATATTATAAATTTAAAATTAATATAAATTTAAATAATATAATTAATATTCATATCGAATTTGAAATAAATATAAATATAAATTTTTATACATTTATTATTTAAATTAATATTATTTTTATATTTAATAGATTTGAATATGAGAAGTTACTTTTCACGTCTATATTACTTTTGCAAAAATGGTACTGATTCATTATTCATTTATCGTAAAATATAAAAGTTTTATATTAATGAAACAAAATGAAGCTAAATTTTTAAAGTTAGTTACTCATTTAATTCGAATCTTTAATTGATTCAGATACTCGATTTATAATATTATTTCATTTAAATTTAAAATTTAATATTTATTTAAAAATTTAATATAACTATTAAAAAAATAAAATTTTAAAATAATTATACGAATTTAAATTTAAATATAACATAAAAATATTGATATCCGAACTGCTGTCCGTTATTGACTTTAATACTTTACTTTCCCGAACCAGTTCATAACGACGAAGGTCTTATAATAAATATCGAGTTAATAGTAAATCAATTTTTTTATATAAATTATATATATATTTTCAAATTATTTTATAAGCGTTGAGTTTTAAGTATTTAATTTATTAATTTAATTTAAAATTATTAAATATAAATATATTTTTTAGTTAATTAATTATTATATTTAATATTAAAAATATTTTAAAAACCAAAATTTATTTTAATTAAATCAATGGATTTAATTCTAATTGAATTAAAACTTTAAAGTTTAAGTTTTAGACGTTTTAGGTACAGTGTTTTTTTTTTCAAAAAAAAAAAAAAAGAACTTTGGTGAAAATCAATCTCTTGCGAAGCGAGTGACTGGTAAAAAGCGTACTCCAGAGCGTGACTTACCAATACGATGTTCCTGTGTCTTCGTCCACTTTCTAAACTCTTTGATGTCATTGATTTTCATCTCTTAAAAAACCTATAAATCTCAAAGACGAAAGTAGAACTAGCGGAAAAAAAAATAAGTGCGGAGAAGAGAGGGCTGCGATAATGGCGAGAATTATTTTGATTTGGTTTGCTTTGGCCTCTATTTTATTATCTCTAACGGCGATCTCGGCCGAAGAGAGCGGTGAATCGGAGTTTGTCTTGACTTTGGATCATTCTAACTTTACTGACACAGTTAATAAGCACAACTTTATCGTCGTCGAATTCTACGCTCCTTGGTAAAACTTTTATTTGTTCCATTTGCCCCTAATTTGTGCTGCTTTTTCTTTTTTTGTAGTTCAAGTGCATGCAATGAGTTTAGTGGCTGATTTAGAATTTAAGATTCTGTCTTATAATTTTTTTGAAAAAGTAAATCCTAAATTCGTGATAGTTATTTTTTAAGATTTTTTTAGTGCTTTCTACTGTTTATTATCCATTCTTTTTTTTTTTTTTCCCCTGAAGAAGTTTTCATTTCGAGCAGTTAAGATTTGAGATCTGTGATCAATAACAGGATCGCTTGATTGAAATTGTCAATTTATAATTAAAAATTGAACCCGTAATTTGCAATATGGCATTTGTCTAGCTTGAAATGATCGGATAATTGACTGCTTATCGAGTTCACAAATTCGTGTATTGATTTGATATTTTCGATATATGAGGCTATTATAAGAAAGTCCTTGTCTTTTCTTGTAATTAAGCATTGGTTTCGATCTGGTAGGTAGTTGAGTTTGACCTTTTTAGTTGTTGTATTATGTCATGGTTAACATGCAATTTCTTTATAAACAAGTCTTGCAAGAGCGGGCGACATCTCTAGATCCTTTTGGCTCGTGGAAATATGATTATTCTATCCATAAAATAAATTGTTATCTAAACAAAGCAAACAGGAGTATTCGATCATTGATGGATATATGTGTTATACGATGATTATTTATTTTAACAGTGAAATGCTTCACTCTTGAGAGATTTAACTTAATTTCTCAGTTTTCAACTTATAATTCCTTTCTTTTTCTTAACGTGCCTTGTTAGTCTTGGTTATCTTTCTTCGCATTAAATAGTCTTCTTTTACCTCTACTTTAGGTGCGGGCACTGTAAGAATCTTGCTCCAGAGGTAAACAAAGTTAATATTTCCCACAAAGTACTCGGTTTTTGTTGATAATTTATATGCTTAGTTGGCTAACAACAATAAAACTTTTTTGTTTGTTGTGTAGTATGAGAAAGCAGCATCTATATTGAGTAAACACGACCCACCAATCATTCTAGCCAAAGTTGATGCCAATGCGGAAGCAAACAAAGATTTAGCAAATGAATATGAAGTCAGAGGTTACCCTACGCTTAAAATTTTGAGAAATGGAGGAAAGAATGTTCAAGAATACAAAGGTCCACGTGAAGCTAATGGTATTGTGGAGTATTTGAAGAAACAAAGTGGTCCTGCTTCTGCTGAATTAAAGTCTGCAGAAGATGCCAGTAATCTTATTGATGACAAGAAGATAGTAGTTGTAAGCACTCAGAGAATTCTTTGCTCTTCCTTTTTCATTGGTTTTACGTGATGAAGTTTAGCTGATATATATGTATATGTTTTATTTATAGGTTGGGGTTTTCCCAAAATTCTCCGGTGAAGAGTTCGAGAACTATATAGCACTTGCTGAGAAATTGCGTTCTGACTATGAATTTGGTCATACTTTGGATGCTAAGCACCTTCCTCGTGGCGAATCATCAGTGACTGGCCCTGTGGTCAGACTTTTCAAGCCTTTTGATGAACTCTTTGTTGACTTCAAGGTAATTTGGAACTAGACCAGGCGACTTTGGACATGAAATGATTACATAACACGGGAAAAATAACTAAAACATGACACAAATGCACAAATTTGTTAAAATCTATGTAATATGAATTAGTTAGTATCAAAATTTATATAAATATATAATACCTTAAACACGATTATAATACTTGAAAATATACAAACATGACAAGAATAAACGAATTGCCAGATCTCCTGGAGCTATGACATTTAGTTTATGTTGTTAGATACCTTTGTATTGTACCATTTACAACTAGCTCTTTTTACAGAAGCTATTTGCTTGCAGGATTTTAATGTGGAAGCTCTAGAGAAGTTTGTTGAAGAATCTAGCGTTCCTCTTGTGACTCTCTTTAACAGCGATCCGAGTAATCACCCATTTGTTATCAAGTTCTATAACAGTCCCAATGATAAGGTAAATTTACACAATCAGAAATTTCATTCTCTTTCTCACCTTGTTCTTATACACGGTGAAGGAAATCTGAGGGTTTCTGGCATTTGTTTGATAACAAGCATTATCTTGCAGTATCAACTTTTCTCATGTTTTCTATAGTTGAACTACCAGATACACATGTTGACTCACCTTTAGTGCACTTTAGACTGTGTTATTCAGCTCTTTATCAGCTTTCTCTTCCTTCTATATAATTTTGGTTTGATTGTCATAGCTTGTTCCATACATACTTTAAGTCCATCTACTAATAGGACTTTTAAATCTGGTAGGCTATGTTGTTTGCAAACTTAAGCAGTGAAGGTACTGATTCCTTGAAATCAAAATATCGCGAAGTTGCTGAGCAGTACAAAGGACAGGGAATTAGTTTCCTTTTGGGAGATCTTGAGGCTAGTGAAGCTGCCTTCCAGGTTAGTACCTACTTGAATATAGCAGTATGTTTATTGCATTTGCTACTTAAGTCTAATTCTTTTATTTGTTGGAAAACAGTATTTTGGAGTTCAAGAAAGCCAAGTACCTCTAATCATCATTCAGAATAATGATGGGAAGAAGTATTTGAAACCAAATTTGGAGGCTGATGATATTGCACCATGGGTGAAGGATTACAAGGTGAAAGATTGCAATAGATCTAATTTATTGGTTCAGAATAGAAGAGCAAATTTATTTTTTCTTATTATGGAAATTTTAGTATAATTGCAACATTCTGCACCATGGTTGTTTTCTGTTTTTGATTGAGAAAAGTACTTTTCTGCAGGGAGGAAAAGTTCCACCATATGTAAAATCTGAACCTATCCCCGAGGAAAATAACGAACCTGTGAAAGTGTTGGTTGCTGACACCCTAGAAGACATGGTTTACAAATCGGGAAAAAATGGTGTGTGATTGGTAGATTATTGATACTTTTTCCCCCTTTACCATTTTGGTGTCATGGTTTACCGTCTGCATTTTTCTTCTTGGTCCACTTGGCATTAGAAGTTGTTATCATCTTAGGGGATATGAATCTATGATAGATGCTCAGCATGCATGCATTGTTTTTATCCAACAGTGTAGAACTTTAAAATTTGGAATGAGTTGATCTTGGTTTTTAGCTTCTTCACACTCCAATAATAAGCGTGCCGTACTACTTTTCTATTGTAAATATGTTGATACCCCTAGAATCAGCAAATCCTTGTAATCAACTGTCTGGAAGCATATTTTTTATGAGGTCTCATGCTTTCCATCTAGTTTTCTTTTCTTAAAGAAAAAACTTTTCTTGGTCTAACAACATGATGAATTGCTGGATAACTTCTTCTTGCTGTAGAGATAAGAGATAATTATGTGCATCTAAAATTTTGACTTTTAAGAAGTTGATAGCTTATTCATTTTCAATTTCGGGGGCCATCTAGTGGATATTTTGTGAGTCTACAGTTAGGGCTCGAATAATGTCCCAACAGCATTTGCTGGAGTTTTCAAGTGATTTACACTTATGGCTGTTGGAGTGAGACTTCAATCGTCATGTATAACAAGCAATCTATTACTGAAATCGCCTTTTAGGATAAACTGATTTCATCTTTCTGCAGTTCTGCTCGAATTTTATGCCCCATGGTGTGGACATTGCAAGAAATTGGCACCAATCTTGGATGAAGTTGCTGTCCATTATGAAAAAGATGCTAATGTTGTAATTGCAAAACTTGTAAGTTTCCATTACTTTCATTGGTTTTAATAGGAACCGTATTGCTTTCTATAATTACATTGAATATTTTCCAAGTTGTAAAGTTTCAGTTTCAGTTTTAGATCTATGTTTTGGTCAGATGAAGTTTCGAGCAATACTCTGATTAGCAGAGTATAATAGAAATGATAGAAAATGCTTTAAAACAAAAGGTCTTGGTGGGTTATTGTCGGTCAAATAGTCTCTTAGAAACTATGTTGCTCTGACTTTTCATTTTTCTTGGAGTACCCTTTTTAGCATCTGTGTCCGACACATATTTGGACATGAGTATGGCGATATGACCTTTCAATGATCCTCAAAATAGATAGAAAAACTTGAAAACAATTGAACATACCCATATCAGATGGACACTAACATCCGAGTCCAAGTAACATAGCTTAGAACACCATGAAGATTTTTTACTTTAGTTGGTGGCATTTCCATTGAGTTTAGACAAATTATTAGGAAGATTTTTTAATGGATAGAATGATACTTTAGAGGTAGTAACTGTTGTAGGGACCCGAAACTTCTATGCGTTGTATTAAATTATCATGTAGGTTAAATTACCTGTTACCTTTTGGGAAAGACCTTTTTGACCCATAAGGGTTCTCCATTTTTCTTTGTAGGATGCAACCGCAAATGATATCGTTGATGAGAACTTTGATGTTAGAGGTTACCCAACTGTTTACTTTAGATCAGCTAATGGAAACGTAACTCTATATGAGGGTGATAGGACCAAGGAAGACATCATCAACTTCATCGAAAAGAACAGGGACAAAACTGTCCAACAAGAATCAGTAAAGGATGAGCTCTGAAGAGGTTAAGTTTCTTACAGTTCTATACCAATTTGAGTAAGCAAATGGTAAAAAGCATTATATTGAAAGCGAAAACTGTACAAAGCCTTGGCCATATCTGCTGAAATTCTTTTATCTTTTTTCTTTCTTTGGCAGGACTCGAAAACGCAACCATACCACATAAGATGGTATGTACATTTGCAGTCATATTCAAGAACTGCTATCAACTGAATGATGCCGGATCTTGTTCCCTTATCTCCTTCCCTTTTTAGTTCAATGAATCTCTTTTAAATTTAAAAAATCTGGGTCTTCGATATAACGCAGGATATGTTTTTCGGATGATTTAGGCGTGTTATAGTTTTATAGTATGATATAAGTTTTAACAGTTACCTTGTCTGCAGGAAGCAAGTTAAATCTAGAAAGAATGTTTTGAGTTTATTCTTTTCTGCCCATTTCTTTTAAATGCTTTGATGAGTTTTATGCGATGGAAATAGTGTCATTTTGTAGCTAATTAACGTCTCCTTTAGCATTGCTTTTGGATTACCCAAAAGCTGCATTTCAACCCGGTTGGCATTTTGGATAAAGTTGGCAAAGCCTACTCAAGCTTTTGCTCCAAATTCAAAGGCTTCAATGTTGGTGCTTTTGAAGTTGGTTCGTCAACTTTTTCACTCTTTTTGTTTTTTCTTTACTTTTTAGCATTATGGCATGTTAAATATATCAGCTCCACAATAATTTTTTTAAAGTAATGTTTAACGTTTTAAAATCTCAAATCATAATTTCAACAGCAATTTTTATTAACACTTTTTAAATACACTTGTTTGAAATCTAATTTTGTTGAGCTCAAGTATTTTACAACAACAATGCTGCAGATGCTTTATTTCTAGTCAAGATTTTGAAGAGCCAAACATAATTCCATCTCCCTTTTTCAGCGTTGTTTTCAGGTAAACAATGTAATTTAAAGATGAAAATAAAAAAAACCCTAAAATTGTTGATGCCTAGACCTGCTCAAAGGTCGGGTTATCCGTCCAAGTCTGAAGGTTCGTTCGAAATTTGAGAGGGTTTAGGCAAACATAATAGGTCCGAAAAATGGGTTTGGACAAAAAAAATAGGCTCGATTAAAAAATGGGTTGGGCTTTGGGTTTGACTTTCAAAGCTCGAGCTTGGCTCGGCCTATTTTATTATTATATTATATTATATATATTTATTTTATATTTTATGTATTATGTAATTTTTATCATATAAACAATATATATAATATTATAATATAATCTTTAAAAGTTAAGTTAAATTATTTATATTTATAAATTTAATAAAAAAATTATTAAATTAATAAAAATTAAATTTTAAAAAATATATTTTAAAAAATAAATTATAAAAAAATATAATATGGGCTGACTTAAACGGACTTGGATTATTTATTTACAAATATGGGCGGACTTAGACAAAATTTGAAATCTATATTGTGGGTCGGATTGAGTTTGAACAAGTATATTTAATATTAAAACTATACTCAAGCTTGACTCAAATTTAATCCAGCCTGATCCACGAGTAAATTTAGTGATGCCTAACCATCTTTGTTTTTCCTAAATGCTAAATTTTTCATCAGTAATATGCTATTGGTCTAGTTAACACTTAATACCATTTTTCCTTTTCTTTTTTTTTTTTTTTTCAGTACAAGGGACGAGGGTTGCACCTTTTTTTTTATTGTTCTGTCGGTGGAATTGGGGGCTATGGTGGATCTAAGTCCAAGTCCACCAGTCCGAACGCAAACGCCTGAAACCAAGACAAAAGCAAATATATAAACATAGATATTATATATACGTGTGTGCGTGTGTTTCGGATGTTGAGATTCCCTTTGGAATTGAACTTTGATTATAATCATATAGTTGGGTCGCTAATTGAGTCGGAAGAAAGGGTGAAGGTTTCTAACATAAATAACTAGTTTAAGATAAATTTGAATACAATACAAAAAAATAAATTAAAAAAATTTGATAAAAAAAATAAGAATATAATGTAAACATATAAATGTGTTAAATTTTATATAAACTAAAATTCTTCAAAGTTATATAGATGTATAATATCGTACACTTGGTTATAAAATGAGAACATAATATAAATATGATATAAATATATAAATTATAATGTATAAGCCAACGAGTTTGAGTATTAATTAAGTGATAATAATTAATTATCAAATTTGGATAGATTCATATTATTCCATTCCTCATTTCATCTTGAAGGATGATTTTCATGTTATCAAAAATGCTAAATTAATTACATTTTGGTATACAGCTAGAACATAATATATAATAAGTTGAAATTAAAGCATCTCGATTTTTTTTGGTATAAGAAAATGAGTTATATGTACTAAAATTTATACTTTAAATCTGTTGAACATTATCTTATAAAAATGATCGCATGAATTAATTGAAATAAACTTGGATTATAAAGCCTTTCAATTTGGATATTATTATGTTAACTAAGTAAATACACACCCCATTCCCCAATTATATTTAACAAATTACTTCATACACTATTTTCATACCACCAGTGCTGATCCTGTGATTTTTGCTCATCTTTCCGTGGCTTCCAGAAGATACATATATATGGCCTTTCTCTTGCTAAAATCATTGTTGTTAACCATTGTCACGGTTACCATTACCTTCCTCATCTTCATCGTTGTTGTCGTCTGTCGTCGACGTTAGTCGATGATCAAGTCTTAGTGGATGATGCTTGTAAAAGGAGAATGAGGAAGGGATTTCAGAAGGAAAGCTTGAATTTTGTGTAGGTCTGATAATTGAAGGGGCTTTAACATGAATTCTTCAGCTCCTCCTTCCAGGCACCTGTCATTTTTTCCTTTAATCAGAAGATCTTTCTCAACTGATCATTTTAACCCTTTTTTTTTTTTTTTAAATTTTTAAGTGTAAAGAAAAAGAATAAACTTACATGCTAATTCTTGAAGGTACATTCTCAGACGACATGACCACCACTGGTACATCTTTCCAAGAAGATCCCTGCAGGTGTAAGCAAAATCCTACCAAGTCATATAATATTGAGAAAAAAAAATCAAATAAAAAAGCAATGATAAAATATTTGGCCATTTGGTTTGATCTAATCTAGTAGATTTTGTTTTGTTAAATTGGATTTCCCGGTTCATTAAGAGATTTATATTTGATGTATCAAAAATATATAATTTTTATAATTATAAATAAATTATTTTATTTTATTTTATTAAAAATAAAATTATTTTTATTTTTTAAAAATTTTTAAAAAAATAATATCATTTTATTTATTAATATTATAAAAATTTTTAATAAAATAATATAATTTAATTTACAAACAATATTACGCATCCTCGTAAATATAAACTTATTTTTAAATTAAGAATAAAAACTATAAATATAATCCAAAGGAAATTGTATAATTAAGTGGGATTGGGTTGAGTTGACCTTGACACGTTTGAGTAAATCATAGCCGCTCGTTCCTGGCATACAGAAGTCTGTCATGATTAAGTTGACTTTAAGTCCCTGCGTTTTGATTCAAGAAGACAAGAAAATATTAGTCTTAAACTTGAACACGTAAATTAATAAACATCTTTAATTGTATACTAAAATAAACTAATAAGATTGCAAGAGAAAACCCAAATATATATATATATATATATATTTTTTTTTTTTGAGTTAAATTTTAGGGGTTGATTTTTTATGATATTACAAAAAAGGACAGATTAAATATTGCAGCCGTTAAAGTAAAAACAATTAATCATGATTAATTATTTATTAAAAATTTATCTGTTCTCCGTGACTTTATGTTAAATAAATTTATTTATAAATCAAGTTTTTTGTATTTTTGATTTGAATATTTGAAAGTTTGTCTTTATATTTATATTCAAATGTATTTTAAATACGAATATTTCAAAAAATTTAAAAATTAATTCGGATAACCTAATTCTCAACCTAATCTTTAAATAATGTCAAATTTTGATTCTAAATATTCTAACAAGAGAAAACTTATATCTAACAAAAATTAAATGAAATCATACCCTCATTAATAGACATATTTTCTATCTTCCTTTATTGACAAATATATATATATATATATATATATATTGAATGGAGTCAATAGAAAGATTATAGTTACTTGAAACTTTTTATTATCCAAAACCAACAAATTAATTAAATTAAATAACCTACCCATACTAAATAAAAATTTCCCCCAAATTCAAACAGTCTTATTATTACAAATCGAATAAAAATAAATAATTGTACTTTGTCTTAGTATACAGCTTTTAGGCTTTTATAACTAAGGAGAAAAAAATTACATACATTCTTATAAAATCTGTGGCGTATAGTATGGGTTTTCTTTCACGTAAGTAATCTCATCAACAAAGAGTAGAAGGAATGTGTATATCCCATCACAAGAAAAGTGAATAATTAACGTTCACTTCATAACAAAATTAAAATCATATTAATGAGAATATTCAAAACCTTAACTAGTGACTTTTGAGTTAGAAAAATTATATATAAATGATACAGTAACCAAACTACAGATAATATTGTAGAACAAGAGGAATTAAAAAGGGGTTTTGATAGAGAGAAGGACTACCTGATCTTGTTGCGAAGACTGGGAACAAGATGAAGATGAAGATGAAGACGAAAATGAAGCAGGTGTTGAGTGATTAAGAAGACCTAGATATTCCAAAGCTTTATCCCCAGAGTCGACGCTGGTCACTGCAATTATCAAGAATATATCAAATCACAAATAAAAACCCGTGAAAGTAAACCCTTTTTGATTTTTTTTTTTTAAACAAGGGAAATTAAATAGACAAAGCTGATGATGATGCCTGAAGGGTTGAATTACTAGAAAAAGTTATTACAGAACAGTAGTATTTTATATATTATAAATATACGTCACCTTGGTATGAAGAAACTTTGAGGAGCTTCTCCAATAACTTCCTGTCAATAACACTGTCATCAACTGCCAATACATGAAAGTGATGATGTTTGTCTTCTAGTTCTTGTTCCTCTTCCTCCTGCTTCCGCTGCTGCTGTTGTTGAATCATTTCTTGTTGTTGCTGTTCGAGTGGTCTGTCTTGAATAATATTGTCTGATTTCATCAACTCCATCACTGTCAAAAACGAAGCTAATTATAACCCAATATTATTATTATTATTTCCTCCATCTGCCGACCTTCTGAAACTTCTGACAAAACACAAAACCTGTTTATCTTGTTGATTGTTTGTTAGTTTCTGTAGTGAGCATGGCTTTGCAGGCCTTTTCTTATACTATCAAGAGAAGTAAAGAAGGAAGGATAGGGAGAAATTGAAAAATACTTTTGGTGGACTAATATGAATGAAGAGTGTTTGAGAGAAAAACAAAAAGGTTGTTTCCTTAAGTTTTTAATAAGTAGTTGAGAAGGGCAACCGTATTCCAAGCATTGAGAGGGTATTAATATTTTATTCACTACCACCAAATCATCCAATATCATTTTTTTTTTATTTACTAATATTTATTTTTTTAAAAAAATTTAAATATTTATGTTGACATTGATGTATAAATTAATATAATGATAATAAAATAAATATATATCTAAAAAAAAAGAATGGGTTAATGTTATTTACTATGTAATTTAAGGCTATGAATATATATATATATATATATATATAATATAGTGTAAAACTATGATCTCTTACTAGATTCTGTATAACGTGTTGGTACAACCACTTATCTCTTTCTTTCTCTTTCCGTCTCTCTGTCCTTTTCTCTTCTTTCTTTTTCTTTTTTCTTTTATTTGCCTTGGATTTTGTTTGATTTCTAAGGAAAATCCACAGAAGATCTTGGTGATCAAATCATGATAGTGTAAGGCAGGTTTTTTTTTTTTAATTATTTTATTTTTTGGGGTTCCGATTGGATGACTTTAAAAAACAACAACAAATTGTTAACTAATTAAACTAATATTACCAGTATTATCATTATTATTCAAGAATTAAGATAATTCAGTTAATATTATCTGGTCTTTTTTGTTAGGATTTTTTTTTATATTTTTACGTATAATATAATATAACTCAAAAAAATTATTAATATTAAAATTCATATTTAAATATATTAAATATAATCTTTTAAAAATTACTCTATAAATCATATTTGAGCTTAACGTAACGTCGACTAAATGTTGCTTTCATGCTTAAAACTCAGTGGGGATCAAATTTGTTCCAACTAACAGATTGTGGGAATGTGACCCATGATTTTCTTCTAATATTCTCGAGGGATAACAGTAAGAGATTAATATAACATAATATAATATGACTATGACTATCAATTTCAAATTAATTTATGAATATCTTATAGATTGTTTTAATAATTAAAAAAATAACACATCAAAGACTTGTTGTTGGTCTTTGCTTGAATAAGTTACGAGTTATCACGGGCGTTGCTAATTGTAATTTTGTAATAATTGTTGATGTAAATCTTGATTTCCTTTTGTCTCTTGTTTCGTTTATATTATTCAAAAATATAAATTCTTTATTAATGCTCCTTTCCTCTCATTTTTGCAAATAAATAATGATAAGAACAAAAAAAAATCCTAAATAAATAACAATTAAATGTAGAAAATTTTTTATTTTAGATTTGTTACATATATCTTCATTCATTTTTAGTAATATCGAAGAAAATTCTTTCCCACAAAAGTAATACTATTGTTTTTAATTAATAATGAGTTTATATTTGATATAATAACAAATGTTATACATCATTGATAATAATAAATTGCTAACTCATTTCTCAATAAATTACAAAAAATAATTATTTTTTTCTTTCTTGTTAAAGCTTCTTTGAAGTGAAAATTTTTACTAAAATGGATACAATTACAACTAGAAAACCCCAACATGATGTTAGAGCTGTTCAATGGGATGAACAGTCTTCTTGGCACGGCAGGCTCGATCATATTGAGTTTAGTCTAAATAAAAATTTTTATAATTTAATTTGATTTAATCCTGTTTAAATTATTATTTAAATAATTAAAATTATTTTTATTTAAATTTAATTATAAATATTAATATAAAAATATTTTATTTTTTAAATATTATTTTAAATAATAATAAAAACTTTCGAACTAAATCAACCTGCTTTTAAACAAAAAAAAAATTTTAAAAAAATTAGATTAGAATCTAATCTAATCATAACACTTCTAAACTACGTCTCTGACCCCACTTCTCATGCCATTTCTTTCAACCCAAAACAATGCCCTTGTTTAATTCTTGGGTACTAGTTTTCTTTCAATCCATTAATGCCAACCGACAACGGCTATCAAGCATTTTCTTTAATAATTCTTTTGTAAAAAATAAAATAAAATTATTTCTTTCTTACCCTAAATTTTCATTTAAAATAACCTTGGGTGTTGTATAATTTTTTTTAAAAAAAATTGAGAATTAAATTAACAGCTTAACGAGATAGTTGCTTTGGCTTTGATTTGAGGATGGCAACCAAATTTCAAAAATAACTTAATTACATGCATCCAAAGTGTCAATCCTTTTTGTGGAAGATGTTTTGATTTCTATTGGTATCGTGAAAGGTGTTAAAAAGGATTTGATAGAGAGAAAAAAAAAACCTAATTAATTAAAAATTTTGGTAATTATGTACTTTTAGATAATTAATGATTAAAATTTTAACATATTTATTTTTATTTTATTAATAAAATATTATTTTATGATTAATTAATAATATTTAATATATATATATATAAACTATTCATGTATCGAATATAAATCGTCGGTAACAATCAAGTTAAAATTTGCAAGAAAGCAAGGTTTAATCCGAACTCACATGCTTACTTAACTCTGGCAATAATCAAAAGAGATGAGTGCATTTTGCCATTTTCCATTGCTGAGCTAATTTAAGATAAACAACAAAGAAAATCCCATTAAGATCTTCCTAGCTAGTACTATTAGACATCATTTGTAGGTCAAAAAAATGGTTAATCCACTTTGTTTAGACATAATTTTGACTTGCCAAAAAAAAAAAAAAAAGATAAAATTTGAAAGCAAACCAATCCATAACAAAGAGAAAAAGAAATTCCTAGCCAATTTTGAAATAAGAAACTAACCAGATATAGAAAAGATTTTTCTGTTAATTTTTTCTGTAGAAAATATTAAGCAAATATATAATAATATTGATTAAAGCGATATTTATATAAAATAATTAATATATTTTTTAATTCAATGAAAACAATATTTTAAATATAAAAATATTAAATAATAATTAAATAATTTTGAGATAATATTTATAAATACTTGTTAATTAAGAACTTTTTCCGGCGTAAACAAGGCAAACATAAGAATTAGAAATTTGAGCACTTTCAATGGCAGAAAAAAAAATAATAATAAATAAATAAATAAGGACCATAAAATTAAAAACCCTTGCAGAAGAAAAGTATGACCGAAAGGGTCCCACAGACCAGATACTTACACTACTATGAAATCTTTGATGTGGGGCCCTTTTAAAATCAAAATCTTTCTAATGGGCCCACAATTTACTACTGCCATGAAATCTCCAGCATTTTTCCAATCTGTCCCTTGCAGTACCAAGAAAGCTCTTCTTTTGTTTTTCTTTTTTATTTATTAAGGAAATTTATGGGAAGATTTGTGAGATAGGAACTTATATTGCTTATATTAAATATAATTATATAAATATAATATAAAAATAATATAAATATTTAAATATCTAATAATTATTAATATATTAAAATTTATATAAAATATAAAATATTTTAAACAAAAACATATATGGTCAGTTTATTTAAGTCTCAATGGTTGTCTGCCACGTATTGTTGGACATGTGGCGTAAAATAGTGCGGGAGCACATGCACCATCCGATCCGATAACATCATCATCATATTCATGCACAATGATTTCCTTTTTTTTTTCTCTCTCTCTTTCAAAATTATTTACTATTTTGTTTGTTTTTTCGGCTTTGAAAAAAAAAAAAAAAAAAAAGAGATTTTGTTTTGGTATGGGGGTAGTTGGCAGTTGCCCAGTGCTAGGTTCAATGCTAGAAATAAATTCCTCCAGTCATGATGAATACGTAATGTATGAAACATAACATTAAACAAATTATATACAATATTTACATTTGCCCTAGAATTGCTAGGCAAGCGAAGCCAAATCTCAAAAAAAAAAAAAAATCAAATTGGAGATCCAATGGATAGACCAATTTATTTAAATGAAAATTTTAAATATATTAAAGTAATTTTAATATCAAATAAATATTATATATTAAATAATTCATAAAAATATGAATTGAACTTGATGATGTATTCTTTGATATAACTCTAAGAGATTTTTTTTTATTTTTTATTTTTCACTAATTAAATTATTTTTAAATCGAATCAAATGATTTTTAAATTTTAATTTTTTTATAGCACTGGATAGAATAAATCTTGTCGATTTGGTCCGATTTTTTCATCCCGGCCAAATCTACTAATCTTCTAGGTAGGTATCTTCATTTTCAATTAATTTACATCTTATTCTGTAAAAGAAAAAAATAGTTTAGCTCAGTTGATAAAAAAATGTATTTTTTAAAAAATTATATAAAAGAAATTAAATTTAAATAAAATTTAGAGACATGCTTGATTGTATATTAAAACATTTGATTCAATAATAAGTTTATTTAATTTTTTTTATTTTTTATTTAAGAAATGAATTTGAATCCTTGTTTCCAAAATAATATATATATATATAGGTTTCAGATTTATCTTATTAATTTACGAGATTCAATAAAATTTAGATTACATTATAAAAAT
>JBBYHK010000015.1:9771670-9803099 GCA_038382065.1 Adansonia grandidieri | reverse complement strand
TTTGGAGGGTCATATCCCCATACCTATGCTCTGATATGCATCAGAAGCTGGTACTTCAAGAAAAATGAAAGAGTCAAAGCAACATAGATCCTCATTAATACTGTTGGCTGGAAATATCTTCTCACCTTCGCAAATACCTACATGTTAATTTTCCCTTCATCTTTTAACATTTTCTTTCCGTGTTGCTTGTCAGCAAATCGAAACCAATATTCTTTTCCTTGTTTTATTTCTATGGTAGAGTTAAATGGTGCTTGAGTTTTCAATCAAGCTGCTCATTTTCTAATTATTTTGATCCAGAATTCAGTTGGTTTTTCCCAATTAAGATTGATTTTTCCTGTCTCTAATTTGCTGAAGCAGGATGCTTCCAAGGCATTGCCTAATAATAGCATGCAATCACCCGAAGTGTCGTCAAGGGCTTCAGCCAATTCCGAAGATGTTACTGATAGCGTTAAGAGCTTGACGGAGAAATTATCAGCTGCTCTGGTTAATATCAGTGCTAAAGAGGACTTGGTGAAGCAACATTCCAAAGTTGCTGAAGAAGCTATTGCAGGTATTACTTACGGTTACATGTTCGGAAACATGTGCTGTATTTCTTAGTTATAGTTACTTACTATGGTCTAGTTAATTATTTTGAACTTTAGGTTGGGAAAATGCTGAAAACGAAGTAGTGGCATTAAAGCAAAAACTTGAGGCTGCAGTTCAGCAAAATTCTGCGCTAGAAGATCGTGTGAGCCATCTTGATGGTGCTCTCAAGGAATGTGTTAGGCAGCTAAGACAAGCGAGAGAGGAGCAGGAGCAGAAGATCCATGAAGCTGTCGCAAAAGCCACCCGGGATTGGGAAACTACCAAATTTGGGCTTGAAAGCCAGTTGCTTCAGCTCCAAAATAAGGCTGAATTCGTAAAGTCTGAGCCCCCTCCTCTGTTCGGTCCTGACCTTTGGCATAAGATTGAAGCTTTAGAGAAGAAAAATTCAGCCCTCGAGCTTGAGCTCTCGTCTCAGTTGGAGGAGATGGAAATCAGAACAATCGAAAGGGACTTAAGCACCCAAGCAGCTGAAACAGCTAGCAAACAACACTTGGAGAGCATAAAGAAGGTAGCAAAGCTGGAGG
Organism: Adansonia grandidieri; assembly: GCA_038382065.1. Taxonomy (NCBI): domain Eukaryota; kingdom Viridiplantae; phylum Streptophyta; class Magnoliopsida; order Malvales; family Malvaceae; genus Adansonia; species Adansonia grandidieri. Next base: position 9,801,990 of record JBBYHK010000015.1, on the reverse strand, counting down.
CAGAGTGCCGAAGACTCAAAGCAATGGCCAGTAAATCATCCTTGATTAATGACCATAAATCTCCGAGTGCCTCCTCAATTTATGTTGAATCCCTCACTGATAGTCAATCGGACAGCAGAGAACGGGTTAATCTTGTGGAGATCGACACACACAAGATTAGCGGCTTGGAGGCAGATAAAAGGAGAACCTAGTTGTTCCGACTCATGGGCATCAGCCTTAATTGCTGAACTTGATCAATTCAAAAATGAAAAGGCCGTCAACAGGAATCTCCTAGATTCTTCTATTGAGATCGATCTCATGGATGATTTTCTTGAGATGGAGCGACTTGCTGCATTGCCTGAAACCAAGAACAAAAATCAATGTCTTGAACCAAGAGCTACTGCCAAACAATCTGATGATGGTGATAGCTTGGTGAAGGCTGAGCTTGAAGCCATGATTCATCAGACAGCAGAACTTGAAGAGAAGTTGGAGAAGATAGAAGTTGAGAAGGCTGAACTAGAAATTGCTCTTACCAAAAGTCAAGAAAGTCTCCAAGCATCAGAACTTCAATTGAGGGACACTGAAATAAAATTGGAGGAGTTGCAATCGGAGCTCTGCATGGCAAATGAAGCTAAGCAACATCTTGAGTCTCGACTTGTTAACATGGAAACAGATGTAGAGACAATGTCAGCGAAGATTGACTCGTTAGAACAAGAAATCGAAAAGGAAAGGGCCTTGTCAGCAGAGGTTTCAGTTAATGCAAATGAATCAAAGAAATTTCTCGAGTCTCAACTCATTAGCATTGAAGCAGAGGCTCGGACGATGTCTGCAAAGATCGATTCATTGGAAACAGAAGTTGTAAAGGAAAGGGCACTGTCAGCACAGATTACAATCAAGTGTCAAGAATTGGAAGAAGAGCTGTCAAGGAAGAGACAAGAAGCTGAGCTCCAGCAAACATCTAGCTCAAACGTTGAATCGAAGATACAACAGGTAACTCTTCCATCGGTCTTCTTGCATTTACACGATCTTCACACATCTTAATTTTCCCATTAATTAGCGATTTACTAGAGAGTTCTAAAAGTATGGTGAATTCCATCTAATACTCATGAGACACTATGGCAGGAGGATTTGGCAGCAGCAGCTGGAAAACTTGTAGAGTGTCAAAAAACAATAGCATCTTTAGGACAGCAACTGAAATCTCTTGCAACACTGGAAGACTTCTTAATCGACACCGTGAGCATACCAGAGTTCCCTAGAGGAGGATCGTTGATTCCTAAAGCTGTTGAAGAACCTCGGAAATCACATTCTAATGAATCATTTTCACCAAAAAGAGATCCAGAGTCTCCAAGAGTTAGTGCTGACCACTCTGGTCATTCGGCAAATAAATACAATGGTAACACACCCTCATCTTCATCCTCGTCTTCATCAATCATGTCATCAAACCATCTCAGTTCGGAGAAGAACAGAAACGGGTTTGCGAAATTTTTCACTCGGAGTAAGAATGGGATACAACTAGAAATTTAAGACGCTTTAGATTAGTTGTAAAACAAAGAAATTGTCATTTTAAAGACAGTGATTAAATGCTGTTTAATCAAAACCATTAATTACTTCACTTTTTAGGTTGTCTCACCTTATCCATGGAATGATTATCTGGACTCTGGATACAAAAGTTTCAAATTCAAATTTGAACTTTCAAAAATGCTTAGGTTATTGATTTCTTGGATCTATCATGAAAATGAATGCCTTTTCCTTTACTCTTTCCTGTTAATTGACAGTAGCATTTCCAGTTTCCTGATAAATTTTGGCCATTGGTAGCTTTAAAAGAGTCAAAAAAGACCTGAGGGAAAAATGATAAGAAGTAATTTCTTCAAGTTATTTAGTTGCAATCATTTAATCCAATTTAGTTAAGGTGGTATACCGGTATGAGCATCAAACTTTTAATCAAACAAAAAGAAGTCAATTGTGATTGGCTTCTCGGCTAAAAGCCAGAAGAAGGTAAAGAATATTGCTGGTTTTACTGCAATATTTTTTATGAAAGCTTGTAAAAAAGAAGTTGCTGTGAAACCTGAAGGTTGGTTGCAGAGCTAATTTGAGGTTGGATTCTGCTATCTTTGGATTCTAATTTCTCAAAGCTGGAGTTTGTTATTTTCTATGATCATTAGTTCTTGGGATAAGTAATCAAAGAGATCCATCGTAAGAAAAAAAAGAAAAAAGAAAAGAAAAAGGAAATGATTAAAGGGTACTTTGCTTAGTTAAATCTTTTTTGTCGATTCAAAGTGCAAATAGTAGTGGCAGTAAATGCTCTCATTGCTAGAGCTCCAAAATTCAGAATTCTTAATTTTATAGTCAAAATTAGGAAAATTTATGTCAACTTATTAATTTCGATCGTAAAATCTAAAAACATTATTCCAACCTACGTACTGAAATACAGAATACCCTAACCTCGGAATCCTGAGAATAAAGCTTAAAAGGAAAGAAAGGGGCCAATGAGAGAGGGAAAAATGCTTTGGGGTGAGAGAGGCTCGAACTCTCGACCTCAGGATAACTCAGAAGCTATGAGACCTACGCGCTAGCCAACTGCGCCACCACCCCAACTTGGCTTTGTAGTTTAGTAAACCTGAAGTTCTCTTACACTAGAAACAGTTTAAGTTTAAAAAAACAGATTTTGATTACTCTTTTCTTTTAGTTTTTTCCCAGACTTTTTTAGACCGGTAGAAATCACCTAAGGGAAAGAGCACAATAACATCAGGATCAAAGAAATTAACACATTAAAGACTTTATTTCTTTGTGGATCGGATCAAGTCTAGACAGGGATTAAGTATTTTAAAATTGTTTAGTTTTAATCTGGCTTGAAATATGAATAAAATTTTATATTCAAATCCCTTTTGATTTATATGAGAATATAGTTTAAGATCGTTTAAATTTTTACATAGAAAAGTTATTCCTCTTAAAAATAATCGGTCCTTTTTTTTAGAAAACAAAATGATTGATTATTCTTAAAGATAACTGAATTTTTTTTTTTAAATAGATTTCTCTTAAATATGACTAATCATTCTCAAAAAAATTTTACAATTAATAGAAAAAGGACTTGAAGTTATGCAAAAGATGTTACATATGGGTTAGGCTCCCTTTTATTATTTTTTCATCCATTACTATTCAATACAACTTTAATTATCATTCATAACTTAAATTTTGATTTAACTTTGATAATTTATAGGTGAAATCTATAAATATGAATAATATTAATAAATATATTAAAAAATAGATAAAAAATGAATAAAAACTTAACTTATTACACACAATGTCTTATCTATTTTTAGAACGTGCTTTAAATATTTTACCCAAGCTTCTATTTCTAACCCAATATATTTGTTCCAACTCTTAAAATATAAAGTGAATGTTCAAACTTAAATAAATAACTTAATTCATAAACATGTGTAATATAAACATCAAAGATAAGAAGTAGATAATTAACATTTGGAGTTTTTAATTTATGATTAGTTACCATGATATTGTGGTAATACTTTTGTATTAAATGTATTAATTGATAATTAATGTGATAATTTTCGAACAATAAAAAATTAATACTTTGTTAACATAATAATTTTAAAAAATAATTTTTAAAACATTGATTAACAAAAATCCAACCTTAATTTGATCCATCAACTTATAATCTTACCCAAACTTTTTTTTTTTCCTTTTCTATAAACCTTTAGTCCTTCCCCAAAGAATGCAATTTAAATGGTTAAATTTATTGTGCGTAAAGGCATAACAGAAAAATTAAGGTTTTTATTAACAATACTTTTTGAACATACCAATAAAAAATGGTAATGGCTGTAATTAAAATATTAATATTGTTTGAATTTTATTTTTAACGAGAATAATACATTAAACGTAGAATTGCTTTTTAAAATAACATTCTAACCTATGTCTATAAGCACATGTTAATTTATTACACTTAAAAAATAAAATATTACAAAAAAACATATATTAATCATTATGTAAAATATTCAAATGTAACAGTCAAATAATTAATTTTTAATTCATTAAATGATATTATTATTATTATTATTAAGTAATAATAATTTATTATTATTATTATTATTATAAGTAATAATTTTACTGCGAAGGATTCAGATATTTTCTCTTATTTAAGAAAGAAAAATGAAGAAAAAGCCATTTTTACTATAAAAATTTGAAAAGAAAAATTAATGGAAGAAGAAACTTTATGAAGTAAAAATCAATCGAAGAGAAAAAAGAAACAGATAGAGATATCGAGAAAGATATCTTAGAGCATCCGAGGTGGCAAGAAGCAAGGGAGATGTGAAAGCCACCCCTTTCGGGCCCCACCAAAAACAAAGATACTCTTCTGTTTCAGACCGTCAAAGCATGTGGAAACCAAACACGCCACGTGTACAACATTGGTGTCCACGTTTTTCCACGTGGCATTCCGTGGGAGGCTTGCCGAGATCGCGCCTAACACCAACCTCTTATCCAAACAAAATCTCTTTGGTTTATACTTTACAATTCTCTCTCTCTCTCTCTCACTCTCTCTCTCCCTTTCTCTTTCTTTCCCAACTCCCCCAAACGGCTATTGAGGTTTTTTTTTTTTTTTTGAAACGCCATGACCGCCATAGCTACTGCAGGTGCTTTGTCTTTGCCAATCTCTTTATGCAGATCATGCAAGATTAGCTCTAAAAAGGTAGTGTTTTTTCCGCTTTTTTACGGGATTAGTTCATCTGGGTAGTTGTCGAAATTTGAAGAAAATTTAGTTTTTTACAGTGGTTGACTTGTCATTTTTAGGTTGTTGTGGCTGTCAAGCCAGGAAGTTTCGTTTTTGATTTGTTTTTAAGCTGAAATTAACTGGGCTAATGACTTAATTCTAAATTTTGTTGAAGTTCCTTGATTCTTAAGTATATTGCAACTTTTGTAAGTTTAATACAGTCACTTGCATTCACCAGTGAAAAAGAAACTGAGGCTAAGTAAATGTATCATATTCTGATAAAATTTACGTGGACACTTCCTTAGCTTAATTATTGAAATAATTTTGTTGATCTGTTAGTCTTTATTTAGTTTAGATGTTTCGTTTTCAACAAAGTATTTAAATTACAATCCCGGATGTGTTTTCACGCTGTGTTTGATGCGGTTCCGAACAGTTGCAAAAGTAATAAATGTTATTATGATCAATTGCTGTAATATTAGCTGTGAATATTGACGGCGGAGAGTTGAAACAATAAAACAGTGACCATTACGTCGCATTGTGGCAGCTATCTAAATCCGTGGTTTCAACCTTGGAATTGTTATTTGTATGTGTCCTGCCTGAGTAATTTGGATGAGTTACTTTAAAATTAAGGTCCGTTGATTTGTGGCTTATACTTCGAGATTGGTGCAGCTTCACGGGGTCAAAGGAGGCTTTGGGGTGTTTGCGGTGTTTGGGGAGGAAAGTAGCTTGGGGCCGGGGGATAAGAAGAGCCCGTGGAGTACCCTGTTTGATGTAGAGGATCCAAGGTCTAAAGTCCCACAATGTAAAGGGAGGTTCTTAGATGTGTATCAGGCATTGGAAGTGGCTCGATATGATATTCAGTACTGTGATTGGCGGGCTCGGCAAGATTTACTCACAATCATGCTTCTTCATGAAAAGGTAACCTGATATTCTTCTTACTGATCACTTGCAGCTAACAAGCTGTACTATTTACTACTTGACTTGTGCTTTGAACTTTTGATTTTGTTTTTAATTATTTTTTACAAGAAAATCTGTGTTTTACTATTTTTTATTGTTTACATAATAAGTCCTTTTTTTTTTTTTTTTTTCAATTTAATCTTCTGGGAAGTTTTTGTTGCTTTATTTTGGTAGTTATTGGTTGTAGGTAGTGGAAGTGTTGAATCCATTAGCTCGTGAATACAAGTCTATTAGTACCATGAAAAAAGAGCTTGCGGAATTGCAAGGCGAACTAGCACAAGCTCACAAACAGGTACACGAAATTAGCAGTTAATGGAACTGTCATTCTTATAATTTAATTAGGAGGCGTACGCCTCAACAAGATATATAAATAGCTCGAATGGTCCCAGGCCATCCAAGATTAGATGCTCATGTTTTCTTTTTCTACAAAATAATCAGGCTATGACTTGTATTAATCACCATAAGTATGTATCATTTATAATTAAAAAGTAATAATCACCAGAGGTCCCAACTCTGGTATCGTAGTCAATTTCAGTTCTGACTTGAGAGAAATAATAGGTACACATATCTGAAGCAAGGGTTGCTGCTGCTTTGGATAAACTGGCTTACATGGAGGAGTTGGTTAATGATAAGCTGTTAGAAGATAGAACCAAAACTGAGTCCAACACGGCATCCCCTTCTTCTAGTACGTCAACGCAATCTATGGATACCGTGAAGAGGAAGTTGCCCCGGAAAAGCTTGGAAGTATCAGGTCCGGTTCGACCGTACCACCCCCGCTTGAAGAATTTCTGGTATCCTGTTGCTTTCACCACTGATCTGAAGGATGACACTCTGGTAAGATATAGTTTGGAACTATAATAGTGACGTCAACTCAATACTGACCAGCTTATTTCATGTATCAGCGTGTTGGCATACATCCTCATTTTGCATCAGGTTGATTGGCACCAGCGCAACAGTGCTTCCTTTTTATTTTTTTGGGTTCTCACAGCACTTAGCTTAGCATTCTGAACCATGAGATTGTGTTATTTAACGGACTTACACAGCAATTTCGTAGTTTTCATCATCCAACTAGTTAATGGATGTTCTCTCACTGATATATTGTTATATCTCATTTCAGATTCCCATCGATTGCTTTGAGGAGCCATGGGTTCTTTTTCGTGGAAAAGATGGGAATCCGGGATGTGTCCAGAACACTTGTGCGCATAGAGCATGCCCTCTTCACCTTGGCTCTGTAAATGAGGGTCGTATCCAATGTCCCTACCATGGTTAGTAAGCGTTTAGGAAGTTGACAAGCTTTCGCCATTATATTTTTCTGAAAAAAAGCGACACATATCAATGCATGATTACACGTTTTATATGCTTGGAATGATATTCAGTCCGTTGTGTTTAACTGCTAGTTTTATAAAATTTTCTAATTCTTGATTTATCAGGGTGGGAATACACAACAGATGGAAAATGTGAAAAAATGCCATCAACGCGATTACTTGATGTGAAAATAAGGTCATTGCCGTGTCTTGAGCAAGAGGGAATGATCTGGATTTGGCCTGGCAATGACCCACCGACGGCAACCCTTCCTTCCTTACAACCTCCTTCTGGATTTGAAATTCACGCCGAGGTATGCTCTAGATATTTTTTGAGAACTTTGCTCAAGTGACTCGATGAAAAAGTTAAACAACTTTATAACTCAAGCAAAGTCCATACTATCTCACCTCAATTTTTTGGCATGCTGTTAAATGGAAGATTGTCATGGAACTTCCGGTTGAACATGGGCTACTGTTGGATAACCTTTTGGATCTCGCCCATGCTCCTTTTACACACACTTCCACGTTTGCCAAGGGATGGACTGTTCCCAGGTTTGTTTCTGCAATTAGATTGGCAAACGCGATTGCATGGCTGGTATCTATTTTGAATATATAATCTTACTTACCATGCATAATCTGAACATCTCAGTCTGGTGAAGTTTTTGACACCCGCATCTGGTCTCCAAGGATACTGGGATCCTTATCCCATTGATATGGAATTCCGACCACCTTGTATGGTGCTATCGACCATCGGGATATCAAAACCTGGGAAATTGGAAGGACAGAGTACCAAGGAATGCCAAACACATCTTCACCAGCTTCACGTATGCTTACCTTCATCGAGAAAGAAGACAAGGCTATTATATAGAATGTCACTCGATTTTGCTCCCCTGTTGAAGCACATTCCTTTTATGCATTATTTATGGAGGCATTTTGCGGAACAGGTAAAAAGGGTATCTTACTTTTCCATTCTTTGGATAGTATACACATTAATTACTTGCTTAAAACCTACTGGAAATCCTCGGTTGTATGTCCAGACAACTTGCTGAATGGATCGGTAGTATTTGATAGGCTGATAACTGTGATCGACATTCTTGTGACAGCGTTTAATACTTATCTTCTGAAAGCGACTAACTTCAAAATTCCCTTGTAGCACGTTTAAGTAACGGTTTTTGTTATTAATGCTTACAGGAAGTATGCAAAAATGTCTTCTTTCAATCTTGCTTGTAAGTAAATATTTTTGGTCCTCCTTTTAATGCTTAATCAAATACAGGTTTTGAACGAGGATCTTCGACTTGTGATCGGCCAGCAAGAACGTATGATTAACGGGGCAAACGTCTGGAATTGGCCGGTAGCCTATGATAAGCTAGGAGTGAGATATAGATTTTGGAGAGACGCCGTTGAACGAGGAGCTAAACAGTTGCCCTTCAGCAAACCGATGTAAATTTTAACTCTAGCAACTGATTTAGCATCCCTTCTCGCACCGACTCCTGCACTCTCAAACATAATATTTAAGGTTTTGCACATCGAGGACAACAATGTAGGAGATTCAGCGGAAACTCTGTATCACTCCCAGACAGGTACGAGTTGCTCTCTACAAACAAACCCCTGTAGAAAATAAAATAGAAACTGTACACTGCTTTTTATAATTTTTGTGTACAGAGAAATCCCCATTTCTTTTTCTCTTTCGATAACTCCAGACCAGAGAAATGACCGGAAAAATTGTTTTTTGGCCTTGGAACTTGGAAGCCAATGTCAATGTCCAGTCCTGAGGCAAGACAAAATATCCTTTGTACTGTTATAACTTATGTTTTAATGAAATTCCTAAGTTTTGCATGTGACTTTTTTTTTTTTCAAACTCATTATTCTCACATCATTCATCAGAGTTCTTATCAGTCCTGCAATAATTTCTCTAACTGAAATAAGAAATATATAATTTCACCCCCCCAATAAAAAAGAAAACAAAAAATATATATTAAACAGAAATTCGCCATATCAGTTTATTAGGCTATCTGCAGGAAAACTCGTATAATCAAAGATTTAAATTATAATTACGGAAAGTTTTTTAATTGCATTACATTTATTACCATTGTAGATATGACGAATGTAACTTTCTTTTATCTTACTTATAATTAGATGCGAACATATAAAAAATTTACATTCTCTATCAAGATCTCTAATCAAGAACATAATACAAGAAGTGATTCTAGTCGAACACGTAAAAAATTTACATTCTCCATCAAGAACTCTAATCAAGAACATAATACAAGAAGTGATTCGACGACTAGAATATGAGATTGAGATCAAAATCGAATCAGCTTGGCATTTGGTACCGACATAATGGGCACAAATGACTGGTCTCCAGCCACTTTACAATACAACTATCATGGTAAACATGTCCGCAAGGCATCGAGGCAACCTTGTCACCGTCCAAAAACTCATCGAAACAGATCGTACATTCTTTCGTTGAACTCGAACCCTCGCGTAATCTCCTCCTCTTCTTCAAGGGTAGACGACCTTCATCACCACCACCCCATTTTGCCCTTTTCAAAGCTCGAATTGATGAACTACTAGCAGGCTTGGAATTCAATGTACTCAACGACTCATCAATCGCCCGAGCAACCTCATCATCGTTAGCCACTTCCTGATCGATCCCATTGTCAGTTACCTTGACAATTATTTCCACTGTCAACGTTATGACTTTACGTCCATAGTTTAAAGGGTCGCCATCAACCTCCAATGCAAAAGACAAGATACCAGGAACGATGACGGTTCGAAGGAACTCCTGAGATGCACCCGTGATGGCAAACATGGAGAACACGATTCCCGGACCGAACTCTTCGGATAAAATCAGGTCGCGGCGATGTATGATGGATTGGTTAAAAGTTCCTAACGTTGTTTCCAAGTTACGAGCTGAAACGTAACGGAACTCTAATTCTATGTGGAAAAATTCGTGTGAGATGCAAGGATAATGTTTTTCTAAATGATTATCGCTTTCTTCCCTCAACTTGATGCAGTAAATGGAAGCCATGGAAATTTCTCGGAATTCTTTCTCAAGGTTTTAGGCAGTATTTAATTTGATCAGAACTGGAGTTTGTATGCAAGTGAAAAACAAGTCTTTCTGGATAAGTTAAAGAGGCTTTTTATAAGGATTTTGCTGATGGAACTCGACTACTGTTAATCCCACTAGAACTAGAACTCTGCCCCAGCTTTGCGTTTTTTTTTTTAATATAATTTTTTATATAAATTTAATTTAATAATTACGTGTTTAAATTTTATATGTAAAATTGATACGAATTTTAAATCGATTTAAGAGTTCATGTGTAAATCAATTACTTTAAATGTATCATTTAAAAATTAAATTAAATTAAATTAATAAAATAAATTTAATTTTTTAAATTTTCAATTGATCAAATTGGGTATAAATATTAAATCAATTTGTGAGTTAATGTACGAACTAATCACTTTAAATAAATCATTTTTCTGAGTGGATTATATATATATTTTGAATTAATCTTCAAGTCAACTTGTGAACCAGATCATATAAATACATCATTTAAAAATAAAATAAAAATAATTAATAAAATAATTTTTTAACTTTTTTTTTAAGCGAGTCAATTATGTTTGTGTAAACTAACCCTTTAAATATATCATTTAAAAATTAAATAAACTAATTTTTTAACTTTTTTATGCTTGACAAGAACGTATCTTAAATTGACCTACAAATATTTTAAAATATATCATTTAAAAAAAAAAAACTTAAATCTAAAAAAATTAAAAAATAATTTTCTTTTTATTTATCTTTTGAACAAGTTAAATATGGATTATAAATCAACTTGTGAATTATTATACAAATTAACCCTTTTAAAGAATCGTTTAAAAATAAAATAAAAACTTAAAAATCTAAAAATAATTAATAAAATAAATTTTTTAAACAACTTAAATACTAATATTAAATTAATCAGTAAATTCACGTACGGATTAATTCTTTTAAAATAATCTTTTAAAAAGAAATTAAACCTAAAGAAAGCCCATCACATCTTAAGGAAAAAAACTGACACGTGTCCAGCAAAGATCCCATTAGAGATTTTTTTTTTTTTTTAAACAGATTTTAGTTTTATTTTACCATTTTGGTTTAACCGAACTAAATAGTACAATCTAAATTTAATTCGTTAAAATGTTCAAATCTTATTGCATAAAATAAAATTTTTAAAATATATATATACCTAAAAATAAGCTTAAACCCGTTTTCTCAGTTTGTTAACTATGTTCCCTAAGCTCTCAATGTTATAACATATATCGAACCAAATTAAAAACTAATTTCCCATTCAACCAATTCGACTGGTTGATACAATTTCTTCAACAGCCTATTTTACACAACTAAAAACCATTTCAAACTTCCTATAGACAGGAAGAGGTACAAGCAAGAATGTGTAGAAATATCCATGAGTTAAGTTGAACTAAATTTGAGCTTGACATAAATATGGTATCTGACATTATATATATACCTAAAATTTTTACCAACCCAAGAATAGGTCTATAAGAGAGGCTCTGCTGATACATTTTCACCACTATTTTTCTGGTTTCAGGTGAAGTTCGTTAAAAGTATTTGAACATAAAAATGAAGGGTAAGCGCACACACAAAAAAGGGATATAATCCGAAAAGATATGTATTTTACTTCCAACTAACTGACCACTGTAATATCAAGTTTGATACAACTAAAAATTTCCCTTTAGCGAAACGTAGCACAAATTGTGCCTTCTAGAAATAAATAATTGATTGAGCTCCTAATTAGTATGAAAATTACAAAATTTATCTCCAAGTGCATCAGAAAAAGTTACGGATGATCACAACTTAACTGTAAATAAGATAAAACCCTCAAAAACTTTCACTCAGAATTGCCGCTCATAATGATAAAAAATTCCGAGTAGGAGGCAACTCGGATTCTTGTAACCTGAGCTGTTGGCTTTGTGCTTCATGCAAAATCCCAAATCAAAATCAAAATCTATTACCTGTTGAGGTGAACTGAGTGAAGCTTGAAACTATCATGACATTTTCATTTGGATTTGCCGATGAATATGGACAAGAAACTCGACATAAGAGAGGCCATTTGCATTCTTGTCTTCTACCATGTAAGACAAGAACAACGCTCCTGAAAATTTAGTAACTAAATCGTGAGTATGTCGTAATATATTTGCTTTTTTTCCCTAAAAGAAAAATCATAATATAGAAATTACTTTGGCAACAAGAAACCTGCAACATAGAAGCAGTATTTGCTTCATTGTCACAAAAACAAGGCAAAAGTTTTCGGACAACCATTAAACAGCTACTCTTGCATTCCAATTACATGGAATGACAAAACTTTAAATGAAGCATGTTGGAAGAATCCATGGCTATGTTGGTTAAATATTCCACATAGGTTAATTTATCAAACAGCACCACAGTTTGCATGAGAGACAAGTTCTATGCACTGACCTAATGAATCCCCCTTCTTGCATAATTTCATGCTGCAAAAGAATATTAAGATAAAATGAATTAAACAGAGAAATCTTCATCAATTTTGTCATAAAAGAGATGGAACAGACCTTTCTTTTAGGAGTAAAGTAACACAAAAGAAAGAACCAGTAATCATACCGAAGGTAGGAACATCTTTGGCGGCGAATCACATTTACCACATCATTGAACTTCTTCGATAGTGGATTGTCATATTGCTGCAACACAAACTGAACCTAAAATGTTGATAAAAGGGCATAAGTGTCTGTACTAGGTAGGTGAAAGAGTCCAGACACGAAATGAAGCTAAAAAGCAAAAAACATATTGTGGAAATAGACACCAAAAACTGATCCTTCTCCATAAAGATTTTTCCCTATTCATTCTGACATATCACAGGCGATAACCTAACCCAATAATTCCTAACACTTGAATCCATTGCCACTCATTCGAGTGTCATACTATTTGGTCATCAAGCACAAGAGCTTTTCAAAACTCACCCAATCCAAAAATCACATGCATAAATCACCTATAGAAATTCACACGATTAAATGGAAGGAAAGGAACTTAGCATGCGCACAAAAACCATCATACAGGGAGTTTAAGAGCGATTTCAGATTAAACCTTGATGAGGTCAATTTAATATATAATGGGGCATTTGATTTTAGTATTGAAATATTGGATTTATTTTTAAATAAATAGGGAAACAAAATATCCTATGCTTGCTTATATTCAGCAAATAAAAATCTGACAAATCTAGAAATCGATTTCAGGTGCTCAACACTTTAGTGTGATTACAGTCACAATCCACAAGTGGTTTCTTATAAATTAACCAGTTAATGAGGATTTTAGAAACGAGTTAAAACAAAATACCTGAGTGGGGACTTCATCAACTGAGGTAAAGCCAAAAAGTTGTTGCAAGATACTTGAATCCACAGAGCTCCCACAATATATTAAAGCATCCTCACCATTCTCAAGAAGATAGATTCCATCATCACTGACATGTTCACTAGAAAGTGGGATTATAGGAGGAAGAACAGACTCATCTTCTTCCTGTCCAACAAGTAGAAAATTGAATGTTGGCATGGTTGAAATACTTTGCACTGTAAGCTAACTAGAAATTTTTTACCTTTGAATTAAGGTCGTGGATGGCAAACATCCTGGGATAAACCAGTGGGACTGCCAAAGGAGTAGAAAGGGAGGAAACATAATTGAACCAGAAGGAGCGGTCATCTATTCTGCCATCATTTCGCAACCCTCTACTCTTGATTAATGCTGAAAGAGGAAAACACAATATTTATCAACCAATGAAAAAATATTTCAATTCTTCCTTAAGAAGACGACTGAGTTTCTGCACAGGATTTGCCAAAATGGAAGAAAACATGATGTTTGACGATGGAGGTTAACTGAAATAATAATGATGGAAAAGGATGAGATACGGAATAATCTAAGAAACTAGGAATCAGGCAGATAATTAACAGAACAAAAATTTATACCAAGGGTATATAGAGGAAGAAGCTTAAGAGCCTCAGGAAGAATAAGCTGTCCAGATGATGATACTGTGGCGCAAAATTTTCGATATGAAAGCAGAATGTTGATGCAAAGATTTGTCACTTGGTCCCTCACTTGCACGAGCGGGCTTGTAGGAATTTCAATTGCAGCTGCATTCAAGGTAAATTAGTAAAATGTGATACATGGTAGGTATTGTTGCACATCAAATTAAAGATGCCAGTAAAAAAAAAAGGCGTTTTTGGATAATATAACCAAGTAATATCTCATCCATATAGGATCTATCCATAATTTGAAAAATAATGGGGACGAGGAGCATCTTCAGATCACAGTTTGAAGCAGTGCAAACAGGCCAGAGGGAAAAGAATGATTAATGGAACCAGTTAACATGCACAACCAATTCAACAAAAAATAAAAGATGTAAAATGTTGACTCAAATACCTTGCTTTAAGAAACATGCAAATTGAGTATCCAAGTCAGCAGAGCGAAACAAATTGCTTAGCATATTTGTGCATGGCAAGGACAAGTTTGTGACTCGAATTCTTCTTTGCCCATAAACAGTGGTATATAGAAGGGCACACTGGAAAGAGAAAGCAAGAATTTATAGATGCACAAAAATCTCAACTAGTCAATGCTAATAAATAATGTAAGAAATATAATGGACTGTAAAAATTCAGACGCCATTAGGTTAGTACCTGAAAAGCACATTCAGAACCATCTTGTAATTTGTCATCATGCTTTAGGGTTACCATTATACATTTGTCGCAGTCAATCTGCAAAACAAAGAGGATCATTCATGATTGAAACAAATTGATATAGATAAAACACTAAAAATCTGGTCAGGCAAAATTTAACCCTATCAAAACTCCAAGCAGTAAAATGTGTAAAATTTCTTTCGATCAAAATTTATGTGCTTTTCACGAGCTACAAAACTATGGCACACAAAAGCACAAAAATACATGCGTAGCAAGGGACAAATGTTGGATAAGAAATATCTCGTGGAATCAGTTTTTTGATAATAAATATGAAAACTATATCAAAACATTTTAAAAGAAGCATTGCTATACCAGTATGTTGCTCTGACCCTCCGATGCTTAATTTTTCTTTAAATTATGAATAAATTCAATACCTCAAAGTGGCCATAAATTATGAAGGTATAACTCTTCAAATAGAAGGAAAACCCAAGGAAAATTTGCACATACGCTTTTCAGCCCCCTACCCATGCCTGAAAACATCTCAATTCTCAAGTCCAGGCATATACCTAGTAAGAGACAAACCATCCCAAAGAAGATATACATCTCACTCAATAAGTCACCATTCATCTCCATAGCTCATCATAGTGCAATTATAAGATTTACTTAAATGTGTAAAACCATTTTGCTAAAAAGTTAAAAGACTCATTGATTGGATTTCAAACACTTGGGAGAATGTAACCAAAGTTTAGAAATAAATTCTTCAGCACATCAATCCACAAAATAAAACAAAATTCACCGGCTAGGAGCATTATATCACAGATGGTTGATCTAAGCCTATTTTCTAACCCTTTCTTCGTCTTTTTTTTTTTCTCCTTTTATCCAGGATAAGCTAATCCTCCAACTTGAGTTCAAAGCTAAACATTGTGCAGAAAATAATCACCACTGAGAAGCTGATAATTTCTAAGGTTAACCAAACAGTGCCAGCACTCATGATCAAATTTTTGAATCATGCTTAAGTGATAAAATAATAATAATTAAAAAGAACTGTGGTACAGAAGCTAAAAGACATTAATGAGAAATGAAGACCAAGTATTTTTCAAAAAGAGCACGAACCCCAGGTAGGTCAATGTCAGTTGGAATGCGTTTGCAAAAGTTCCCAGAGTAATCTTGAACTTGAATACCCTACAAGTATTTAAGGGGCAAATAGATTAAATAAGGTTAAATTACCATCATAATGCAATGAAGTCAACTATCAATATTCCAATCATGAAACAGAGCAAAACATCAGAAACGTTACCTGGCTGCATCTCACACGCATGACAGCTTCAAAACCTTGGGGCCTAGTGATGTTCCATCGAAGGTCATTGTAGAGCTTTGCAGGATCAGATACAGCAGAGAAGGGGTAATAATAATATACCTGGAATTCGGAGAAAATATGTGTTGAAAAGTAAGTCTTCCACTCAAGAAATAACTCTGTAATCCTGATACTGAAGACCTCATACATAGAAATTCAACAAGAACAGATTCGATGCTAAATAATATATACATCAATATAGAGTCAGGCTCTCAAATTTCACTAAAGCATGCATCAGGCTTGAATTATTTTATTCACTAGTACCATGCTGAGGACAGCAAGCAAGTAGGTGGAGGATGACAACAGCTAGTTCACTAACAATGACAAGGGAGAAATGTAGTTTATCACCAAAAACAGAAATATTAAGTAAAAACTTCTTATGTAACAAAAAAATTAAAAAAAAAAAAAAAAAAAAGGAAGTGTTTGCTCATCCATCATTTTTGTAATATGCCCTTTAAACTTGAGAGCACCTCATCCATGGTTTACCGCTGTTTAAACTCAGCAGGCCCTATATATAAATTATTTGGACGTGGTTTTGGAAATTCCAAAATTATGATGTCCAAATGAAAAGAAAGATAAGAAAATCAAGCTTGTTATGCCTTTAGTAACAAACTTGCATTGTGAAACCTGACATTAAGTACTAAGATCTCCCAATAAGCACCGACATACAAAGAAATATCGAAGTCCCATGCAATAGAAAATTTTAAAGCACAGTCGCATCCAAGGTCTGCAACCTGGTGCACTTTACGAACTTCAAAACATGAATTCAACCATCCTGGCTCCATTAAAATTACTTAATCATGAGCAGGAATTAGAGCATAGCTACACACTCTGGTTCACAATAGGTACTTGGTGAATGGATGACTTATAATTGAAAATGTACTCCATTTATGTATATATGCTGTTTCACATTTTTATGAAAATTCTCTCAACACTTTTCATTAAAAATTTTATAATTTTAAATCACAAGAATTACTCTGAAAAGCTTGAATCTCGATGGAGGGTGTACACAAAAATTTTCATTGCTTATATAGCTTTAAAATTATACTTAAAAATTAAATTGAGAGAACAGCGCAGGTGGAAATTCAATTCCAAGCAGAGTAACAAACAACTAGTATTTCATCATTTCTATTCAAGTACGGGTGTCAGAAGATAACAATTTTATTAAATAATCAGCCAGTGAACAGGAAAAACCAAGGAAAATATTATGTTGACACCTGGCCTCCAGTTGTTCTTGGGATGACAGAGATGGAAGCAATGTCTACATAATTCTGAGTAGTGACAAATAAATCAACGCAGACCTGCCAATAAGAGCATGCTCAAAAAAATACAGTCATAGCATAGATTTATCTACCCAATACGAATTTCAACAAGCATCCATCAGGCAGATTTTTGTTATCAAATCACAATGATATCAAGGAGAAAAGAAATTACTTTAAGTTTACCTGATACTCAGCAAACTCAATTGCCATGGTCTTGAGTATTTTGTCAGCTGGTTGCAGTAATTTATGAGCCTCCTAATCAAACAGAAATGAAAAAAAATATATAAACAGAAGCAGAATTCTATCTTCCATTGAATACCAAAATAATTCCTGCTTCAATTACAAATAATCTAAATTTATAATACAAACAAATATATCACTGAAGATTCAATATGAAAGAGCAGAAAAATAAGATAACCATATCTGAAATGCAAACTAATAGATGGTAAATTCATTTTTATGAATACCTATGGATGTTTTTTTTCCTTTTTTT
The DNA here is from genome assembly GCA_038382065.1 of Adansonia grandidieri. Lineage (NCBI taxonomy): Eukaryota > Viridiplantae > Streptophyta > Magnoliopsida > Malvales > Malvaceae > Adansonia > Adansonia grandidieri. The sequence goes on along the minus strand of JBBYHK010000015.1, from coordinate 9,784,226 downwards.
CTTTGTAAGGAACTCACACATCCGCTGTCAACCGAAAGTCACAAATCCATTACAAAGATGATCACATTAGATAAGTATAACCATAACCAAGGCCTAACCTTTGAAAGCCTACCAACGATATAAGAAACAGAAATACAGAAATTGAAAGCCCCAGTTCAATGGCCTTGCAACAATATCACTTCTTCGTTATGAAAACTTGAATCTAAGCCAAGCATGATATTCGAAAGAAGATCAAAGACTATCAATACTTCATCTACTAATAAATATTCGAAAGAAGGTCAAAGAATATCAATATAAGAAGACTTAGTATCTTCACATAAAAGATCACAGAAGCATTTCTACTAATAAATCAGAATACAGATTCATCAGGGTCATAATAAATCAATTTCTCATGCAGTAACTATTCCTATATTCTAAATACATGAAAAAATCAATTTACAAATGTTAAACAGATAAAGCAGGTTCCAGATATTCAGCAATCATAACTCTGAAGTTGGACAAACAAAAGATTCCACATTTTCAGGTGTAACTGTTGAGGGATAACATCTCCATCTAAAAGACATAGAGAGGAAACAATTAAAAAAAAAATATGCAAACCTTTTCGCTAGCAGAGGTGTTAGTTCTCCCTTCAGCCTCCCTAGAAGAAAGGGCACCAATACCAACTGAAGGGAAGACTGTCGGAAAACATATACATGAGCATTGGAGAACTGTGGGAAATGATATAGTACCTTCTTTGGCCCAAGAGATAAATCATACACATCTCAAAAACATGCAAATAGGTAGATGAGAGCTTGCCTGACTGAAATACTAGAAGCTTCCCTCCAGCACTCTTCATGGCCAAGAATGCAGCCTGAAATATAAAAAGAATAGCGAGATATCAAAATCTAATCTTTAAATATAAGGGAATTGCTGTACACCCTAAATTACGAACAGGCATTATTAACTTTCCAGATAACCATAAAATTCTAACTTTGATCAGTCAGGAGCTTTTCTCCATCAAGTACGAACCAGCAGCCAAAAACCACAAAGCAAGCTAAAGCTAACAAACATAATTTGTTTAAGAAGCAGAGGTTAGGTTTCTTGACTTTCAAACCTTGAAATGGTCCTCCCTTGCTCAATAGTCACAACTATACAAACAATGTATTTGCTTAACTAGGAAGCAGGTTAACCTACAACAAAAACCCTGTGGTTCTAAACACAATAATAGCTGAACTCATTAATTTGTCATACAATGGGAAAGGATATGAATATCCCATTGCCACCTGGATATAGCTCAGGTGGTAGGATCAGTGGGGATTGAGTAGACTATATAGATCATAGGTTGACCCTACTGATCTCTTCTGGTACTAGAAAAAGAAAATCATATACCATTAATGATTGAAATCCGCAAAGCACAAGAGTTTTATCCATTAATTTTAAATGGAGCCTTGTAATGGCTTACCTTGATCGCAGCACCAAAACATGACTCAGCAGTTTTACTAGTCTGAAACATTGTTGGGATGTTTTCAAGCAATAGCTCTAAATGTTGGCGGCACTGAATCCTCGGAAAGAAAAGAAAAAAAAAAAAAACCAAAGTCAGCAGAAACTATTTGGGAAATCTCAAGTATGACATCATACAATCGGCCACTGTTAAATTAAAAATTAGTAAACTTCAACAAATATAAGGGTAAAAATCCAATAAATGAAGAACTAACCTCAGAAAGCTGAACAATGACATCTGTTTGAAGAGGGGTATAGACATCTTGTATGTCAGGAACGATAAGCATCAATGGCTGCAAATTTAAGACATTAAAGTCAGCTGAAGAACAAATTCAAAAATGTTCTTCAGTAGATTACATCAGAGAAAAAAGATCATATAAAATAAGGTTCAAAGAGCTTTTAGTAATCAATAAAATATGGAAACTGACACATGCATACCTCTCATACTCCAAACAAAATGTCAATTTTCAGAGGCAGAGAAAGCTAATGAGGCACAGAGACTAAGGGCGATGACCTCTTTACAAAAATACTGCAAAATTTGAACAAACCTTCTCATGCCAACCCCAAACCCTCCCACAAGATATTTGGACACACAAACACATTATTATCTGCATGTTTCTTTCTAACCTCCACCACCCCTGAGATGATAAGTGACAAGCAAAGTTGCCCACTGCTACTATCGTGATCTCTTATATTAAAATGGTTAAAGACAATTTCCACAATTTAAACACATTTCTTATACATGTGTCCCAGATGATGAAAACAGAAAAAATCTTCTACCCAGTACAAATAGTAGCCAGAAATAGGGAATGATAAATGGAGGAAAGCAACTAATACCGTACCTGTTGCAGTGCTCGCTTTAAATTATAAAAATGGATTGTTGAGTCAAATGTTGCTACTCCAACCAGAGTTCGAGGACCTTCCTGCAATAAGCAAGTAACACATCAAGCAACTGAATTTCCATTGCGTTGTATACATGTTAAGTAAAAATCATTGGACAGAGTGCAAAAAGAAAGAAGCAAGACCATGAATCAACCTCCAACTCAACTAACAGTACCAGACACCAATTAGTGCAGACAAAGAAGTAGAAGACTTGCATTATCTTCATAATGCATTGCAAAGGACAATTAGCCATGCCTGATAAGCAACCATCATAACTTGTTTTGGCTAAAATTATACAATGCAATGGATTACCACCATACTCAAACAGAAATACTCTAGCATATTTCCAAAACCATGTTTAACAAAAACAAGCACATTGAAAATAAAAACATTTGGTCGACACAACCAAAACTAAGCACATTGAAAGCCCATTTAATGATTTTCTAGATAACATTTTCACCTAAAGCCATTAGGGAGACCAAAAAAACAAAAAAAAAAGATATCCATTTGAAATACAGGAAATAAAACTGACCCAAATCAATAATGCATAATAGATTTCTCAACTAAAACATACACAACTAGAATAAAGCTTAAAAACCTCAACTGCAACACTGAAACTGACTCAAAGGTTCCTGCGGAGACATTAACACTTCACAACCTCTATTCACAAAAATTTAAATTTCAAATTTCACAAACAACTTACCATCAAGAGAACAAAGAAATGCAATACACACACAATATTATATCAACAACTGCCTCAAAAGTTGACGTGGAGCCATTCCCATTTCACAACCTCTACTTTGTGACTACAACAAGAATTTACATTTCAATTTTTTTCTTTAACGCACAAACAACTTACATTGAAGAAAGAAAGAAATGCAATATACACAGCGATACTGCATCAACGCGAGTAACTCTGGTACCTTCTATAAGAACTAAGAAAAACAAAAAAGTGGACCAGAGGGAGATGTGCATCTCGTGAGTAACTTGAAGCTAAGGAAAGAAACACCTCAGTTCTTATTTATCTAGTAAGAGTTCTGATCAAGCACTAAGCACTGAGATAAAATTATGTCAAAGCTTGTGGTGAAATTCTGAGTTCTCTATATATATTTCGGAACATCTCTTAGAGACAATCTATACAACTTTTCTGATAAGCTTCTAACTAGGAAACTGAATCTACTAATTTAAACATAAATAACTACCTCCCATGATTTTAGGGATTTACACATAATTTACGGCTAGTGTATATCTTCTACAGTTAATTCTTACCTACAGCTCATCCTCCTAAAGTCTAGGCAGTAATTACGGTCTTCTAACAAATTATGTCTATGAAAGTGCTTACATAAAAATAAAGCTTATGACACATCACTCATGCAATAATAACAAAAAAATGGCTCACACTCATGATATGTTCTAACAATGAAAACAAACAGTACAAAACCACATCTCTTTAGAATCTAATGGGAAACAGATTTTACAAACATATTCGATACAATAATTAAAATCTTTTACAATTAATTATTAAAGAAAAATAATAGACCAGAGCACAAACTAAGATCTTCTCAGCATAATTTCCACATCGGCTGATATAATGCAGCAGGGAGAACAAAAGGAGGGAAATAAAGAACTAGATCAATAAATTACAAGAAGAAAGAACCAAAAACCATTCATTCTAGAAATTGATATGAAACTCACAGGAAGATCAGAAATAACTTGATTAATCGCACTGCAAGCTGCAGCAGTAGCACCTGTCTGTACGGCATTCATGGATACATCAATTAGGAAAAAATACACGGCTGGCATTGGATCACGAACCTGGAATGAGAAATTCAGTCCAAAAGAATGAATTATCCTCTGACCCAATTAAATAAATAACAAGAAAAACAGCATTGATGAAAGAAGAAAAATAAACAAGCTCGAAAAGCCCTTGCTCAACCCCTGGACACAATAATTTCACACCACTAAATACTACCAAATGTTAGCATAATTTTGATCAGCTTAAATTCTTAATTTTTCTTCATCTTTTTTCATTTTTCGGCTCATAATCTTTTCGTATTACCCTGGAATGCAGGATAAGTCAAATTTGTAAAAGGAAAGATTCAGCATCTCAACTCCTTTGCAACAGGATAGCAGTCAACCATGTAGACAAGAGGCAAAAGATACATCTACTCGCTGGGAACTAATATGATATTAAGTTAATCAAATGTTTACTAATCACTTCATTCATACATTATCCAAAGATGTGCACGTTCATCTTATAATTGCTACTTAAGCATTTAATAAACAAAAGAGAAAGAGATGTGCTTACAGTTAAATAAAGTACAAATATACAAGTTTATCAATTTATAAATTTTAACAAACCATGTACTCTTTTGAAGCAACAAATTCAACTGTTCCTCTACACAGCTCAGGCCTCTCATCAGCATCTCTACGCCGGCCATCAGGACCTAGGTTGCAATGGTAGTCACGAGGAGTATCATCGGTGAACCCTGAAAGAAAATAGCATAATCAGTGCCATCACCACCTTGCTACATTACAGCAACATAATTAGAAAACATAAATAGACAAGCTCAATGTCTGTGGTCATAGCATATATCTGCTATATAAGTGGCATTTATGTGTAAAAAGAGTAAATGATAAATTGATAAAATCCAACAAACTAAGATTAGAAGCATAGATCAGTATACAATCTAAGGACCCTAAAGCTAACAACTAAGATACTTGAAGACTCTTGTCAATTATTACATTTCAATCATAACTGGTAGTTCAAAAAGCTTCCAAATAAGAGCTCTCAAATAATAATTAGGACTAATCCACTGTGTAACTCCCCATGCGTAAGCATAGCTAATCACTTTAAGTTTTCACAGCAATGAAACACAAATGCAAAAGAAAGGTATGAATTGACCACACAATGATGATTAATACTGACCACATAAATTGCATATAAACTTCCTTCCTTGATCAATGAATTTCATGAAAGGATTTATGTAAGCTTTGCAACGAGAACATCGAACAGGACCACTTTCCCCAAAATCCACAACCTATACAAGAAATGTTCAAAATATGATGAGTACATGAAATTTTCAAAATCCATGGAAGGACTGACAGATTGGATAGCAAACTAGAAGTGCAAGTTGCTCAGGCATTACTTGAATAGGATCCTCTGACGGATGAGGAAGGGCCATAGGTTGCACCAACAAAGCCAACTGCATCGCAGATGTTGTCAAAAGATCTGCTGTGCAAGGGATCTGTCATATGGAAAGAGAAATAGACAAGTATATAAAGCATCACGATGAGTAGTGGTTTACAAAGTAAAGTGGCCACAATTAATTCATATAATTTATTATAACCTGATTGATGGTGCATCTCATATAACGTGGACTACTATTCCCAGTGTCTCTGACAATGTAATTACTTGTAGCAGGCTTCAAAAGATTACAAGTCATCAGGATAAGTAACAAAATTCAAAATGCAGCTATACAACAAAGTTGTGATTGCAATTCGCATACATGCAATGACAACATAGAAAAAGAAGGAGAGAAGCCAATCAAAAGAACGATGAACCTAGCTTAAATAAAGATCAAAGGGAGTAGCCAAATTAGCAAATTCCAGGTGAATTAAGTAATTTTCTTTCTATGCGTCTGAAATAATGAGAGATTATACCGGAGGAGGATTCGCCAAGTTGCCCTGGCGAGTTTCATACACGATTGCTGTGGCACTTGGAATGGGCCTTGGAATTTGATTTGGATCAATTTTTGATAGCCCTGACAGAGGTGCTCCAGGTTGGCCCATGGTAGGTGGAATGGTAGTCATAGCTTGATTTGGTAGTTGTGGTGGCATTCCAAACATTCTTGGAGGTTGTGCATGTGTGGAGCCAGGAATAAGAGAAGACTGGGTTCCCTAAAGCAATTGAAAACATTCAGAATCCAAATCATTGAAGGAAGCAAACCAAATGCAAATCCACTTAAACCAAACCACAAAATACTGTACTTAGAATTTTAAACACCTCATATACATTGCTTTAGAACGGTTTCCAGCTCTAACACGATTTTATAACCCTGAATCAGGCTTTAAAACATCCATCTAGACCAAAATTTCATATGACAATTGATCAAGTTCGACCTTATTAAAGTTCAACAACCAACTTTATTGATTTTGTTTGTGTGAAAAATGTGATCAGCGTAGGCAATAACAGAATTACTAATTTTTGGGCCGCTCTATAAGTTTTTGCACAATTTAACCTTACCAATTGACTACTGGATCTAATATTCCCTTTATGCACGTCATGCATGTCAATTTTCAAGCCAATCCAATATTTATGATGCTTCAATGACAAAACTATCTTTATTACTAATATTGAATGGTTGAAATGTTGAAAATAATTAAAAAATTAAACATATTCAAACAACCTGAAATTTCACATGCGTGGTAAATGTTGCTAGAATAATTAATCCAGCAGCTGACTTAATGAAACATGAATTGTACAAAAAAGACACAGTGGGGCATTAAAAAAATAAATCCTTAAAACATTGATACTGACACAGATACAAAAAAGATCTGTAAATCTTTGTTTCAAACGAACATTATAAATGGTTGGATAGGTATCCGCTGATGCCTGACATAGTTATAATCGAACAATAGAACATAGGGGCAACAAAGTAAGCATGGTGTGGTAAAAGTGATTGCACTTAGGGGACTGGCTAGGTCAAATCAATGATAGCACCTAAGGGGCCACATTACATGGTGAATCCATAGCTCTTAAAATAACTAATTGATGGGAGTGAAAGATATTTATCTTCAATAATACAATAAAGTAGGTGTTTTTGATCTTTCAAATGTAAAGTGTAAAGTACCAAACAACAGTGAACTTAAGCCCATATGACCAATAAAACAATTGATAGCTTCAGTAAAGAAGATATGGCAATGTTACCAATAGATACAAGAGCATATTTAATCATACAACCTATTATTTTTGCATTAATAAGCCAAACATGCCATCTTGTTGCTTTCTATTCAATAATTTGTACAAAAGACCAAAGGGCTGACACCTTAATACTATAAAGAACAAGTTTGCACAACATAGCCATACACTATAAAGCAATTTCAAGGCATAAGTGATTTAATTATAAAACAGCAAAGCACATCCTCAATTTTTCTTCTTCCCATTACACGTTTACTAAAATCTTTCTTCATTTCTCAATTCCTTTGGGTTTTCTTTGACTTAATGATGAATGAAAAGGAATGAAGGATAAGGAGAACCCTATCTCTATTTGAAAAACAATTTAATGGAGGCAAACCCTATTTTTCTTCAGCCCGTTAAATTAGGAGGGGAAGAATTCCTCAATAAAGGTTTTTATCATAGTAACAAAAATTAACATTTCTTTTTAACTAATAAATGGCTTAATTTTACAAAAATATTATATTTTCTTTTTCTGCTCTTTAGCCAAACAAAAGTTGTAACATAGCCTTTATTTCCTTCCCTCTTTTTTTCTTATGCAATCCAAACAAGCAAAATTATTCCTGTTGTTTCCTTCTTCCTCTCTCCCTCCATTTTCTCTCCCTCCCCCTCCCCCGCCCCCCCAAAAAAAAAAAGACCCAGACACTCTATTCGTACATTTTGTTACCTAAATGACAAGTCAAATATATAGTATCTGCACAAGCATTATATATTTTTCCAGCTTAAAATTTGGGGGGAAAGAGGTAAGAGAACTTAGTTCTTCGAGCTAAAAGATATGCGCATCAACCATTGGACCAAGCATCCACGTCATTAGATTCAGTTTTAATGTAAATACTAAAGTACAGAGCTTAGATTTCTACACTGATCATTCACAGTTACAAAATAATGCCAAAAATTTCAAATCAACATCAAACATATGCACATGAAAGTTCGAGTTATTAAATTGCATAAACAAAAGGAAGACAATCAAAGAATTCTATGCCTAATGCAGGTTGCTAAAAGACCAGCTCCACAACAAAATAATCAATGATAAATTCCAATGATTACTTCTTTATTGGAAAAATCTTGAATGCATAACATCGCGAAGTTTTGAATGCTAACCTGCTGGGGTTGCATCGGCCATGTCCGTGGTCCATAAGGAGAACTAGGAGGTGGTGGTCTAGCCTGAGGCACCGCAGAAAATGGTGACACTGAAGGCAGCGGAGGAATTGTTGGGGAACTAGCAGCTGAACTTCCCAAAACAGAACGCATGGTTGGAGCCTGACCGGGAGTCCTTGCTGACATTATAGTTGATGGAGGTCCAACAGGAGGTTGTGAAACACTAGCAGCAGAAGGAAATTGGGGTGGACCAGGCAAAGCTCCTGAACCAATTACTGGTGGCCCATTACTCAAAGGACCACCAGGTGCACCTGACAGGGGCACAGCAGGACCACCAGTCAAAGGTGAGGATGACACAAAAGGACTCGGGCGAGTACCAGCTGGTAGTGGTGCAACTGAGACACTAGGCACACCTGAAGATGGGAAAGCACTCGAAGGTAGAACTGCACCACCTGTAGAAGCAGACAACGAAGCAGGAGGAGGTCTAGACCCAAAAGGGGGCGAGGGATTAACAACTGAACCAACCGGTCTTCCTGAGGGTACATTTGCGGGTAACGTAGATTGTGGCGGTCCAGTAGGAATCACTGCAGGTCTTCCCACCATACCAGGCGGTGTTCCGGGGCGAGACATTGGCAGAGAGGCCACAGGTAATCCAGCAGAGACTGCAGCTTGAGGGAAGGGTGGTTGTTGACCAAAAGGAGAAGGCGTATGACCAAAAAGTGGCCGATTTAGATTTAAATTCTGCATGTTATTGGCTAAAGAATTGGGATTGGTTTGATAATTAGGATTAAAATTCGGTGGTGGTGATTGCTGTGCATTGGCGTCGGGTCTAGGTGCCCCTGGAGGCACAGGAGCTGCCATAATTTAATCAAAACAAATTCCAATCCCCTCCTTTAATATTCCTTTTCTCTATATATTTTACAACAACACGGTCAAAATCTACAAAAGCCCAAAGAGAAAAAACAATAATTCTTTAACAATTCTAAAAAAGAAAATTCTACAGCAATGACATCCCAACTTAACATTAGAAAAGGAAAAAAAAAAAACTAAGATCGAATGAAATAACACAGAATGAAACAAAATTTAGAAGATAGAATCAAATTAAGTACCTGAGATCGAAAGAAATGAAACGTCGAATCTGCTGAAAGAAGGAAATAATTAGCTCAGATCTAAAGGATGTGATAATGGAGTAGGGTTTTAGAAAAAGAGAACAGAGACATAAGGTTTCTTTAGGGATCGATCGCGAGAATTGGAATTTGGGTGGGAAATGACGGGAGATGAAAGCTGGGGCGGGTATTATACCTTTAACGTATAGGAACAAGGAAACAAAATTAAGGTTAAGTGCTTGAGACTAAAAATTACAAGAAATTTGGGTGTGAAATGTGAATAACTTCATTCTATCTTTGATTGAATTCCAACCATTGGATTTACTAGTTTTTCTTCCTTTCCTTTTTTTTTTTTTCCTTCTCTTTTAATGGTTTGTTTTTAATTTTCATTGACATTTGTGAACATAAATGGAGAAATTATATTAATAAAATCAGTAAAGAGTTTAACACTTAATCTAGATGGCCATTGAAATTAATTTCAATAAGATTGAAAATAAAGATAAATGTTTAATAAAATTGAAAATAATGATGATAAAAAAATTTAAAATTAATATTTTTTGAGAATTTAAATTTACGAGTAATAATTATAAAAAATTATTTATTTGTAAGTGCTTTTTTGTTGTACAATTAAGATCGTAATAAAAAAATTATAACTATTAAAATTTAAACTTTAATCTTATTAAATATCATAATATTTATGAACCAATTGAATTTACCATTAAATTGAGAGCATGTGTTTCGAAGTAAGCAAAGGAAAACTCCTTTCCTTTGATCATTTGGTCGTTAATGAAAGGTGGGAAAAAATCAGTTTGAAGTTGGAATTACTTCCTTAGGTAATTAGGCCTTTGGATATGCTTTGACTCCTTGATCAGATTCTTGTACTAGATGCCACTGCAATAATGTGTCTGAAATCTGAATTGTTTCCTTCTCATATTTTCGGTAGAAGAGCTGTGAACGTTGGCAGACTACAGTATAGGAATTAGACAAATCACTTATCGGTATTAAAATTTAAAATTTAAAATTATTAAATATTACATCTTAAAATATTAAAAAAAAAATGAGAATTTAGATCTTTGCTAGTAATCCCCCCATGCCCCCCTTCTTCCATACATTTAGCTTGTTTTCAGCAATAAACAAGAAATCAAAACTTCACCATGATAAATATACAAATATATATATATATATATCCGAAGCATCTTTATAGCCAATAACTTCCTTTTCAATAACGAATATAGCTTTTTTGTAAAAAATTATGAACCACAGCACTCTGCAACGAAAGTACGAGTCTTGTTTGCATTCACTAAAAATCACATTAAAATAAATTACACATTGCATAACATGGATAAATGCCAGAAATAAACAAGAGGGGGGCACCCAGATCCCTGCATTATGAATCTATGATCCATGACGTGAATTCGGAACAAATTATAGTCCCATGAATCACAGATGCATTTATGAAATAAAGGCATACAATCAATGCAAACTGCCTGCTTGGAGGATATATATATATATGGGGGATATTTTACAGAAATGGAAAGTCTTAGCCAGGCACATAGTAATCCATCTTCTCCACCGGCAGATTTAAAACAGATGTTTCCGCCTAAACAACGGAAGACAATGGTCAAGTTGCGAGTCGCAATGAGAGCTTAAAGCCAAGACAATGCATACGTTCACACATACATACACTTTCTTCTCAAAACTTAACAAAATGCAGGGTAAGAATAATGCTCCATCAAGTAATCATCCATTAACTACGGGGAAATCCCTAACCTAAAATGCTAGATATCTCAACACACTTTTATGGTATTTTGTTCATTCACTGTCTAGCATTATTAGGCATGCTATGATTAAATCAGACTGATTAATAAACAATAAATGGAAACAAAGTGCAGTGTGGTAATGGGTTTAACCCCACAGCAAAAATTAACTACGAAGTCTTACTCTCAGCTCGTAATTGAAATGACCAAGAGGCAAACAATAAAATCCAACGCTTTTTATATTACCTCAGACGAATTCTCAACACAATAGGCCGCATGCCAGGGTACAAGGCGGCAGCTTCAACCTGCAGAATAAAAAATGATCATAAATGCCTTTGAGATGCATATCAAATTCACTTATATATTCTTCTATTTTGTTATTTTGTGCAATAAATTAGACTATACATTTTTTTTTATAATCTTTAAAAAGTTTGATTGGCTTTGTTTATGTAACCCGATTCATTACTTTTATCCGAAGAAAGAAAGAACATAACCTTAATCAAGACAAAAGAAATTCTAGCCTCCAAGTTCGTTTTTAGCTAGATTTATTTATTTATCTCTCTCTCTCTCTCTCTCTCTCTCTCTCTCTCTCTCTCTATATATATATATATATATATATAGAATTTTTTCCAAATATTATAATATTTGTTTTATCATTGCATGGTAAAATTTGAATTTGATCGCTCAAATTAAGTCCAATCACATCTATGTTGGCCAGCTAACTTTGAATCTGTGAAACTTGAGGGTTGCGTCATGAAGACTTCGTCTGGGTATCTTGAAAGAATGCATAATACTTTATCTCTTAATAATCCACTTGTTTTTTTTTGGGATTAATTGGAGACGGAAAAAGATACTTAAAGTTGAATTTCAATTTACAAATCAATTTTAATATACTCTTAACTATTAAATCAAAAGATTACGGACAATAACCAACTTGATTTCTTTCGATTTGGACTTACTGCTTTCTTCTCTTGTGATTTGGACGTCTTTTTGATTTGAACAAGATGACCTACTCTGATTAATTCTCCTCTGATTTGGACGTCTCCATGTCCTCGTTTGTTTAATCCGGTTTAGAAAAGGAGATTAATTTTGACTAATCATATATATATATATATATATATATATATAAATGTTGTACAAGATGGCCTACTCTGGACATCTCCATTACTTCTCCTTTTGATTTGGAAATGTTCATTAATTGTCCTTTGGTTTGGACATCTCCATTACTTCTCCTTTTGATTTGGACAACTCCATTACTTCTCCTTTTGATTTGGACA
>JBBYHK010000015.1:9751149-9771570 GCA_038382065.1 Adansonia grandidieri | reverse complement strand
CTCCATTACTTCTCCTTTTGATTTGGACAACTCCATTACTTCTCCTTTTGATTTGGACATCTTACATCTCCATTACTTCTCCTTTTGATTTGGACATGTTCATTAATTCTCCTTTTGGTTGGACATCTCCATTTCTTCTCCTTTTGATTTGGACATCTCCATTACTTCTCCTTTTGATTTGGACATCTCCATTATCTCTTTTAATTTGGAGGTCTCCGTGTCCTCTTTTGTTTAATCCGGTTTAGAAAAGGAGGTTGATATATATATATATATATATATATATATGTACACACATGACTAAGCCAAGTTCTGTTTTGTGATCTATCTACTGACCTTGGAGTTAAACAGAAAGGAGAGAACCGTCCATCAACGAATCAAACAATAATACGCTTGCCTCTTATGTTGTACAAAGGGAGCAAGGAATCGGCTGCTCCCCCAAAATCCACTCTGCCATCGGCTCTCTTGTTCTCATGCTGCTCACTACTATCCAAGTGACGTTTCAAAACCATGACACCTCTCCTTTTACAGCGCACGCTCTAATAATGAAGCTTTTCACTGTGGTTGTCTTCATCTACAGTTCGGTTGCCGTGGCTGTCATGATCTTACAACCTCATTGCATGAACCACCTCCCTATACTGAACCATTTGGGGCTTGTTTTGGGAGCGTTTGTGTGCGACTTCCTTCTCTTGATTCTTGTTCCTCCATTTGGCTACTTTGTACTGAGTTTATGAGTTTATGCATTCTCATGCTTCTCACAGTATTACTCCATTCTTACAAACAAATTTTTGAGTTGATTTGTTACGTAGCGACGCTAGCATCCAACATGCTAAGGGACCTTCCCATGATGGGACAATGTTTCCAAGGCTCCAATTTACCAACCCAATCCCACGCAGCACCAGCAGAGGCGGATAGGAGCACATTACCTGATATGCCGCTTCAGGGCTCAATGGAGAAACAAAATTTTTGCGACGAATCCCGAGAATTGGAGGTTGCTATCGAGTCGAGTTGACTGCTGCCTGACTCTCTATTCTATAGCTAGTGGGGGGTGTGCGTGTGTGTGTTTGGGATAATTGAGGAATACTTGCAGGTGTTGCGGCCTGAATTTGGCTATAATTAGGTTACATTATACAACACTTAATTGCCTAACAGAATCAGATCGGTTCATTGTACTATAATCCACTTGAATCAACGAGCCCCAAATATTAACAATATTCTGGGAATTGATCTGATTCCAAACTTGAATGAGAATACAGTAACAGAATATCCAAACAAATCTCTCACCCAAACTCACATTTTCAGACACTTGAAGGCACACCTAATCTTTTTTTAAGTTGTTATCTTCAAATTCTATCGAGAACATATCACCGGGCAATTTCCTAGCGGAGACATCAAATATATTCAATTGAGGAAGGTTCTCTTACAGCCACTCCTTATCAAAAACTCCTCTTGCCTTTGCTATCACGCATCTATCAAGGCCATGCAAGATTTCCTCGTCTAAAGAAGTATCGCAAGATTTCCTTGACAGTGTCTGCTTATAAACAGATCTTCCTTTATTAGGCCTCCCATCGCATGATTCTCTCCGGGATAAATCTGAACCAAGACATACTTGAAAGCGCGATTAACACCAAAGAATGGCTGGAACAATGCAGGAGGCTTTATGCGCTCCATACTGGCTTCCAGATTTTTAGCACTCAAATTAGCCTCACTGACCCCACTGTTCATCTTCTCAATACACATCTCTACCCTTAAATCTTGCGATATTAACCCCTAACCAAAATTTAAAAAAAATCCATGCTCCATTCAGATTTTCCATTGCTCTCCAAGCATCCTCTTGGCAACCGAAGCGAACGAATCCAAATTTCCGACCTTTGCAACTCTTTTTTCTGGGAATAAAAAAAATCCAAAAACCGTCCCTTGATTCGAAAAGATTTGCTTAAGCCATCTCCGATGAACTCGCGGACGAATATCATTAACAAACACTGAAAAGATCGCCATCACCAGCAATCATTGAATTTCTTAACAATTACACTTGCAGATCAGATAGGTATCACATCACCTTGCTTATCAATTATTTTGATCACTTGAGTAGTTAATTCACAGCAAAATTTTTCTAAAAATTAACAAAATTCCAAAAAAGTGTACGCTTGCAGTAGAAGAAAGGTCAGAAATTTAGAAGATTTAGAAGAAGATGGTTTGCGAAACTCAATCAAAAAGAAGAAGAGAAAAGGTAGAATATGGTTTAAGAAAAAAAAGAGAGACTTGTTCAAGGAAGGAGAGTAAGATAGCAAACGATTCGATCTCCAAGGGGGTTTTCGGAAAACTTTTGAAGATATTAATAAATTAATAGAGCCGATTAGTGAGATTTAGTAGTTAGAGATTTTTAGTGAAAGCAATGGAATGGTTCACATATTGGCCAAAGCTGGGGTGAACCATTTTGAAGATTTTACAGCTTTTTGATTGGAGGTTGTCTGTATCTGTTACGAGGAGGAGATGAGTATTTTCTATCCAATCGTAGCAATCTAGTATTGTTTCTTGACTGAGGTATATATCGATTTTCTAGTAATATAATCTTTGAATTGGCAAATAATGATAGTAATAATAATAATTACCTAACACTATTGCAGTCCTTTTAATAATGTGTTCAATGAAATAATGCATAATGGAGAGAAGAAGGGCTGTGGCTTGAGGAATGAATGTCAAATTGAGGATTTTAGAGGATGTATTGAGGATTGCAGACTACTTGATGCAGGTTGTCAAGGCTGCTGGTTTCCATGGACAAATAGAAGGCGAGAAGCACAGCTGGTTCGAGAACGACTAGATAGGGTCCTTGTAACGACAGAATGGATCGATATGTTTCCAGATTATCTTGTTGAACATCTTGCAAGCTCCCGGTCTGATCATTGCCCTATTCTTTTGAAAACGGAAGGAGGAAGACAGCCAAACACAAACGGAAGGAAGAAAGAAGATTTCACTTTGAGAAAATATGGGCCAAGGAACCGGCATGTGGCGATATCATAAACAAAGTCTGGCAGCATACCACTAGCAGGGAAATTGTTACCAGATTAAAAGAAGTTGGAGTTCAATTGACTAGGTGGCACAAAGTAAACATTGTTGGCTTCAGGACTACTATCAAAGAACTACAAGACAGATTAAAGGTGCCAAATGATCTCACACCTAATGAAGATGTCCTAAATAAAGAGATGGAGTTTAGGTGGCAGCTGAATAAGATACTCGAAAAAGAAGAGGTGTACTGGAAATAGCGATCAAGATTTCAATGATTGAAGGAAAGTGATTGAAACACGTCATTTTTCCATGCACAAGAAAGTGCTTGCAGAATGAAGAATTTAATTCTGGGGTTGGAAGATAGTGAAGGAGTACGGAAGGATAAAGATGTGATACAAGCAATAGTTATGTCATATTTTCTGTCACTTTTCGAATCCCATGGGACTAGTAGGATTGAAAGTGTCCTTGAAACAGTTGAACACCGGGTCACAAAAGAGATGAACTACTTTCTTCTTGCAGAATTCAAAGCTGGGGAAATTACCAATGCCCTTAAATAAATGGACCCTCTCTTGCAAAAGACTGGAGAGGTAGCAGGTATACAGGCAAGTAGATAGGGTCCTCGAATAAATCATCCCTTTTTTTTTTTTTTGCAGATGATAGCTTATTATTTGCACGAGCAAATAAAACCATGGGAGAAAAGTTGAAGGATATGCTAAGGACATATGAGGATAGATCGGGGCAAAAAATCAATTTTGAGAAATCACTGCTATTTGTTAGTCCGAACACTTTAGATGAACAGAAAGAGGCATTTCAATGCTTGTTTGGAATCCATGTTGCCACAAATCCGGAGAAATATCTAGGCTTGCCGACTATGGTTGGGAGAAGCAAGAGAGTGGGTTTTAAGGAGATTGTTAATAGAGTGCAAGCAAGAATCCAGAGCTGGAATCGTAGGTATTTATCCTTTGGAGGAAAAGAAATATTTATTAAAGCAGTCCTTCAAGCCCTTCCTTCATATGCTATGGCCTGTTTTTTGCTACCACAGACATTATGTGATGATTTATCTTGAATTATTAGAAGATATTGGAGGGCCAACAAGCAGGATAGTAGAGGTATACACTGGCTCGCTTGGAATGAGGTATGTAAGCCGAAGAGTATGGGGGCCTCCATTGGGTAAGCAATGTTGGTGTCTCATACATCTTTCTTGACACACAAAATCCTAAAAGCGAAGTACTTTCCCAGTTGTTCCTTTTTAGAGTCTACTTTGGGTCATCGCCCTTCTTTCATTTGGAGAAAGCTTATGGACAATGCAAGGAATGCTTGAGGCAGGGATTAGATGGCGTTTAGGTGATGGGAGGTCTATAGGCATTTGGCATGACAAATGGTTACCAGTCAACAGCCTACGACCATTACATCTGAAACATGCAATATTCCAAGAATTGCTAAAGTTAAAGCATTGAATGATGGAGAAAAGCATACTAGGCGAGAACAACTAATTAGAAAAGAGTTCACTCAAATGGAAGCTGATATAATTTGTAATATTCCCTTATATGAAAGAAGAACGATGGATAGATTGGTTTGGCATTATACCAAAGATGGTAAATACTCAGTTAAGAGTGGCTACCATGTTCTTTTAATGAAGTAGCTCTCTCGAGGCCCGCAAACATTTATCCGGAGACAAATATGGAATACCGCAGTTCTCCCAAAAATAAAGTTATTCACTTGGCGATTGTGTCATGGCATGGTTCCTACAAGGAGCAAGTTGGCATATAGAATTAAAGCTGGTGATCCTAATTGCACGAGATGTGGCTATTGTGAAGAAACGAATTTTCATGCAATAATGGATTGTGGTCCATCTAGGAACCTTCTCTACAAAGCTTTTCCAATGCTGATCGGTACTGATGATCCTAATGATAGTCCGCAAATCATTGATAGGATTGAAAAGGCAGCTAGATGCTTGTCTGTAGAGGAATTTGATAAATATCTCATAAATTTATGGGCACTATGGTATACCAGGAATGCAGAGATTCATCAGAGTAATAAGTTGGAGGAAATAAGGGTGGCGAATCTGATAACATGATTACACCAAAAGTTTAAGGTAGCCAACAGTCAGCTCTTTCCCAGGCCACATGTTTGCAACACAATTCGTTGGAAAGCACCGGATTAGAACACCTTCAAAATCAACTTCAATGGTGCCATGGAGGTTCAGTACAATCGTGGACGTGCAGGGGTGATTATTCGAGATTTTGAGGGGTTTTTTATGAGAGCAGCTGCACTAAAAATAGATCATTGTACAGACCCAAGCATGGCTGAAGCAATTGCAGCTTTCAAGGCGATAGAAGTGGTAGCACAGATAGGCCTTCAAGATGTTATTTTTGAAGTTGATGCTCTGACAATAGTCAAGAAATTGCAAATAGAGGACTTATCAATCATTGGACCGATCATGAAGGAAGGTAGGAAGCTGACGAAGAATTTTAGAAATTGCAGAGTTCAACATATTGCAAGACAAGAAAATGAGGTTGCCCACTTTCTAGCAAAGCACAGTTTATACCCTAGTAATGATAGTTTGTGGATTGAGGAATATCCAGATGTAGTTCATCAAGCTGTAATGATTAATGCTATTAACATTTAAATAAAATATTAAATGTTTCTTTCTTCAAAACAAAAAATAAATAAATAAATAATGTGTTCACTACGTCCAACATTGTCACATTCTGGTTGTTGTTGGGCATTTGTAATATACATAAAAAAAATCTATGATATAAAAGTGAAGGCCATATATAAATGTTTTGCAACATTTTTTAATATAATTCTCCTCTCCTTTGAAAAAAAATAAAATAATTAACTTTAAAAAATACCTATTCGAATGATCCCTTGTTTTCACGCTCTAAGTATATGATTAAAAATAATGGTGAATTACTTCGACTTTAAATCATTTTAGATATAAACATTAAATAAATATGTATAAAAATATTTAAAAAATAGAGTAAATTATTATTAAATAGGTTCTATAATCTAATTTAATAGATACATTGATCAAAATAAAAACAAGCTTAGAAAATCAAATAAGTAAAATTAAAAAATAAAAAAATATTGAAATTTGTACCAATCAGTATAGGTTGATACATAACTACGTATGGGTATTGATTGATACAGCCTGATACAACTATATGGATAATTATAAAAGTCGAAATGTAACGATATTGATACAGTTTAATTTTATTTTAAAATTGGTACATATCAATTTACTCAAAAAAAATTTTTTTAATTCTTTTATTTTTAAACTACATATTTAAAGCAATCGGTCTGTACTTGAGTTGAACTTATTATCCATACTCGTTTTACTGTAAAAATAAGTTTTTTTATTTTATTTTTAAATAATATTTTTATATAATTAGTCTGTAAAATTACTTGTAAATTAATTTAATATCTATATCTTATTCTAAATAATTATCATAAATTTAATTCTAAAATTAATAAAATATAATAGGTTAATATTAATATTATTAGAATTTAAAATAAAAATAATGATAATTTAATAAAATTTAATTTATAATTAATTAAAAATCTCGACGTAAGAGAGGGTTAAATGCTAGTTAATAAAAGAATGAAAAAGAGAAGAACAGTGATGGGAAAATGGTGACGAACTAAGACTAGGGGCCCAATCAGAATTTAGGCGAGTGATAATGAAAATGCTGCATTACAATTTTTTACCGACAGTCGATGGACAGGGCATAACTGGTATTAACGGGTGGGTCGGGTCGGGTAGTTAGCAAATTCTTAATGGTATTAATTAATGATTATTTATTACGTTACTGCCGTCAACGTAGGTTTACGAGCTGATGATGCGATTGGATTAACTTCAGAATTATTATTTAAAATATATTAAAAATAATTATAATTTTTATATTAATATTTATATTTTTATTGTTAAATTTTAAAAAATAAAATATTTTATTATTTAAATAGTAATAAAATTTATTTATATAGGTAGATTATAACACACTCACTTTATAGGTGGTTAAAAAAATTAAATAAATATTTATTTTTTTAAAAAAATTATAATTAGTGAGTAGTTTTTATTTTTTACAAAAAAAAATATAAATTTTTGAGTTGATTCATTTGAGATTAGTGAATTGAAAGTGATAATAAATTTATTCACTCTCATTATATATAATATAATAGAGTATTTTTTGTGGCATATATATATAACTTATTTGTCGGGCACATGAGCAATTATAAATTAAAATTAAACTATAAACTTCTTTTAAAGGATTCGAACTCTGGTTATTCAATAATGGAAAAAACATACACCAACCAAGTCAAATATTCAAATGTTAAAATTTTAAATTTTAATATCAATGTATAAATTATTGATTTAAAGTAAAAACAATTATCTTAAAAAATAAAATATATATATATATAATATTTTCTATGTACTAGAGCTATCTATAAGTCAAGTAACTCAGTTAGCCCAATGTGCTCAGCCCACTCACTTCGAAATACTATTTAATAATAAAAATATTTTTATTTAAATTTTAATTATAAAAATATTAAATATTAATATAAAATAATTTTTAAATTTTATTAATTTATAAATAATAATTTAAGTTTTTGGTTTTGATTAGGTTAAACCAAGCTCGATTTAAACCTAAATAAAAAAATTTTAAATTTTTTAAACCAAGATCAGCCAGTACTATATAACTTTTAAAGTTTTTTTTTTCAAATTGGATTTTATCTTTTTAAATGGTTATTCTAAAATTTTAAAACCAAAGTGGAAATTTTAATAAATTTATTTTTTATTATATATATTTAAATTAATAATATAAGAATTAAACTATAATATACATTACGTAATTAAATAAATCAAACTAACTCCTACATAAATTTCATACTAGTTCGAATTGTAAAATACCTATCTCAGGTATGTGTAAACTTCCTATTGGGGAACCGCGGGGAACCGGATACAAAGACATCAAAATAAGTTTTGTCCTGGCTAAAATCTGACAATTAATCGTATAAGCTTTCTTAAAAATGAAAAAGAGAAAATAAAAAAGCAAAGAACACGGTTCGGCAAGTAGCAAGCGGCAGTTTCACTGGGAAAATGCAACTTCAAGATCTACTCAAAGAGTATTGAAGATCTTCCCAATCTCCCCATGTAAATGTTCTTTTTCTTAACTTTCTATTTCCTCTTTTCTTCACTGATACTGAAAAATGGGAATTCTCTTTCCTTCTTATTTAGGCCTTGGATCGCGCTCTCCCCCCCCACCTTTTTTTTTTTTTTTTACTTAAGTTGTTGTTCTAAATTTACAGTTTTCCATCTGGGTTTCTATCTTTCCTTGCTTTCGTTTTGATGGGTTTTTTTTGGCTTATGTGTACAACTATATTTGGCCTCTTAGACAAGTAAATTGTTTAATTTGTTTATTAGCATTGAGTTCTTAGAGGGGAGGTTTGCTTAAGATAATCCCAGAGGAAATGTGGGATCTTGACATAGCATGCTTTTCGAATGATCTAAGCTTTGCAAATTAGAACTTATATGTCTTCTTATAGTTAATAACATCATTGCAACTGGCAATTTGCTACTATGGAAATGGATCTTTTGCTGCTTATTCTAATACTAATAATGGTGTATGTTATCTATATTAATTCAATTTTATTTGTTCAAACCAAGTACAGCGGTCATTCCCGTCGGCAGCTTGTCCTGTGAATGTATGATCTAGCATGGTATTTGATGATTTTGTTTTCAGCATGAAAATTACATCTATTGTATGTCCTTGTATTGCAGCTCTCTAGAGGAGGATCGGGTCACAATCTTTGACATAAGTGGTTATTTATATTGTCGGTCATTTGCCCTGAGGTTCTACTTCAAGGTATATACAATAGTTTTGTTACATTAGGGTTTTGAATGCAAACACTTCTTTTTTGACAGTTACGAATTTGGTAGCCATTGATGTAACAAATATATTGTTGAGCTGAGTGTTGTTGATATTATTTAGCCAATTTAGAGGATGTTTTATTCTTTGGCAATAAAGTATGTCTGAGCTTATCTTGCTTTAAGGTACTTTGCTTTTATTTTGAAGAATTTATATGTGTCTTTCACTAATTCTATTGGAATTTGGAAAGGAGGAAATGCATATTTATTTAGAGGAAAGCATTTGTTGAGCATTGGAAATGAAGCTTCCTTTTTTTTTATGTGCAAAATTTCCTAGGTTTATCTGCAAGAGGTGCATGTGGTGGAGTCATATATCCTTTGCTTCAAATTATACTAACTAGAGGGTTGGTTGAAATTCAACATTGCAATAACTAATCTAAATTGGCTATCCTGTTTGTATCTGAATATAGCCGTGAGGCAACTGAAGCACTATTTCTGATCAATTCACTTGGAGAGGCTTGTTTTGCTTCAGGGTTGGAATTTTCTTGCGTTCTGGCTATGTATCTTGAACTTTAAGTGTAAAAAATCAGTTAACTTTAGATCATTATCAATTTGTAGTATCTGTTTAAAAATTTGATGCATTTCTATTTTTGTCTTGATCTTTGATTCGTTTAATTTCTCAATGATAATAAATTAACTGTTAAGGAGAATAATAAATCATGTTTGTCATCTACTGTGTTACATTTTTGTTTTAAATTGCAGCCCCCATAACTTAAACTTGTATTGTTACTCTTCTGAACTCATGACTTCAACAATTGGACTGGATAACAGTCCCTTCTGTCTCAATCTAAAATGATTTTATGTATTTATTTTATTAGCTTTGATGGTGGATGAGTCTGATTGTTGTTTTCAAAAAACAAAATGGTTCCTTGAGCCTTTCCTAATAAAATAAAACTAATATTTTGTTTCTATTGATTTTACACCTCATTTGGAGAAAACTATCACATTTTATGTGTCTTAATCCTGCAGCTTAGATGTACCTTCCAATTTACTTTCACATATTGTAGTCAACTTTTGAATGTTCAATAAAATTCAATCGGCAAAAAATAGGTGGGGTTTTACAGAGGCCCGGAAAACAAATGTGCACCCAGCACTTATCTGCTAATAGCTAGATATAGTAAAAATAACATTGTGTTTTTTTTTTTCTTTTTAGATGTCTAAGGATGTGGATAGTCCTGAAGTCTCCGCTTTCTCTGGTGAAACCCAAGAAGGAACATGGTATGGTAGTTTACTTAAGCAAGTGTCTATCTACGGAATAGCAGCAGTATACTGCATCTCAGCTTCTCTTCTCTCTATCATCAACAAATGGGCTGTCATGAAATTTCCTTATCCAGGGGCACTAACTGCTTTGCAGTACCTGACAAGTGCAGCTGGGGTGTTCCTTTGCGGACGGTTGAAGGTCATTGAGCATGATCCACTTCACCTTCTGACCATGTGGCGGTTCCTACCTGCAGCCATTATATTTTACCTCTCTCTCTTCACCAACAGTGAGCTCCTCCTTCATGCTAATGTTGACACTTTCATTGTCTTTCGTTCAGTCGTTCCTATGTTTGTTGCAATAGGCGAGACCCTTTTCTTGCACCAGCCATGGCCTTCAATTAAGACATGGATCTCATTAGCCACCATCTTTGGTGGCAGCGTGCTTTATGTTCTTACTGATTACCAGTTCACGTTAACTGCCTATACTTGGGCTGTTGCATACCTGGTAAGCATGTCTATAGATTTTGTTTACATAAAGCATGTAGTAATGACTATCGGTCTAAATACCTGGGGTCTTGTACTGTACAATAATCTTGAGGCTCTCCTATTGTTTCCTATTGAGCTACTTATAATGGGGGAATTGAAGAAAATAAAGCATGAAATTTCAGATGAGTCTGACTGGTACTCTTTTCAAGTGATTTTGCCTGTGGCTTTATCATGTTTATTCGGGTTGGCCATCTCTTTCTTTGGGTTCTCTTGCCGAAGGGCAATTTCTGCTACAGGATTCACTGTTCTTGGCATTGTTAACAAGCTATTGACGGTGGTGATTAATTTGGCTATTTGGGACAAGCATTCCAGTTTCGTGGGGACAGTGGGGCTCTTGATATGTATGTTTGGTGGGGTTATGTATCAGCAGTCTACAAGCAATAAGCCGAAACCCTTTAAAGAAGGTACCGTACAAGAGAGAGAGGAGGAAAAACAGAGTTTACTCGAAATGCAGAGCATCATAGAGGGCAACAGCAACGAAAAGGAAGTTATTGAGATAGAACAGAAGTGAAAGGGCTTAAAATAGAGACCATTCCAAGCCATCTTCCATCTGCATTCAAAAATCCATTCTTCAATTCGGCATGACTGATGCATTCCCGGGGCAGTTTGTCACCCGAACAACAATCTCCGCATGCATAGAATACATGCATCAAAGATTCAGGCTCAGGTCTAATACATATATGGCATTTAATCCGGTTAGACTTCCATCTCCCAAACTCAAAAACTCGACGTTTCCAGATTGATACCCGATTTCCATTTCCCATCCAGCAAAGTAGGATGGGGCAGAATTTTGCATTCTTTTGTTTGTATTTGCTATGACATATGAACATTTTATTACCCAAGCAAGTTCTCATCATCTTATTATGTGCCTTAAGATTACATAGATATAGTTCATAACACATTAGTCAGATCAATCGTTAACTTCAAATCCTTTGGTCTCAATTTCCCTCCACTTAAATTTATTTGTTGTTTGATACCATTTTATGCTTCTTCATATTTTATAAATAAAGAAACTTGGTTGTTTTCGGCTTTTCCGTGTCATGTTTCTGGATCATCAATAGCGGATATTTGAGGACTGAGTGTTGCGAGATGTGACCCCTTATGTTTTACGAGTTTGTTAATACGAATGAACTAAATACATTTTATTTGAAATTGATCCATTTATCAAACAAGCTTTAAATCTTGTTCAAAGGAATTTATTTAATTTAATAATAAACATAAACTAATAAAAATCTAATTTTTTTTATTCATTTACTGCCTAGCCACATTGATGAATAACCCAACAAGCTCCTGCCAGTACAGACCCACAAAAAAATTAATAAAAAAAGTAATTTATTAATTTTTTTATTATTATAATTATATGAACTTCTAAATTAATTCGGTTTGATCCAAATCAAGTGTGGATAAAAAATTGTAAAAAATTGAAGTTTCAATTCGGCCTTGAGGAGGGTCTGAATCTGATCATCATTCTAGAATCAGTTTTACTTTCCCAAAAATAGATCTGCGCAGTGCTCGTATTTCTACAATCAATTTTACTTTCACAATAAATAAACAAATAAATAAATAAATAAAAATTACCTTAAAGAAGAGAAGGGAAAGTCCATGATCTTATCCAATCTGCCGTACACCTGTGCCTCTGTTTTAAATTTTAGGTGACGTTGATGTGATTAAAAATTTAAAATTTCAAATATATTTTTTAAAAAAAGAAATGTTTTTTAAAGGTATTAATTTTTTTTAAGTAGATAATGAATAAATAGTTTTTTAAATAGTGAGTGATAATTTTTAAATATAAAATACATAAATATTTTTAATATTATTATTTTAATTTAATTTTTTTATATTTTTTAAATTAAATTGGTGTTTAATTAATTTAATTTAATTAAGAGTTTTAATATTAGTATAGATAGATATTGTTGAAAGTTAATTTTAACACATTTTTGAAATAAGATGTGATATTTTTTATGTTTTTACATGTTATAATTATATTAATTAATTATATATTTATATAAATTATAATAAATTAATGATTTATATTACATAAATTTTTATATTTTTATATTATATTTATATTATTTTTATATCAAAATTTATATTATATAGTATATCATATAAAATTATTAAATTTATTAAAAAAAAAGTCTTTAACATTTTCTTCTCGTCATTAATTTAAACTGCAAACAACAGCAGTAGCAGCATATATCCGTATATCTCAACTAAATGCGTATCTCAAACTAGTAAGGATAAGAAAATTTAATCCGTTTCACTGATTTTACGTTAGTCTATTTTGAATGGAAAAGTGGAGGCAGAGTATAGTGGATGGTTTTAATAAAGTACTTGCTTCCTTGTTTACCTTTTAAAATTATTAATTTTATTTTTTAAAATATTTTATATACTCTGTTTATACTTTTAATTTATGTATTAGGTACATATACATATATATATATATATATATATACAAACACACTAAAATCATATATATGCTAATATGTTAAAAAATTATATATTTTGTAATATATATATTTTTATAAAATTAAATTAAAAATAATTAATAAAAAAGTGAGAACATAAAACAGTATGAAGTAATTGTGAATGTACTTGTTATTATTAAAAATAAATATTTTTAAATATCAATATAAAAATAAAATCAAAATAGATAAAATAATCTCCGTTCTTACCTAATTTCACTACGTCTCTAAAGTTCTTACACGAGTTTTTCTTAAACCTAAAAAGATCTCAACGATTTGAAAGCCAATCAAAGCCTAAAGATATCATGATTATTGGCTACATTTCCTGTTGTATTTACTCTCTATATGTGTATATATGAAGTGTTTGTTCAAACTTCAAACTTTAAACCCCAAAATCGCAACTGATTCGCTCCTTTTGGTTAGTGGTGTTTAATGAATATTGCAAGAAATGCCATCAATTTTTCTCCTTTTGGTAGAGTCAAACACCTAATCGAACTCTTTCTTTCCCCTATTTACCTAACCCTAATGCCCTTTTCTGTTTTTTCTTGCAATTGGAATTTCATTTTGTCTCTCTGAAGTCTCAACCACCAACAGCAAGGCACCGACTGACCGACCTATATATGGCGTTTGTGATTTGCATGATTAATCTTAAACAGTAAGTGTCTATCGGGTATACGGATGAGATTTAAATCAAATTTAAATATGATATTAATATTATATTTTATTAATTTATTAAAATTTATTCAATGAATAATTTAAATATCAAATTTTACTTGGACAAACCGAATTTATAAAAGAATAGTTTAAACCTATCGAAGCTAATTCATATTTTTATTTAGTTTTTAATAATTTAATCTATTTTTTTTATTAAATTTTAAAATACAGATAATTTAATATATTTTTTAATCTTTACACTATAATATTAAACATTTATTCTTTATATAATATATATGAATATAAAATTAAAAATAATATATTATATAATTAAAAATAATTATTTTTATATATTAATAATAAAATTTTTAATTTTAAAAACGTAATTTAAAAATAATCACGTGTTTAAATTTTTTTATTTACTTATTTTTACCTTTTTTTAATATACTTTAAAAGTACGTGCCATAATATTAGTCATACTTATGCGGTCCCCAAATTCTAATGATAGTATATAAGATAATTTAAAAAAAAAAAAAAACTAAATCAAGCAAAACGTTAAGCCTTAAATTTTGATTGTTAAAGTTTGAGCCTTTTTTTTACTCTTAACTTTTTGCAATTAATCAAATGGAATAAAGATATCACTCAACAAGGGGTTGACGAACATCTATTAAATTAATTTGCTTGGAGTAATAAGATTTGCCATACGTAACAAAGGTATACATTAAGAATTAAGAGTTTAGTTTATTCATATAGTTATTTTTAAGATATGATATCTAATAAATATGAAGTTTAAATTTTAACATCTATAATTATTTTTTATCTCCATATTACAACTACATATATATTCTTTGCCTAGGCCCATTTCCAGCCTCATGTTATCCATGCTTATTGTTAATAATTAACAAAAAAATTCTAAAAACTATTTTTATTTATTTTTATAATTAAATTTAATATAAATAATTTTTAATTATTAAATATTAATTCGAGTTAAATCAAACTGAACCAAATTAACGAAAAAAACCTATTCAAAACTCATTCTGAACAAATCAAATTTATCGAACTAAATAAATTATCTAATCTGTTAATAAATCTAGTTACATCCGCCTTTACTCCAAATATCAAAAAAAAAAAAAAAAAGACATACATCAAACTAATTGTGATTAACAATTGACAATTATATGACATTTCTTTCTTTTTGGCTGATTTAATTAATTAAAGTCTGATTTTTTTTTTCTTGGACAATTAAGTTATCACACACTTCCAATCAATCAAACTATTGGCTATCATTTTTTTTTTAGATTACCGAATATTAAACCTTGGCCATTAAAATTAAAAATTTAATAGTAGATGAAAAAACTATCAAGACCATGAACTCAGTGTTTGAGATAAGTTTCTGGCAAACAAAAAAAGAAAGAGAATGAAATAAAGTGAAATAAAATAAATTAATTTGAGAGGTAAGTTGACTCCAAATTGAAATTGACCTCAAACCCATTGTGAACCACGAATTAAAACGATGGAGCCTCGAACACTTCAATGAAATTTATTCACTGTTATACCTCGATTCATTTAATTTCATGTTGCAAGTAAAGGACAAGGAATCCTTTATTTTGGATGGCGATAGGTGAAAACGATTGGAAGAAATTGATGAATATATAAAAATTTTATGTTAACGGTTGAAATAAATTTATTTAAAAGTTAAATAATATTAGGTTGTGATATTTTTATTTAAATTTGAGTTGATATAAACATTTATTTTATTATTCATAATAATATTAGAATAATTTTATATTAATTTAATATATAAAAATTAATATAAAAATATTTTTATTATTAAATAATAATTTAAATTTTGGATGAGCTTTAATTGAAGTTATCTCATGAAATTTTTGTCCTATTTCTTTCACAAAATTATGTGTAATAGAAATATATATATATATATATATAGATATAGAGAGAGAGAGAGAGGAGAAATTCAGTTACCAGTGTAGAACTAAATTAGTTTTACACATTTATATAATTTTATATATAATTCATATTTTTTAATTTGACTAGCGTATTTTATTTTTTATTCATGTAAGTCATATATGTTAAGTTTTGAATAAATTAAAACTATCTAACTATTTATTTAAAATAAAAAATTTTTAATCATTAAATATATATTGAAAACACTAATACTCTCAATCAATATGACTGAAATATCATATCAATTCAAAATTATGTACATAATGATTCAATTATATTACTAAAATATTAATTATATAAAAAATTATACATATATAATTAATTTAATTTTATATTAACGTAAATAAATTTATATATATATATATATGCATGTAATAATTACATAGACTAATCGGGTCAAGAAGGAACAAAAAATTCTTCTAGACCTTAGAAGCATGCCATGTGCGAAGATACTTTTGTTTATCGTTTGGATGAAAGGAAAACGGTTAGTCAAATTGATTCTTGCTTCCTTGGGAGAGTCAATAATTACATGATTTAGTTACATGATTTAGCATAGCTGTTGAAAAGCTTGGATCAAATAAAGTATGTTTAATTTTTTTAAAAAATATTTAATATTATTATAAAAAATTATTATGTAAACTTTAAATTATAAAAATATATATATTTAAAATAATAAATTTTTAGAGCTCAAATAATAATAAAATCTTTTTATCTAAAAATTAACTTTCATATTGTGAAGCTCATTTTTTTAACATTTTAATTCGAGTTCTTAAGTAATTATTTTAATCTTAAAGTTAAATTTTTTTACCTTTTTAACGCCGTATTTATGTAAAACATATTTTTTGAAATCAAAAGCCTTATTAAATGCTAAATGGTGTACTAGAGAGTTAAATTCCCATATGCATTAGATAAAATCTAGCATACCAACATATACATAAGGGTTATTGCAAAAGAAAATTCAACATTAATAAAGGTCCTATACACATTGGGTGAAAGTAATTGATAATTAAATAATATATAATAAAATAAAATAATTAGAAGAGAGAAAAAAATAGTGAAAAGCTTTTGAAAAAACTTTATATATAGTTTTTTTTTGAAAAATTAAAAAAAAAAGTTAGGTCAAGAAATGAAAACAATTTAATTATCATTTATTTTGTAATTTGGTTTTTATTTTTTCCTTTAGGTAAAAAAATTATTAATAACCAGAATTTGATACATTCATTTTATGATTTTTTTTAAAAAATAAAATAAAATATGTAACTTTTATTACATACATATATGGATGATTTTTCTTGAAGCGTAGGTTGTTTTTTAATTCTAAATATATACACATAATTCTAAAAAAAATAAATTAAAAGATCAAAATATTTTTAATTTTATTTTGATTTTTAAATAATTTTATTAACTAAATTAAGTGTCAATTAATTCGTGACCCTCGCATTCATCTCGAGTGGTTAATTACATTCACGCAGAAAGAAAAAAGTTGGGGGACTTCGAAAGCAAAGAATTTAGAAGAGAGAGACATGAAAATTCAACCAGAGAATCCATAGAAATGGAAATATAAGGACGCACGAGGGACGGTTAATCATCCATTAAAATCAAGATTTGACCACCGGATGCTAAGCGACTTCAAAGTCTCGTACAATCATTGAATTTGAAACCGATTACTGATCAGTTGAGAATTTTCAACGATAATCATGTAGGCTAATCTAAATTCAGTTCCTTATAATTTTTATATTTATACGTAATTATATCTTTTATAATTATATTTAAAATTTTTTTTAACGATCATATTATAATTATATTTAAAATATTTTATATTTATATAAAATTTTAATACGTTAATAATTTAAATTATATATATTTTAAAATATTTATATATTTATTTTTTATTTATATTTATATCGTATTATATTTTAAATTTTTTATTTATTTTATATTATATTTTACCTAATATTATTAGATATATTTTTGTTTACGTAAATTAACCATTTCAGATAAACCTTAAAAAAAAAAGAAAAAAAAAAACCTGATCGCAGTTCTAAGTCATACAAAAAATTAACTTGTTATCAACGATACGGCATTTTAATTATTTTTAATGGAATATTAAACACATAGAAACCTAATTTTCAAATGTTTGAAATCCAATTTCTAAACTCAAAAAAATAAATAAATAAATAAATCCAAAAATCAAAATATATGGACTTTTATTATTACATGTGTTAAAAGGACTTATTGTTATTTTGCGTGTCTTAAAGATATAATATTTGTGATTTGAATCTACTGGATTTGGGATAAGATTTTTTCAATTTGATTGATCAATTTTACTTTGAATTAAATATTTAATTAATAAAAAATATTTTATTTAAAATTTAATTATAAAAATATATAAAATATTAATAAAATTTTTTTAAATAATAAAATAAGTTTTTCGAGTTGAACGAACACTGGAGCAAACTTTTATTCAACTGCATTGGCAAGTTAAGATATGAAAATGAAAATGACAGAAACATTACTTTCAACCCACGAGCCTCATGCACTCCAACTCTACATCTCGATCTTATTCTCACTTTATTAGCCATTTAATTTTCACCCTCAAATATCTAAAAATCATTAAAAATTTGTTAAATCTCGTATGATTCCACAAGTTAAGCAAAACTGTAAATTCAAGCCTCACTCGGTTAAGCATGACAGTTTCATCAGGCATTCTTCGCGCTGAACCATACCTTAATACTGTATTTGAACGGTTAGTTTACAAGGGTTTATGCGTCGGATTGGATTATGTTTTAAATAGTTTTATTTAAGTTTTCGTTTATATTCGATCTTGGTTGATTTAAAAGTTTATTTTATTATAATATTAAAAAAATATTTTTAAATTAATATTTATAACCATATTTAAATAAAATTTTTATCGTATAGACAACAATTTAAGTCAAGTTAACTCACATTATAAAAACTCATATTTAAGTCCACCTTAATTTAGGTCAGGGAGCTGTGCAAGTTATCTAATCCATAAATAGGTCTATTAATGGTAATAAGATTTCAAGTAACTGTCCAACCTATAAATATGTATTTATTTTTAACAAATGAGGCTACAGTTTAGGGATAGAAAAAATGCTATAGACAATGAAATTCAGATTCTAAACTTGCTACTATGGCTATATGAATCAATTGAGCATTATTTTTAGGTTAATTTTAAATAAAAAGATAAATATACCCTTTGTTAATTATTAATTATTTATTTTTATTTATTTTTCATTCTTTGTTTTGCTCAAAACATTTTTTAACTATAAAATTATCTTTAATTACTATTAAGTTAAATTATAATTAACTTATAGTCTAATTCAAATATATATGTTAAATATTTTTAAACTTATGTCATCATAGATTAATTCAATTAATTAAGTACTCATTAGTGCCTTAGCAAATTTCAAGGTTGAGTCCGACAAGGAGATAACTTAATAGGTTATATGTAAGTACCATTTGTGCCTAACTCTAGATTTGGGCAGCCTCTTCTCAGTCAAACTTTTTTTTACCAAAAACTATTTTACACTTATTAAAAATATGAAAAATAAAAAATATTTTATTTTTTATATTTAAAGTAAAATCTAAATAAATATTAGTTTGATTAACAAAATACTATATAGTTACCTTTTAAAGAGATAAAATGTGTTTTTCAAAGTAATAAGGTAAGTTAATTTTTAATATTTTTCCTTGTTTTTCATTTCTTTCTTCAACCAATTTCATTAAATTTTAAAATAATAGTAATAAATTAGTTTAAATAAAAATAAAATAAATTCATTTCAAAGTTAATATTTATTAAATTAAAGATAAGTTTAAATATTCAACATGCATTTCAATTAAAGAATATATTATTAAAGAATATAAATTAATAAAAATTTAATCTAATAGTAATTAAAGATAGTTTTAAGACTAACTTAATTCTCATTATTTTAAAATTAAAAAAGTTTTGAATAAAAATAATGAAAAAATAAAAATAAAAACAAAAATAAAATATTAATGATTAACAAAGTGTATATTCATCTTTTCATTTAAAATTAACCTAGAAATAATACCTTAGTAAGTTGCTATATTTTTTGCCAAATCTTAAAGGGGAGTCGGGTAAGTGAATTTTCTATGAAACCTTAGGGGAATAAGAGTCCTTCACCTTAAAATAAACCTGTCGATTATTAGGTTTTATTAGTTTATAATGTTTAATTATAAATAAAAATCATACGACGAGTTGTGAATATTTTAAATTTCTTTTAATATTTATGAATTTTGTTGATAAAATTGTAATTTTTATTTAATATGTTAAAATAATATGTTTTGGTTATTTTTATTTAAAAAATTTTAAGATTTAAGATTGACGTCTGGTTGTATTGGATCATAAAATTAATCTTAAAATTAATCTTAAAAGTTCATGAGTCAATCCATGGTCCAAAATTTTTATGATCGATCTTGCATGAGTAATCTACGATTCTACTTAAAAATCGCATACTCTGAATCATTTTCACACCTAATCAATAAAATATTAAAAAAATATTATAATTATTAAAATTTAAAACTTTAAATTTATTAAATATTATATTATAAAAATAATTACAACAATTAATAAACTAAAATCCGATTCCTTTGTAGACTTTTAAATTGTAAGGCACT
>JBBYHK010000015.1:9694268-9714120 GCA_038382065.1 Adansonia grandidieri | reverse complement strand
CAAGCGGTTGTTCAATTGAGAAACAAACCTTCCACTAGCTGCAATCACTTACGTATATGTTTATTCAGTCCAAGTATTCCCTCTTGGGCAAGCCCAAGAAGCATGGTTCGGCACTCTTCTCCTTATATGAAATTATGAACGTTTGAATTTCACTATTAATCAATCCTTCACAGGATATCAGAGTTTTTGAGTTCAAACTTTCACAATGGTGTTTCCCTTTTAATATTTTTTTTTCACCTTCATTCAGTTTGCATGTGAAGAGACAAATTTAAACTTAAATATAATAATTAGGTTATTTTATACCCTTTTAAGCCTACTTCAAAGAAATTAACATCAGATAATGTCTACATCACTGCTGGCATATATATATATATATATATCTTGTTATATAAGTCTTTGGAGCTACATGCAAAGCTGCTTCATTTACCGGAACATCATGGTCCCATGCTCGAAGAAGTTGCATGAAAGTGAGAAAAATAGAACATTGACAGAAACTGGAAGTGTCACCATCCGGGAAAAAAAAAATCAAACAAGGCTGCCCTTTTGGAATAACATGTATGAATTACAGAAAGTTTGAATCCTTCTAAATATCATTCAAGATAGTACTGTGCTGACAATCATTCAAGAATACTGTGCTGAAAATCACGTCAATGCTCACATCTGAAACAGATAATCAAGGGAAAATCCCATTTGCCGACAATTTGTTTTTTTTTTCTTTTTTTTTTCCTTATGTACGTCCATTTTCCCCCTTGGGGATTGTACAATGCTTCACACTTGCCCATCCCAAGCTATGTTATAGACAGACGTATAGTTGCCTTGTCAAGATGATTGGCTAAAGAAGAAGAGATAACCTGAATTTCTTAGCTTCTATGGTTCAGCTGAGCTGCAGAGGATGAGAAAATCTGGACTGGGACCTTCCCAGATCCTCATGTTTTTTTTTCCCCAATATTGACTTGTCGGAGGGCTTTAAAGTAATAAACATGCATAACAACTTGCAATGTAATCTGAATTTTCTATCTTCTTATCAAGTCAGTAAAAAATTAACAATCCAACATTAATCGGTTTGATTTTTTTATTCGAATTATTTTTAATTTATTATTATTTGTTAGTGAATTTAAATAAAAAATTTTGAGTATTCAATATATGAATGTGTTTGGGGAATTTGATTCAAATGATGTAAGATATTTTAATAGATTATTTAAATATATTTTACTTATATAAATAAATATTTGAATCCAACATCTTTCTTCAGATTTAATTTATTGTTCAATTTTACATTCTATTTTCAATAAAAATTAACTTTAAATATTCAAATATTTCATATATTCAAATATCCAATTAATATTACTATTAAAATTATATATAAATTCATATAATAAATCTTGTAAATGGTCCGCCTCGAATAACAACCATAGTGTCTTGAGTGGGGTCGGCAGCATTAATGGAAATTGTCGCATTTCCCCTTCGTTAATCAACATCTTGTCATGCCCAAAGTAGAATTTTCGTAATTAATGAATCTGATCCGGTCGGTCCAATAATCGAAATTGGGCCTCTAGATCCAATAATCTATTCTTCACGAAAAAAGCCTTAAATGATAGGGTGAGCAATTAGGAAAATGATATGATTATCATTAGGCAATTTAGACGTATTACGCTACCTATGGAAAAAACATATATATATGTGGTCCAATCAAACATACTTCACATTTAAATTTTATAAACTAATGAACTTGATTAAAATCTGACGTTAGAACATCAAAATCATATAGATTTATAGGCTTTATTTATAGCCTTTTGTAGCATAGCCTTTTTGTTCGCAGACAATTGAAATTTTGTTGATGTAACTCGCTGGCTTTTTTAATTTTAATTCCCCATTAACAAAATCTATTTCTAATGGTCCTCATCTTGGATATGGTTTCATATATTTTTTAATTAATTATATAAATATAATATAAATTATTAAATATATTAAAATTTTATACATGAATATAAATTCATATTAAAATTTAAATTGGTGTTACGTTCGATTCAAAAGTTCAATGAGTTAAATTGATTGAATAAAAAATTTTAATATTAAAATATTAAATATATAATTTCAATACTAAGCAAATATTAAACATAGTCTTTATTTAATAAAAATATGTATTTAATTTAATAATATGATTTTTAATATATAACCAAAAGGTTAAAAGTTCAATCTCATCCATTTAAAAAATTGAGAAACAAATTTAAAAAGAAAAAAAAGGTTTTTAGAGGTTCAATCAGATTTTTTTAGCTTTTCTTTTTTTAATAATTGAACCAGATTTTTACCCTTCATCTTATCCCAAGTTTTTTATATAATCCGGACCCAACAAGTTATTAATTTTTTAGTTGAACCGATCCGATCGATGAATCTAATTTTTTCAGTTTCGATGAATATCATATTTATATTACATTATTTTGTTATCATATTTAAAATTATTAAATTTAATTATAATAAAAAATAATTTTTAATTATGATTAAAAAAATTGTATATCAAATATCAACAAAGCAAGCGTAGCGTATATCAATCCCTAAATTTGATGCAATGAAAATTAGGCTTGTCGCCTGGGCTCACAACAATGGCCACCAAGTACAAGTGAAAAGACTCCTTTTAACCGACGTCGTATCCATTAAAGCTTCAAAATTTTCTTTTTTAAAAAATTTTATAAATTAATTTTATGAAATTAAAAAAATAATGTAATAATTAATTTCTTTTATCCTTGAGGGAGACACCCATTAACCTTCCTTGTAATAAAAATACGTTCCTTTCATTATTTAATTCGAAAATACAGGGCTAAAACAAAGTCTAACATTGGAACTTGAAATAAAAGAAAAAAAAGGAAAAATGGACGAAGGAAATGGACAGAGACATCCTCCAAATTCGCTACAAATTGTAGATGTCATTCAGTCACGGTGGCACATTGTTAAGTGGACAACCTAGAGGGAAGTTGGAAGCTAATGAGTCAAACAGTAAGGTAGTCTTGTCTAATTTGTTATAATGTCCAGTTTCTGTCTATTTGTCGTAGCCACATTGGTGAAAACTAGTTTTAATGATTAGCATCATATTTATATTAATTTTTATATTATAATTATATATCATATTTATATTATTATTATATTATATTATATTTTTATTTTAAAATTATTTGATATAATGAAATAGGATTTTCATTTTTTTTACAACAAAGACTACAATTAAAAATAAAAAATTATAAATATAAATATTAAAACTTATATTTTAAAATTTTTAAATATTTTAAAAAATAATAATATAAGTTAATCGAATAAATCTTCAATTTATCAATATCTTATCTCTAGATACCAGAAATTAGGGAAAAACTCATGGTGTTGGTAGAGCCGCAAGGGCTAGGGTATCATAGCTCATTGAATAAGGAACCATTTTCCATCATCCATCAAGGATAAAATCAAGCCTAGGTCTGTGGACTGAGTAACGATACATTGAATTAGGTATTTAACCTAACCTGAGCCTCCCCATTTTCAATATCTACTTCCATACTCTATATTCAATAGGCTTTCACATGAATGAAAAAACAAAATTTAATCTCTTACATTTGTGAGAACATGTTCTACCTTAAGGAGAGTTAGGGCCTTTGGGGGCCACCAAGAAAAACCAAGCGATTTAGACGTATCCACTAAGACGCTTTACCTTGCATGATGGGGATTATCTTGCCTTTTAATTTTTTTTTTTCATGCATAAAGGTGAATTTTTTAATTGTTTTAAACGAGGGTTTTCATAATGGTAGTTGAATCATTGAATTAAATTTTGAAGTAGGTTTTCTTTTTTTCATCAAATAATTGAAATGAAAAGTTAACTTGATAGTATCAAACTTGTAGCACAAACAATTTTGGCCCTGTATTTGCAAGGTTGATTTTGAAAATCTTTTTCTAAATGTATGTACATCAGCCGAGCATGATCTTCTCGAGGTGCAAAGTTAAAAAAAAATAATAATAATTAGCACAAAGAATATCGAAATTTAAATAGAAAAAAATAAATATTAAAATTCGAATTAAAATTTTGTTAATATTACTTCTTAAAAATTAACGCTAAAATCTTTCTAGAAGCATTTTGATTAAAAAAAAAGGTCATATGAAAAACAAATAAAAAAATGTTAGCCCCCCGACAAAGTTGTTGTAAGATTTTACAAGCCTTGTAGCTTCTAATGCAAAAGGTGGGAGGGTTGGGGGTGTAAAAGAAGAGGAAAGTATAGTTTTGGGAAGTGGCCTACTGGAAGGTGTCTCTAATGTCTTGAGAGGTTGTATAATTTATGAAGACTTTGGCTACATTGGACAGAATTTTCAATCTTTACGAGGTTTGACTAGATCTGATAATTTTTTATATAATTATACAAATTTAACTTATATAAAATTATAAAAATATGATATGATACGAATATATTTTTAAAATTTATATAATACGAATTATAAATATATCAAAATTAATATAAATATAAAAAATTTTAAATATGATTATAATATAATAAAATTTATAAATATAATATAAATACATAAATTATTATATCTATGTATGACAAAACAATGTGACTCTTAAAAGTTTGTTTGACTTGAAAGGAGCTTTGCAAAAGAAGACCAAGGCAATGGCCAAGCGCCCGTCTTTATCTTTGAACTAAAGATACTAAAGCTGCTGCCCCTTTATTGTTTTGATCAAGTTTGGTGTTTGGGGTTCGGTGGATGAAAGATTTCGGGGGTCATCTCGGTCACCAAACTTTCAACCACTCCCCCAGTCCCCACCATGCCTTAACTCTCCTTAGCCTCTTCACCCTCAAACCAAAGGAAAACTTGGAAAATGCTAATCAAACATTGGTTGAAAGTATAGGGAAAAAAAAATAAGTTTAGCATTAGTCCTATTTATGGGTCGGTTGGGTTGCAATATAAGAAAAAAAAATTTTTACTTAAGTTTAAGTCGAATCGATTCGAATGATCATTTTATTAGATTAATCTAAATTATTAAAATTCTTCTTAAACCTGACCAAATATAAGATGAATCGGGCAGACTATCTACCCATAAGCATTTTTCTTTTACATAAGTAGCTAATATTTTTGAGGACAAGTGGAAGAAAAGTATTTGAGATTGATTTCAATTAATGTAACGGCGGAAAAAAACTTTCTTCTCTAGTTTTGTTTCAGGGTTGGGAAAGTCTTGTTTTCAAATTCAAAGTCTTTCGTCTGCTAATGGGAATTGCAGATGTTTGTCAACATGAACATTTTGTACTTTCAAATCGCTTTGCCTTGAAAGTTATTCAGCTTGAAAATATTATTAAAAACACCGAAATTAAGTTTTCGAGCCATGTTTCAATGCTTAAATCAATATATTTCAAAGAAATAACAGAAAAAGACGAAAGGTAGAGTTTTAGTGTTTAGGTTTTTCTCTTTACCTCGTAGCAATACTTTAGCTACCTGTACCTGGTTGTAGGATATGTTGAGATTATTTGGTCTCGACAGATGTAAACCAAATATCTTCCAATTTTAAAGTTGCTGAATGACTGTGTCCGTCAAATAATTCTCACATTCTTCCTTCTAGAAATTGAAGAAATTGATGAATGAATATATAAACTAGTACTTCTTTATTTAGAGGCTAAAGAAAAGGAAAATTGTAGATATGCCTTTCGAAGAAATACAGCCATATTCTTTCATCATCATCTTCTTCTTCTTCTTCATCCAATGTGTAAAAATTTCGTTCACTCCATTTCAAGCTTTTCTCAAAACATTCATTGTGGTCCTAAGTGCAATGATCCCTTTGCTAAAGAGTTGGAATTTGGGACAAATTGCCCTAGTGAGTGGCCTTTCTGAACAAACAAAGGGGGCCTGCCTACTCGCCACGTGGGACAGAAATCTCCAAGAGCAATGGTGAAAAATTTTTCAAAGGTCTATGACACATGTTATGGACACTTGAGAGGATTTGATGACCCCCAAGAATATATAACTTAATTGGTTAGAGATTAGAAGATGGAACAAGAAGACAACAATAAGACAAGTTGTAGGGCACCATATTTTTTTTGGAAGGGGGGGGGGTGGATTTGCCCTTTGGGCCCTTTTAAAGAAATTATGCTCCAAAATTTCCTCACTTTATGCACATCACATGGGGTTTTTGCTTTTGCACTTGTAAGATCAGTATGGGGGAGAAAATATACAGATATTTCCTTTGTATTAGAAATGTGCCCTTGTCTAGGACCAATCCGAAATGAAAGGCACATTGTAACAATTCTTTCACAGCTTGTTCGGAAATAAGAAAAGAATACAAGAAGAAGCCAACGAACCTTCTAAGCCATAAAGCATTTTCGGGATATAAAGTATATTTTGACCTACCATCTCCGTTATATAGAACTTTACAGTCGCAAATGAGAGCCCCAACATACAAATTGATAATGGTGGAGGAAAGCTTTAGTGTCCCTTTCTATACAACAAAAAAGAAAAAAAAAGGAACTCCCTATTCTTTGGTCCTCTTTGTAAGAGTCCTTATCCAGCTTTTCCTCATAGCCTTGACTCCCTCTGCCTTGCTGCCCATGTGGCCCACATTGGCCTTGCTGGACCTCTTCCACCTGATAAGCTGGAACAAGTGCCCGATCCGCTTTCGCCACCTAAGCGAGCCACGTGGTTTGGCATGCTCTATCACAGTCTTACGGCCCTCCTTTTGCTCCTTGGTCAAGTTGGAGTTCCATGACATGCTGCAATGCTGAAGTGAGACCTTGGAAACTTTGCCTTTTTCCCATGAACCAACACCATTCTCTTCAAACTTGATAGAGATAAAAGAGTCTGCCAAAAGTAAAATCAAAGTTCCAAGGGAAGATTACTATAAATCAAAGCACAAAAACAAAAAATTAAAGGGAAAAAAGAAAACAAATAAAAACTAAGGAAAAGTAACAGCTTTTATTTCTATAATATGGTAAAGTATATATGCATTTCTAATGCCAAAACTAAAGCAGTGTCCAACATATAGCCTGAAAAAGAGCATGGCTAATGAAAGCCATTTTTTTGTCAAAACTTGATATGCTGCGGACATGATTAGCCAGAATTGACACGAAAGGGGTCCATCAATGGAATTATGGAAGATTAGATGAATTTGTAATGATCTTTGTTGTCTTTACTATTTTTGTTACTGCTATGAAGCTGAATGATTTGCATGAATCATCCAACAGATTAATGTTAATTTGTTGTTCTTTGGTTACATCTGGAAATAATACAGGAAAGTTTCTGAAGTTTTCTGTTTGCATTTACCTTCCAAGTTGTGTAGATTTTGCAGATACAGATCAGAAACTAAAAGCCAATTTGCATAAATTATCTACAGAATTGGATGGATTTTGGGATTTCCTAACAATTATTAATGGCATGTAATCTTCCAAAAACATATCTTTGAATTAGTAACAAAACATTTTCATGATATTTCCATGTAAAAGCATACACATTTTCATGTTGGGTAACTGCTATTATCAGTCATGCAGGGGAATTACTTTACTATAAACATTAAAAAGGGGAGAAAAAATCCAGAGCAAAACTGAAGAAAAAAAAGGAAAGTATTCTTTAATTTCCAGTTTTGCCATACTTTGACTACACTTTTGTCATTTACACAAACAATAAATTTACACATAGAGAGAGACATGCATGCATTTGATTTAATTGTTTTTCATTCTGTTAGATGGATACTCAAGGACACATAAAAAAAACTTTTTGCTAGAACAATCTGAACAAGTTAAAAAAAAATTGGAAAAAGTAGAGGGAACTGAAATTGAAAGGGTAGTTAGCTACCTTCTTGACTGGTTGAAGCATCATGATCATCAGGATTTTCAGATTTCCAATGCTTGAGCTCGAGACGGTTGAGAAGTGAGCCTAAAGCGAAGATCTTGGGGAAGTTAATGTTGGGTTTCTTTTGTGAAACACCTTGAAGAACTCTATGGCTGCCTCTGCCTCTGGTAGATGATGATGATGATGAAGAGCGTTTGCCTTGCTTTGAAGCTAAGATAAGAAGCCTCTCATTCAAGCACAAAGGGCAAACCCCAACAAGTACTACTTTAGGATGGAAATAGCAGCATGAATCGTCTTCTTCCCTTAGCCCATTCATGATCATACGGTAAAGAAAAGAGAGCAAATGTGAAACTCCTTTTAAAGAGAGAAATTTAAAAGGGAGTTGAGTTGGTGTTTTTCTGATAGCTTATATTGTGGAGAATGTATGTAAGAATCATCATGAGATTGGTCCCACCAACATCTCAGTTTGAACAATGAGCAAATGGGCAAAATGGGTTTTTGGGTAACCATCCATTTTCAGTTCAGCCAGGGAATTTGATCTGCTCTGAAGCCAATTCTTTTAACCACCTAATATTTTACTTTGAAAAATGTTTAACATGATTTTGGGTTTCAATACATGTTATTGTTGGCGCACAAGAAATTATAGTTCAATGTACGAGTTATAAATATTAAAATTATAAATTATTTTTTAAAAATAATTATATTTATCAGTTAAAATAAGTTCAGATTTTTAGTTTCAATATATATTTATTAAGACTAATTTCTCCTTTAGGCAAAAAAGATAATAAAATGTTTTCATATATACATATAATTGTCAAAGATTCATTTTCAGTTATTGAAATTAAAAGCCTAACATACCTTTATTAAAAAAATAAGCACAAATTATTTATGCGAAGCAACTATAAAGAGAATTTTGACTTGCTCTAAGGAATAGACAACACCTATTGATTATTTTCCCAATTTGTTGGTGAGATTGCCACTTAAAAATATGTCTATATATATATATATATTTTAATTTTCCAATTTGTTGGTGAGATTTCCATCGTTTTCTTGGTTTAGTAGTTGCCCTTGCTAGTTTTAGAAATTCAAGTTGGGGGGGGGGGGGTTGAATGTAATGAATAAATTTAGCTATCTTCATTCTCATGATGATGCAAAACCCAAGTTTCAAGAAAAACAGGTTGGTGCTTTGCTTGGGTTGTGATTGTAGATTAAGTCAAATATTGAGACTCCCAATTGATTTTTGAGGCCATGTAAAGGGCACAAGATGTAGGGAATAAGTGCAGCACAAGACGTTTGAGAATGGGAAAAGCACCTGTTTTTATAGTCCTTGCCATGAATTTTCTCACCATGGGGTTCCCAAAACAATTGCTCCTATTTCACAAAAGCCCATGCATTAACTCAACTTTTAACTAGGTCAATCTTTTTACCCTTTTTTCTTAAAAAAAAAAAAAATTATCTTTTACGATGTAAAAAAATAATTAAAATATAATAAAATATAAAAATAATATAAATATATCAAAATTATATAATGCAAATATAAATATGTCAAAATTTGTATAAAGTATATAACATCTTGAAAAGATTATAGTAGCAAAAAAACACGAATTTAATATAAATATATAAATTATCAAAAATAATTATAATATTTTAATATTATTTACATATTTCTATTCATAAAAAATGAATTTATAGTGAGTGAATTGTATCGATTTAATTTTAAAAATTTTATTCATTTCATTTTAGAAACCTGTGATCCACATAATTTTGCCACTATTGCAAGCATTCCCTTCTTGGACATACATTATTTGTGCTCCTGCATGTGTACATGTGTAAAGGGGACTGCAAAAAAGGAGAAGAAGAAATGTCTTAAATGAGGGGGAAAAAAAAAAAGGAAAGAAAGGAAGAGTTTGGTTTGAATTTGAAGGTGTCCATGAAAATTGAAAACACATCCTAAAAGGGCTTTAAAAAAGTGAATAAGGGAAACACATTCAAAGCAATAGTGAATCACATGGGGGGAGAAAGAAAGGGGCTGTTTTCCATTATAAGGTTGGGTTGAGTTGGGGTAGGGTTGGGGTTAGAGTGACAAGTTTCACATCATCATCATGGACCAAATTCTAACTGTGGGATTGTATTTCGTGGCTGTAGGTCTCCTTCCCACACCTTTTTCTTCCACCTTTTTCATTTTCTGTTACAATTGATAAATGTTTTTAGTTTTTTCAGTAAAACTTTTAAAGGTAATAATATAAATTAACTGAGTTAAGTTATGAATTTTTCGAAATCATTCTTCTAAAGTTTATATTTAATAATAATTTCGTCTAATTTATTAAAGATGATGATAAGATTATCAATTACATTTAATACAACTTTATTATTTTATTAACTAAGCTTGAATAGTGCCTATAATTTTTTTCGATTAGCAAAGATAGAAGTCAATTACCCATTGAAACTTTGAGTTGCACAAAGAAAAATGGTTGTTTTTCTTTTCTATCATATAAATGTCATTCTTCCATTTTAAAAATTCCACTCAAGACTTCTCGAAAGAAATTTGAGTTTTAAATATTGGGATATTCTCTTAAAGGACTGCTTTTTTTATTTTTATCCCCTTTTTTTTGGGGGGTCTTTTCTATACAAAAAATAACAATCCAAGCACATTTTTCTTTTGATAGAACATTATGGTTCAAACATTAAGTAACACTATAAACCTTTGGGCTTTGACTCCTAATGACATATTGTCTTCTAAACTGCTAATCTCTCCTTTCTTCATCCTCTTAGAATGCTTGAGACTTCTTGACCTGTTCAACTAAAATCCACTGTTGGCATTTCATTGTTTATGCCATTGGATTAGTAAAGTCAAATAGATGGAATGGGTTGTACACTGCATTTTCAGGCTCCCAAAGTTGCCCAAACCAAAACTAAATTAGAGAAAGTAGCAATCTGAAGATAAGGTGAGAGATTTTAGGAACTATGATTTGATTATCAAATATGTTAGATGTTATATTTTATCAGTGATTACATGAACCAACTAGATTAAATCTCGGGTTCACTATTCCTCCATTTTTACTTTGTTCCTCTTTCCTCCCAAATTAAGCAAATTCTGTTCATTATTACACATGATAACAAGTTCAGCCATCATTCAATAGAAACTACTCCCACAACATTGAGAGAGAGTAAAACTAAAGTAAAACTCTATCAATAGGATCGTG
The DNA here is from genome assembly GCA_038382065.1 of Adansonia grandidieri. Classification (NCBI taxonomy): domain Eukaryota; kingdom Viridiplantae; phylum Streptophyta; class Magnoliopsida; order Malvales; family Malvaceae; genus Adansonia; species Adansonia grandidieri. Next base: position 9,703,117 of record JBBYHK010000015.1, on the reverse strand, counting down.
TTCCATTCACTGTTTTTTTTTTTTTTTTTTAATTTTCTTATTTTATCGATTGAATTGCACAATGAAAAATAATTTCCTCTTAGTGTAAACCTCTTCCATCTATTTAGTCACCTTGGTTTTGAATGTAATCTTAAAATTAGAACATTAACTTCACCTTAGATACCGGAAAAGATCACAAAAGGAAAAAAAAAAAAAAAAGAAAAGAAATGTTTCCCACCATGGACCATACCGCTAAGACTTAAGACCCAAATCTTAAATATAGTTCAATTCAACTTCATTGGACAACGAACCTGGTCCAGTGATTGGGTAGACTGGCCGGAGCCTTGCCTTTTGGGCCTTCGTCAACCACTGAACTTTGGAAACATGAGTCCATCTTCATTCAAAAGAGTGTCTAAGAGCTACCAAGTGCCAAGTTTCTGAACAACACACTTCCTGGTAGATTTCAGCAACGGTTCAAAGCAGGGATGAAGAGGGGAAACATTCTTTTGAGATTGTTTTAAGCAAAGATAGATACATGCATACATGTGGAACCCAAGAAAAGAGATTTGTATCTAACAATCCTGCTTGAAGACAATAAAAAAAACCAGTGTTTTACAGTAGTTTATTTAGAACAAAACATGAATTGCAATGATAAAACCAGAACAAAGAAGATGAAGTAAAAAGAAATGAGGGTATAAAAAGAAGGAATGTTGAAATCCAGGTTTCGATCCATATTGTCATAAACTATAGTCTTCCCTTCTTCAAGATTTGGCAAAGTAACCAGCAAAAGCATCAAAGTCCACTTGAAACTATGATGTATATAACTTGGCAAGGTCTTCAGAGAAAGCTTTTCTAATGGCTTCTCTCTTGATCTTGAGAGCTGCAGTGACGAGGCCAGATTCCGGAGTCCATGGCGTCGAAAGCAATTTAATTTTTGGAGGAATCTCAAACTTCTCCAATCGCGACTTCTTGGCAATCTGCAAATAAAAGCAGTAGCAGAAAGGTAAGGGAGGGAAGGGAGGTCGGGGATAAAAACAGCAGCAAAAAACTAAAATCGAACTATTAGCAGCCTTGATTCTTCTTGCAACATGACCATTCACAACTTTCACTGTTTTACACATGAAAGTACAAGCAAATTTGGATAAATTTGAAGATTTTCTAACATCAGGATATATTTTAAATTACTGATATTTTAATCTAGAAAGTAGAGATATACCTGAATGAGACACGAATGTACCTCCTTGATAGTTTCAGCTTTCGCACACAAGTCCGCGAAATCAGTAAAAGCAACTCCTTGCTTTGAAGCCCAATCTTCCACTGCATGCTGGGAAGCCACCACAAGGGCGACACAGTAACTATGAAATGGATCGGCATGCAACATAATATTGTCGACATAGGGGCAGATGTTGAGAGCGGACTCAACCTGCAGAAGAAATATTAGTTACTGTGGAAAATCTGGAGAAACATCTTTGTTTTCGCCCGAAACATCCATTCATACCTTTCCTAAAGAGACATATTCCCCATGCTGAAGTTTGACAATGTCCTTTTTACGGTCAATTATCTGAAGGCAGCCATCAGCATGAAACTGTCCTATGTCACCCGTATAGAACCACATCATTCCTCTCTCATCAACCTTTTCCACACCAAAAGATTAAAATAGCCAGCTTACTAAGAGATAGAATGAAAAAGGAATGCAGAAACTGAAAGTTTGAAAACTTACTTTGTACGCTTCTTTAGTTTTTTCTTCATTTTTGAAGTATCCAACTGTTACACTTGGACCGCCGACCACTATTTCTCCTCGAGGCATTGGTGAGTTACTAGTTAAATATCCGCCTTCAGGCCAATCTATTAACTGAAATAGACAAAAACATAATGCAATATGATTAAGTCAGAAATGCGTCCAACAACTGGAATAATTCATCACATTGGTATCAGATGAGCAGAGCAATAAACCCCAAAAATATTCTAATACAGAACGGAGACCAATGTGAAAATGAAGCTTTGATTACACATAGGTTCAGCGACACACGTGCAAACACACACACACATATATGCCAAGTATTCACAGGAAACATAGCGGCACTGCTTTTCGGCAAGAGATTTACCTAGTGCCAACTATAAGTGCCGTACAGGTCTATCCTCAAACTTAAAGCCTCCAGTTTCAACCAGTATAAAGGGATTTTCCAAATTTTCATGTATTTTTACATTAGAGCAAGTTAAAATAACCTATTGGGTTTATTTCAAAGGGAAAAACACAAAATTTAACCACCAGATAGTGAAGAAAAGCAAATATATTAAACATGGTCCGTTGGAATATTAAAGCAAAGCACTTGAGCTGATCAAAATTTATCTCACTCAAACTAGAGATAATAATCATAATTATCTCTTTACCTTAATAAAGGAGCAAGGAAGTGGAGAACCGACACGGCCAACAGATGTATCATCAACCTCAGTGAAGGTGGCACCAGCACAAGTCTCAGTTAGACCATAGCCTTGGCCGATTGGAGCACTGAGACAGGAAATCCAATGAGAATATGATACTTACAAAATTAAATAAAACCATGCAGAAAAGATAATTGCCCATTTCCTTTATGATGATAGTATCTACATGGGGGATCAAACACCAAGAACCTATTTGTCATCCCGTGCATTGTTGGTTGTTGTTATAATGTATAAGCCACTTGTATATCTATTTGAGCTTACCATCAGATATAAAAAATAGACCTTCCATCCAAAGAATCTTCATGCATACCTAGTTCTTTAATTTCTATACGTCATTTGATGACTTGGTTTCTTAAGAAGCTTTCTTTAAAAAAAAAAAAAAAAGGAATTAATGGTATTCAATTTTCGAAGATATTCAGTACAATATTACAGTTTTCCGAACTATCAGAATTAACATGTCGTCATCCTACAATTAGAGAAGCTTGTTTCTAATAAATGCCACCTTCAATAAATGTGCCATGTGAATTTAGCAATAAAACACCATTTAAGTAGAATTACGGTTAAACTAAATGCCCTGAGCGCTGAAACTAATCCAATCAAATTATTCAGGATGAATAACTCCTGTTGCTAACTTGTCAAGTTATGTGAAAGATAAAAACACACATATCTGTCATATATCCATTCGAAGCATTCTTTATGTCGATTATTTTCAATATATCAGCTCTAATTAAAGAAGTAATAGAAATTTAACCAAAGAAACTGATTTAGACAAATTGAGCACCAGGTCCCAGGCCAGCTTAAGAAGCAGATTTATGCACATAATTGATCATCCGAGAGGCTTAGCCGAAAAAAAAAAAAAAAAATAAGTTCCCTTAGGCTTCAGTTTTGTATGCATGGTTTATTCTACCTTGCTCTTTAATTTTACACTTCTTCAAGTGTTTAACTCCCTGATGAGTTAAGATGAAAAGCAGAAGAAATCAATAAGCAGATCAAGATCTTGATGAAGCATCTTTCTGAAGGACAAGATGTTAAGTGTTGTTCAATAAACCATTGAAAATATTCATATTCAATTTGTATGGTACCTAATAGAATACTTTCAATAACAAAATGTCAAAAAATGTTTAGTTAAAACCTACCTATTTATATCATTAGACTAAACTAGCCTCAATATTTTAATTAAATGAACGCCAGTCATTTTGTTTCTAGCTCTTACTAGATGTGAAATCGCTATAAATTCTTATAGTATATTTTATAAACCAGCACATAAAATTCCCAGTTCATGAAACAACACCTTAATTAAATTTAGAACAGCAATTGTTATAAAACTACAGAAATGTGCTTGTGTGTTGACTGTCAGCTTGTGTGTTTGAGCATGCAAGAGCAGCACCTGAGGATCCATAAATTTATTTTATATAAAGACAGCTCAAATTGCTAGAAACATACTAACCCAATGCAGATGTTGATAAATCTTTGAGTATCAGCAGATAGAGGAGCACCTCCAGATAGCAAAAATCTAATGCGACCACCTAGAATTGCTTGGACCTTTTTAAAGACAAGAAAGCTCCACAGAAACTTTTCCAGGCCCCATGCACCAAACCAACTACCATTTATTGCAGATAATCTACGGGAATAAGCCAGGTCAAACAATTTCTTGGATAGTCCACCCTTTGCATCTACCTGAAGTTCAAGATTCGATAATTATTGAAATTAGCTTCTTTTTCACAATACATATACACACGCACACATATAAAGAAGCAGAGGCCACACATTTGGAGAAGAGAAAATTTTCTAACCTTCTTTCGTACTCCATCTCGAACACGATCAAGAATTGCTGGGACAGCTGCCATCAATGTTGGACTTAACACGGTGGCATCCCCCTTTGTTCCGGCTTTTATCTTGCTAGATGTATCAGTGAGAGTCAAAGGGGTTCCATATCCTATGACACCTCCAACAGCAGCAATTACATGCTACAGATGGAAAAAGAAAGTTAAATATGTTTAAACACGCTGCAGGTAAACAATTTTGAATATAATCAGAGATCAAAAACCAGGTTGCATTTAATCATTGTAATGCAATCCCAGATGGTATACATACCTCAGCCTCTAATTCAAGAATATGAGCAAGGGGAAGATATGCAAGATAAACATCCTTGCTTCCAAGTCCAGGAACAATTGTCATGACAGCAGAAACTGTGGCTAGTATATTGCCATGTGTCAACATCACACCCTGTACAAATTTTGACATATTTGAAGTGCTTTAACAATAAACCTAAGCTTAACTATTTTATTTATCTCAATGATAACATCATGCTTACTACCGACTCACTAACATAAGCATGCTTTACCGACAAAAACTATAAAAGAATAGAAGAATCAGCACCCAAAATCTACATTCTAACCTTAGGCAATCCAGTGCTTCCACTAGTATACATTATAACTGCAACATCAGTTGAAAGAGGTAAATCAGCATCAACAGGATTTTCACAGCCAATTCTCTCGACATCAGCAAAAGAAGTGATTGTCCATCTATCACTTGCATTAGCTGGAAGCTCATCATCCATGCAGATCACACGTTTGATAGTGTCAAGTTGCCCACTAATGTTGGCAAGCTTTTTTAATTCTTTCTTCCCACAAATCACCGTTGTAACTTCAGTCTGGCAGAGAAAAGATTGCATAAATTAATAAATAAATAAAAATGATTAACGAATGTGGCAGTCCATGAAATCTTCACCAGCCAATTAATCCAGTGAATCACCACTTTTTCCACTCAGTTGCACAATAGAAGATGCAGAAAATACTCTTGTGATGAATGTTACCTCACTAACCTTGTGAAGAGTGTATTACCAACGTAACAACTTAACTATAAATATCAACTCTAACAAGCTTAATGATGACATTTTGGACATGAGACATAATAATTACAATGAATACAAAAGAAATTCGCAAATATTGTTGAAAAGTAAATCAACTACCAGTTGACTCTCAACGATGTATCTAAAAAATATTAGAAATAAGAAAACACAATTCACAATAGAGGCGAGCAAATTAAGAGCAGATGTATTTTCTTAAGGATAAAAAAAAATATTAGTGCAAGCAAAATTTAACTATGTTGCACGTAATAATATTGATTTGGTTACCATATATAAATATAAAAACATAACCTTGGCAGCAGTAAAACTGGGAGCTAAGACAGAATTTATGAAAATACAAACATGTACATAGATAGATAGATAGATAGATATAGAGAGAGAGAGAGATGACCTCATTTAATGAGTGACACAGAGCATCCTCCCCTAAAGATGTATATATTGTCACCACAGTGACATTGCGCCTAAAGCACGCCTGAAAAAATAGCATTTATCAGTTGTATTCTCTAATCCGTGGAAGGCACAGGAAGGACCTGGCATGAGTTAAATCTCAGTCGAACTTTACACTAACAGGCTTGAAAATTAATAGAAAATTTCAGAGGACATTAGTCAGACCTGCAGTGCAATGAACCATTCTTCTCTTGTATCAGCAAAGATTGCCACACGTTCTCCCTTTTTATGACCGAGCTGAACTAATCCAGAAGCAAAATAGCACACAGCTTCAAATGCTGCGCCATATGTCAACCATACATAATCTCCGAAATGAAGCTTCTCAAAGGATCTTCCATCTTTGTTTACTTCAACCTCTCTTGAAATCAGTTTCCTAGTTCCCAGCAAGCTTTTATTGTAGTGTTGCTTACATGCCTGCTCAAAAAGTTCTGCCAGAGTAGATATACCTTCCCATGCTGTTGTAACAGGGGACAGAAACCGACTGTTTCGAATTGCATACCCAGGTTCCCCACCAACATCAACTGGCACTCCACGCTTCTTCACCTTCTTTGAACTTCGAAGGAGAAGTGTAAGAACAATAGGGACAAGCGCACCAACAATATAAGCATTCATATTTATAGGATTTTGTGCCTTGGCAGATCCTACCTCTTCCAGTTTTCCTGAAAATAGAATCACATCCAGCCATGATCATTAACCAATAATGAGTACCAGGAAAATTCAAAGTCCTTTTACTTTCTTTATTCCTCATAGGTTAGGAAGGTAGAAGTCTACAAGATTAATATAAACCAAATAGAAACTAGCAGGGGAAAAAAAAAAAGCCAAAAGCACAAGATTGCCATGCTTTCTTGGTTAAAACAATGTTGAGTTAAAACAAAATCCAGGCATAGCGAGAGCGAGATATTACTCTGTTTTAAAATGATCGATCATTACCATACAAACCGCTTACAAGGAAGCACAGGCAATGACACAGAACAAAACCCAAGTTCCAATTATCTTCATCGTCACCATCATAATTCATAACTCAACATTGTTTTAACCAAGCAAACACGATACCGATTTTTGATATATTCATACCAAAGATACACTAGTATTATGCTATTCACCATACAATGTTCTGGCTGCCAATTTACCTCAAAACGAAGCTTCCTGGGTGCTAAACTGTTTTAGATGATACCACAAAATCCTTTTATCTTTTTATGCTTTTAAGGGACCCAATCATCAAAAGGAACAACAAAAGGCCTAAAGCTAATTCAAAGAGAAACAAAAGAGTAAAAAACATTGCATCAATTTCAAACTCAAAATATCAATTCAAATGGCATGTAATAAATCACAAGTAAGGAAAAGGGAAACTTTGAGGCGGTCCGTTGAATAAAAAAAAGAAAACCCACATTTTCAATAATGAACAAAATAAAAGATCAAAACAAAAGGGCAGCATTAAACAAGGCCCAGGAAAAAGAAAAAAGAAAGCATTTGAGTAGACAAAAGCATGAGCTGAAATACCTTCGAAATCTCGAAACTGAAACTGAAATGTGTGGGAAAGAAAAGGGCAGTTAAAATTTGGCGTAAAGATCGAGAATGATAGAATTTGGGAGTTTCAGAAGCAGTTTACGGGTTCTTGATTCTCTCTTTTGTTCTTTTGCTCGTTGTGGCTTAAATTTTTCATTGGGCGCAAGACCGATTCAGGAGTTGTCAGCAATACATATATAAACAGTAAATGAAACAGTGTCTTGGTTTGGGACCAAACAGATGGCAACTGAGATTCAGATTTCTGTGTTTATAACAGATGGCAAAGTGTTAGCTATGGTGGATTCGGCCCATCCGCCATGCAAACTCCCTAACTTTCCCTTCGTCCAATCTTCAACTTTCTCACCCCTAATGTCATATTATCAATTTGACTGATTATATAATATGATGAACATATACTTTATTCCTTGTTTTTAAATATTCTACGATAAGAAATTTCTTGCGAAATATAACAAAATCACATGTCTTTGTCAGAAACTTCCGTTCCCAACCTTACTTGTTAGCTAGGTTTTTCCTTTTTTTCTAGAAGAGATTTTATATTATTATTATTATTATTATTATTATTATTATTATTTATTAATTTTTATTTATTTGAAAGAATGTGAGAACATGTCATTATAATTTATTTTTATGCCGACTCTACTATAAAAAAATATATAAAAATAAATTGGTAATTAGATGGATCCGTTAGTTTTACATAAAAATCATTTTGGATTGAAAATAAATTTGGATATTTATAATTCAGATTATTTAAAATTTAAATTATTTAAGATTCAAATTTTAATATTTTTTAAAAATAATTCGTGCGCTTTAATTTTTTTATATATTTTAAATTTAGTAATATAATCGTACTTGTCGTCTATGTAAAAATTTTGAATTGATCCAATATCTCTATTATATTGATCAAAAATATTATTTTTTAATATATATTTAACAATCGAAAACTTTTTACGTTGAACAAATAATTGAACATTATTAATTTACTTAAAAACTCAACATGCATATTTTATGTGAATAAACATGATACATGATGTCATATTAAATTAATATGACTCGTATAAAACTGATTTATTTTTATATTAATGTAAATGAATTAATCTATACGTAGTGCGGGCTCAGAAATTTTTGTTCATGGAGACAATATATACACCAAAAGAAAAAGACATATATCAATATGCCATAAATTTAATAACATATTAAAAAGTATATTTGTAAATTATAATTGTTGTCTACGGACTTAATGTTTTGAAAACATTGTAAAATCTTCTCATTCACAATACTATCAAAAACATGTCTTTCTATGTAAGTAACCAAGCAATTATTCAGCTAGTTGTCTTCTACACGATTGCAATTGGTAATATCGAAGATAATTTAAAAAGCAGATATACCAATGGATATATAACATCTTGATTAATATTAACTTTAAAAGTAAATTAATATTATAAATATATTATAAATAGAAAGCTCAATTAAGTTCGTAAACTACTCGAATCGATTATTAATATACTCAAACTCGACTCGATTTATAACTCAAGGTATTTGACTTCTGCTCAATAATGATCGAATTAAATTCAAAATTTCTTTTAAG
>JBBYHK010000015.1:9654433-9673810 GCA_038382065.1 Adansonia grandidieri | reverse complement strand
GTTAGCTGTTTATTTTAATTATAGATTAGATAATTAGTGATTTAATTGTAGATATGTATTAGCTGTGTAGATATGTACTAGCTGTAGGTAGAAAATAGATTCCTAGAATTATGGAATCAGTCCTAAAATTATGTGATTGTATTCTACCAGATTTTTTGTTCAGACTAGTGACAACCTATGTACTACACTGTATATATAGAGACATCCTACAAAGAAATAAATGAATATAAGGGAATGAAGTTTTACCTTCAATTCTGACAGATTTTGTGTTGGGTTTACCGAAGACTTCAAAGGGGCATGACTCCATCTTTGTAGTCGTAGATAGATTCTCTAAGATGGCCCATTTTATTCCCTGTTCTAAAACAGCAGATGCCTTTCACATTGCTGATTTATTTTTAAAGGAAGTAGTACGTTTGCACGGAGTTCTAACATCTATTGTTTCTAATAGAGACATTAAGTTTTTGGGGCATTTTTGGAGGACTTTGCGGCGTAACATGGGGATAGATTTGAAGTATTCTAGCACATGTCATCCTCAAACGGATGGCCAGACTGAAGCTGTTAATCATAGTTTGGGAAACTTGCTAAGTTGTTTGGTTTGAAATCATGTGAAGGCTTGGGATTCAATTATTCCGCAAGCTGAGTTCGCTTACAACAACTCAGTTAATCGAACTATTAAAAAGACACCTTTTGAGGTTGCTTATGGCCTTAAACCCCAACATGTGCTTGATTTGATGCCTTTGCCCCAAGAAGCTAGGGTGAGTAATGACGGGGAAGCTTTTGCTGAACATATTCGCAGCATTCATAAGGAAGTTCAAGATGCGTTAAAAGCTAACAATGCAGCATATGCTAATGCAGCTAATCAACATAGACGTTTTAAGGAACTCAAACAAGGAGATTTGGTGTTGGTTTACTTGAGGAAAGAAAGGTTTCCGAAAGGTGCCTATCATAAGTTGAAGTCTAAGAAATTTGGGCCATGTAAAGTGCTTAAAAAGTTAGGTCCGAATGCCTATTTATTGGAGTTGCCTACTGACTTGCAGATCAATCCTATTTTTAATGTCTCAAATTTGTACGAATTTGAGGGATTTAATGAGAAAGAACCAAGTACAATTGCTGAACAAGTTGGCCAGCTTCCTACCCAGAAAGATGACATCATCCAAGAAGTTCTCGATGTCAAGGAAGTGACATCTAAGAGAGGAAATATTTATCGAAGGTTCTTAATTAAATGGCTAGGAAAACCAGCTTGTGAAAGTACCTAGATTTCGGAGGAAGAATTGAGGAAAGTTGATCCAAAAATGTGCGAAGAAGCTGCTAAAGTCTTTTCTAAAGATATTACCAATCTTTCAACCAGGGGAGAATGATGCAGGAGCATTAAAAATTAAGAGTTCTATTTCATTTTAGATTATGTTGAAATAAAGAAATCCATTTAGATCTATGTTTAGGATTCTAGTTTAATTAGATTATTGTTTAGGATTAGAGTTTTAGTTTGGATAAGTTTTATGAATAAGCTTAATTAGTATTCTGCTAGGAATATTAAATCTAGTAGTAGTCGGAGTTCTAGCCTATATAAATGCATCTAGGGAGTTGCTACAAAGTATTCAATTATTATTTTATTATTCTATCAAAAAGGTTTTTTCTAAATCTAAATATCTCTATAGCGTTATCTTTCTCTACTATTTTCAATTCTTTTGTGTTCTAGCTATTTCCTATCATCTCCACCCCGCATCATAATTTCATTTTAATAAACAATATCTCAATCCTAGGGCTACCTTGGAGCATCAAAATCTCAAATGAAATTAAAATCCCAAACTTGCAAACATAAGCAACATCCAAACTTTGTGATATCTGTTAAGAGATAAAGAGTAGTCAAATGTAAACAAGAGCCTCTGCCTCGCAGAAATCCTACGTTCAACAAACATTCACGCATTTCCAGGCCAACAGATGACATAACTCCTACTTAAATGGTAAAGCATCCAGGAAATATCTAATGTATACCATATATATTGACAAATTAAATCAACATTAGCTCATTTTTTCTCCTCCAACAATGCATGTCTGGAAAACACAGGTTAATAACAGTCTCACTTGAACAAAAGAAAAAAAATGTCTGCCAACACTCACCTTACTCTCCTGTACAAGATTTCCCAAAATTACGTCCATAAGCCGGTGAGATACTTCCTCGTTTAGAATATGAGTCATTATAGACAAAATATCATCGATTAAACTCTGTTGATGGTGATCTCTGGGAAGAAAAAAAAATAATGCTTCATTATCACAGCATATACAAAATGGCAAATGAAAACAATAAGAATAATGATGCAATAAACAAAGGTGTTGGAAGAAAACTATGGCAATTATCTAATGATCATTGAGTGAAAAGCCTGACATATTGTTGAGGCAATAAAAGCTCCTCAGAATACAATGCTTGCATTGAAAGTAAAACAATTTCATAGGTAAAACTTTCCACTATCATTCAACTAGGAGAAGATAAAGATGTTAAATTCAAAGCTACAGTAAATCTAATGGAGGCTTTATGATCAGAAATAAGTTACTAAAATCGGCATAGTGAGTAGCACGTGAAAAAGTTAACAATTTCACGTGAGAGGCAAGAACAACGAGAATTTTATCAAGCATATTTATCATGAATTAAATGATTAGCAGGAAAATTGTAACATTTTCCCAACTTGAGTAATAGTGAGTCTTAATTTAGAGACACATAAAACCTGATAGAATTAAAAATGCAAGGCCCTTTTAGGTTAATCTTGTTTGAAAAAGGTCATACGGAAAGGACTAAGTTAATTTAAGGCATAATTGTACGATGTAAAATTCAAAGCCACAAAATATTTAATTGACGCTCTCAGGTCAAAAATAAGTTACTAAAATCTAAGTAGCGAACGGTACATGAAAATGTTAACAGTTTAACTTGAGAGGCAAGAACAATGAGAATTTTATCAAGCATGTTTATCAAGAATTAAATGATTAGTAGGAAAAACAGTAACATTTTCTCAACTTTAGCTAAAGTAAGTTTCAATCCACAAACACATACAACCTGATAGACTAAAAAAAGCATAGCTATTTTAGGTTAATCTTGTATGAAAACGGTTACAGAAAAGAACGATTAAGTTAATCTAAGGCACAGTATCATATAATTGGTTGGGTTAAAAGGAAAATAACATAATACTAACAAATATATACACAGGAAATAAAGAGAGAAAGGAACCAGACCTCACAACTGAGAAAAAAATGTTAAACATTTCAAGAATCAAATCATTGCAGTCAATATCCAGCATTATCACACAACATTTACATCGAGCAACAGTCTCCAATATTTTAACCCTTCTTGAGTAGAATGCACTTTTAGTATCAGCAAGCTCCTTGAATATACTGAGAATGAGTTTAAAAATGTCCTGAAATGAAAGAGTTCAGAAACTTGAATGATAAAAAGGAGCAAATGGAAAAAGGTGTACAACAGTAACCGTATGAATTCAAACCCAAAAAAATGTTACCCTAAGATATTTATCTGCAAAAGGCGGTTGAGGAGCAAGTATCCGAAAAAATTCGCTGACACAAATGGCCACCAAAAGTCTAACATCTTTATCACTGTGGTTAGATAGACTGTGCTTAACAATAGATTTTCTCAAGGGCTTCGTAGCAGCCTCTAATTTTCCCAACACTTGAGCCTTTGTGGCAACTTCAACAACCGAAGGCTGCTCTATTTGTGACAATACACTCACAACTTGCTGCAAAGAGAATTACAACCACAGGGTGGACCAAACATAAGTTTTTTCCTCAACAAAATCAAATTCCATCAGAGAAGCTCTCAGGAAACTGCTTAATTACGAAATTAAAAAAATAATAACTATTGTTAAATTTAATCTAGCAAAGCATAATCTAAGACGCTGTACCTATACCATTATATACAAAACATATTTAATAGAATGTCAAAACACATTTCAGATTTGCATAATATACGCTAATTGTTCTAATTCTTTCCCATTACGACGACATTTGACTCTAATTTAAATTTCGAAGTAAACCCACGTTCATAAGCCAAAAACAACTTAATCAACTGCATAAAATGATAAAAAAATTATTTATAAGAATATTAGTATCAAATTATTCGCTGCGAAACACTCCATAATCAGTGGTATTCGACAGTCCTAGCGAATTTTTTGAGAAAATTTGCTTTTCTTTTTTCCAAAAAGAGAAGAAGAAGAAGAAATTTGTGCTTACACGAAGAGATTTGACGAGGACATCTTTGTTAGGGCGACCGAGTTGGGTGAGTTTGGTGCCGATTCCAGAGATAAGTTGCAACGTGGACTCATCCATTTAGCAAGGAATATTACTGAGAGAGGTTTGATTGGAAAGAATAAAGAAAAAAGTTAGCAGTGGCATGAAGGAGTGAGTGAGGGTTTTGAGTGTTTCTTTTCTTGGGAGGGGGGTGGGGCGGTGGTAAAAGGAAAAAAAATTTTGAGGGAGAGAATTGAAGAAACGAGAGAGGGATGCCCCGGTTTAAACGGGGAGAATCCCGCCTTCTGATGCGCGTGGGATGACGCGCTAAGTGGAGGTGATGACTGGTAAGATCCGACGGCATTGAATGTGCGAATGATTTTTAAAATCTAATTACATTGAATTTCAATTATTCACAAATTAAGTAAAATTGAACCTTAAACAAAAAATAATAATAATATTTTTTTATTTACAAAATTCGAAATCAAAATTTCATTTAAATGTGCGAATGATTTTCGTTTTATCTTTTAAACCTTTAGATTTACTGTGAAAACGACGTTAGTGTCAATTGAAGTCCTATGCCTGTTTCGTGAAACGCATCATTCCTCGTTTTATATAAGAGTAAACTTGAAAGTAAAGCTATTGTTTTAGCAAAAATTACTTGACTTCTGTGCTTTAAAATTTTTTTTGATTTCATTTCGTTTAAAATATACTTAAAATTGTTTAAATTTTACATAAAATATATATTTTGTATTTATCACTTTAAATCAGCATTAAGATTTTTAAAAGTAAAATCGATATTTTATATAAATTTTTAGTAACTTTGCACATTTTGAACGCAATAAAACCATGGCATTAAACAAATTATTAGGTAAGTAACAATTTCAAATCTTACCCTTTATATAAATATAAAAATTAAAACTTTTAATAAAAGGTATATTAAAGTAATTATTTATGTTAACAATTTAACTTTTTAATATATATAATGTTTTAAAAAATCATCCCGTATTTTTAATTAATATCATTGATGTCATATATATTTTTAATTTAAGAAATAATTATTTGATTATATTAATTGTAATTATTCACTTTTAGATAACCAATATTCTTGTTTTCAATAAATGAATTACTATTCAAATTACCTTGAATCACTCTCATTGGATTTAATTTTTAATTACATTAATTGCTTAAAATTAAATTATTTCTCCTTTCTTTCTCTTTTTAACAAGGAAAGAATTTTCTTTTTATTCAATTGTGAATAAATATTAAAATTTTTGGTAATTCCGTTTTCATTGTGTTTATTTTAGGAGTGTTTGACAAAATATTAAATAAATATTATTATACTAATTTGAATATATTTTATGTAATTACTCCTAGTTTTATTATTAACCAACCAACTAATTATTATTTAAATTTAGATTTTAGCTGATCCCTATAAATAATATGTTCTGAATGATGCACTACGCTATAAACTTAAGAGGATTGTCATAGCCTTCCTTTAACTTTTCCCTAGCTATCATATTCTTATGACTCAAAAACTCTATCAACATTATAGAACAGGGGGAATGCAGCCTAAAATGACTTATTTTATATAGAAGTATTCGAATGTCTCTAATTATGGTTGAAACAGCAACTGAGAAGAGGTGGCCAAGACTAAGAGAAATAGGAGTGCTGGTAGCTCGAGTATGGGGCCGCAAAGGGGTTGATTATGGCATCCAAATGCCACCTAAAATGGGACTGTAACAGGGCCTAAAATATGGGAAAAGTAAACGTTTTAAAGTCCCTAAGGCAAAGGATTAAGAATGTCCCCGCGTGCCCTTACCTAATCATTCGAATGTATGCATCTGACTTAAAAGGTATATTTCTTGATTGGGAATTTGAATTGGAGCATAATGAGGTCCCACGGTTGGAATAGAGGAAAACGTCAGATGAATCATTCATCCAATTGGTCTGGGATGGCCACCACGAAATAGTTAAAACTTAGAATTGTCACCGATTATTTTGAGCTAGGCATGACTAGACACCTATTAAAATCAATATTTTCGGGTTACGAAACTCGAAATACTGATTTTTATGGTCTGTGCATACTAGAGTTCGTTTAAAAAGGGCTTAAGAATCGATCAAGCATGGGAAAGGATTAGCACATTCACGACGCCCTAAATCAATAACATTTAGCCATAAATTATCTCAGTTTTGGTTTTCTCGTTTTTATACATAGTCGTTATTCATACGCAATCCCTTTCTTATGATGCAATTTTTAGAAATATTAAATCTGGGTTTTCTATAATAAAATTATATCTCTCTATGCCTAGGAAATAGGAGAAACATAGAGGTTTTGATAAAATAGTTGATGGATTAATTTTAAAAAAGATATTCCACGTTCGGCACTAGAGAGATATTGACATAGAATATTGCTTTAGATTTTATGAAATTTAATTTTTTAAAGCATGGATGCAGAATTATCATCAAGAAAGGAACGTGTTAATAAAGCATAGAGAAATATAATAAATATTGATGGAAAAATAAAACACGCAAAATGAAGAAAAAGAGGGACACTTGGTAAATAACAATTTTAAGACGCATTTGGACTCATTGGTTCATTCGGCATAGAAACTGAGGTTTTAATTCTAGGAAAGAGAGAGAAAATCATATATTTAGATGAAATTTTGAAAAATGAGGCTAGAATATCCTCTAGAGTAATGGGGTTGAGTATCCCTATAGATTTTAGGTAATTTTTTAAAATTAGAATGTTTGTATATTTTTGTTGAAAATGTAGATTTAAAATTACAATTGATAATTTAGATAAAAGATAAATTAATTTTGAAAAGTGTTTGGACCTGGATCCGAGCCTAGTGGGAACCATATTATGACACATAACTACAACAAGGAATTAATCGAGCTCATTTCAAGGCATTCGAATGCCTTAAACAGGTGATTTCGAGAAAATTCATTAATTTGGATAAATATTGAAAACAAGGGATAGCATTGTTCCTGAATTTATTTAGGATGTATCCGAAGGTTTCTAGTGGAAAACAAGATATTGTTGAGAGTATAACTCAACAAGGATTAATACAAAGTACTACAAAAATCCTAGAAAATCACTTTCTAGGTGGAATTAATTTTTTTTAATTCACACATGATTCAGCACGACAACACATGAAGGGAAACAGTGTAGTGAACTTTTGAAAAATCACTCTAGAATCATTCAAAATCATTAAATCCCAAATAATACCTTTTCAAAATTGAAATTTCATGTAGTTTTTATGAAAAATATTTAAAAAATACAGAAAAAATCATAGGCTAAAATGGTGCAAACGTAATATGAATCATTGGATTCTAAGGGTTCTAGATAACGAAGGTTCAAAAAATCATAACTTCCACAGCTAGAATGATCTAAAGGCAAACAAGATACTTTTAGAAAGATAATTTGGTGCCCTTTAAGGGAAAAATACCTAAAAATTTCATAAAAAATCATTTAGGGTCAAAAACTTTTTCAAGTTAGGATCATTATGCTGATGGTATAAGCAAAGGGTTTTTAGTTTAGGGCTTCCTACATCGTGCAAGGATTCCAGAGATCCGAATGTCTAGAATTTTGGGTCCATGGTAGTGGGTAATGCACCTCCCAAAGAATGGCTCAATGAATTACCCTTTATTTATGCCATCGAGTCACAATACAAGGCTTAAAGCAAGGCATCTAAACAAAAATGTTATGAAGCGAAAATTTTTCTTTAAGGCTGAAACTATATTTTATTTTGCCTCATTAGGCCATGAATCCAAACATTTAAGCTTAATTTACCCCCAAGATTGGAGGATCAGTTGATTAAAACATTTAGCCAAAATTAATCCCTATTTATTGAAGTTAAAGTTAGCTTAACTTAGAAGCATTTTGAAAAATGAATTTTTACAAAAAATCATAGAGGCATTTCAGCAAACATATGATAAATTAAACATAGCAGGAACACCATATATGAATAAGCATCCAAAGCAACAACCTAGCTCAACACTTAATCAAACAAAACATGGTAGAAATGCATTAAAATGCATGGCTATGCTCAAAACATGTTAGGATGAACATTTAAACATAGATTAAGCATGTGAAAATGACAAAAACATTGCAAGAATTGCATAAATGGGGACTATTCTAATGTAAAAATGAAATATGGCATTTTTGGTCATCCAAGCAATATCAAGGCATCAAGAAAATCATCAAAATCCTAGTTCTACCACAACCAAGGTCACAATAATGC
Source organism: Adansonia grandidieri (assembly GCA_038382065.1). NCBI lineage: Eukaryota > Viridiplantae > Streptophyta > Magnoliopsida > Malvales > Malvaceae > Adansonia > Adansonia grandidieri. Next base: position 9,665,336 of record JBBYHK010000015.1, on the reverse strand, counting down.
ATGAAAGTCCTAACAAGATCATGATAACATGGATGGCTCACTATATGATGGAGATCATGGAAATAATAGAAAATAAATAAAGAATGGATAGAAAATATACCTAATAAACTTTAATCCTAGCTTTGCCTTTGAGCAGAAAATAACTCCAACTTTGAGCTCACTTTCTTCTCTTTCTTCACTATTGATTAACAACAAGGGAAGAAAAAAAAGAGCTTGGGGGTTGTAGTATTAATGGAAGGGAGTTTGGAAGGTAGAAATAAAGGAAATAGAAGGTTTTGAAGGGTTTTAGGAGAGGTGATAAGGGAGTTACAGGAATAATGTTTAGGCTAAGGGTGGACTGTGTGGAAGGCCAATGTGATAGTGTAGTAAATATCCTTTGGCTGAGTATGAAAATCAAATTTATATAGCGATTGATTTCAACCACCAAAATGGCCTAATAATATAGGCATTTGGGGCATTTGGAATGTACAACTTAATGAGTCGTGGTCCTAGGAGCTAAGCTTTCAACCTCTCATTAGTCGTTGTACCATTCTTGCAACTAAAGAATATCATGCATGGGTTGAGCAAATAAGCAATGTTTAGTTACCCTTAAATAAATCAAATTATAACATGAAACACCCTTACGTCAATTTTAATAAACCCTTTGAAAATGCATCAATCTAATGCTTAAGGCTAAAAAATGAATCCACATGATATGGATGAGGCTACATCTGATGTTAGATGATTTTTGGAGCCAAAATCGTGGCCAAATTCGAGTTTTGATCCAATAGAACTAAAGATGAAAAATGTCTCGAATTGGGCCAAAAAAGCAGTATGCATCAATAAAAACCTAGAATGCATCGATACAATAAAGATTGTATTGATACATAGCAGGATGTATCAATACAATTACTTGTGTATTGATACATTTCGGCTAAAAATCACGATTTTAGCTATGACATAAGCCTGATCGATAGAAATATCTTATGTATTGATACATTAACTTATATATCGATACGTTGCCTTTTGTATTGATACAAACAGTGGAATTTTAAATTTTTATAATGTGAAGGCCTCGTTTCAATACACATAGGCTATGTATCGATAGATGTATGTAAAAATGTGGATTTTTCATACCTTTAACTCATCGAACACCTCACCTTATTCAGGAGTGGTGGGAGATTAATCCATGCTCATCCAAATGACTTCGATATTGCCCTGAATAATGACCTTTAATGCTTAGGATGTTGGCTCGAACAAAGTGGGGTGTTGAGAAGGACATCTAAATGTCTTATATTCAATTGAAAGTAGGGATAGCGATAAAGGAATATATATGGCGAATGGCAAGAGAGCCTCAAACTATTATTATTCTAGGCTAAAACTAAAACCTTTATAAGTAGTGAATAATGGCATTTGAAGGCCATTTTCAAGCTTTTAATTTAGTGGCTAGCAGTCCTAAAATGAGCTAAATTAATTATTAAAATAACATCCTAAAAATGGACAAATCGTAAGTCCTAAGGGTTGGGGCAAAGGCAGTAAATGACACCTGAAATGGAGTTTCAAGAATTGAGGTCTGAAGGGGCCATGAATCATGGCATCCGAATGCTATGATTCATGAACTTTAATTTGTTATCATTTTTTCATGGAATTTCCAATTAGGGTTTTTATGCACCTTGACTGCATTTGTTTCTTTACTTTTAGGATTATGTTTACTTGTAAATTTAGAATGTAATTTTGTTTTTACATAATTAATTTTATAATTTGCTAATTTAGTTAACATAAAATTTAATTTGGTTGGAATTAAATTCCTTTCTAACTAATCTAGTTTCTTCCTAACCAATTTCATCGAGTTGGCCAACAATGACACATGATCATCATGCCACCTAAATGACAAAGGGGATGGTGGCTTGTAAGAAAGGATGACAAGGGAATGGGCTTATGACACAACAATCATCATTTTCCAACTTAACACGTTAACAACATATCAAATAAAAAAAAAAGCAATGGAAAAAGGGCATGGAATTTCGACCAAGGAGGATGAAAATCCTCTTTGGCCGAATCATCCTCCTCTATAAATGGGGGAGGATGTTTTCTTCAAGATTTTTTTTTTTTTTTTAGTTTTAGGAGGTAAAAAAAAAAGAAAACAAAAAAAAAAGAAAAAGAAAGTAAAAAAGAAAAAAAAGAATTTAACTTATTTCAAAAGCTTTCAAGATAGTTTCATCTTGAAAATTCATGTTGTTTATGTCATCTTCTATTTTTATTCATTTTCATTTTCATCTTCTTGAATTCTTGATGGTAGTTCCATGATCCTTGCTTATTAAGGTGATTAAGCTTAAGTTATGGCATATTTTATGCTTTAAAAGCTAAGCTTGGAACCATGACTATTCTTTTTTGTTGTTGTTTAAATTTCATTAAAACTATATTTTCAAAGTTTAAATGCTTTAAATCAAGTTCATATGAGTTAAAATAAATTTTAATGTTGATTGACTTCATGAATCATACATGGTTGTATTTGGCAATTTTTTATTTTTAGTTTTACATCTAGTTTGTGATTTCTCTTAAATATTCATATCTTGAGAATTTTTGTTGTGTGTTGAGCTTGGTAATATTCTAGGAAGATCTTAACATGCATTTAGGTTTAGTTTCATAAAAAGTGAATTTTTTGTGGTTATTTTCTTAAGTAGTTGAAATTTTAGAGGTTAAATGTTTTTTTCTTTAATTTTTTTAGGCCACTTAAGGGCTGTATTGGTTCATGCCAGCATTGGCAGGGGCTGTTTCATAATTTTCCATTTTTTCAAACCCATTTATGGGTGTTTCCTAGCTTGGTTGAAATTTATAGGGGTAAAAAATGAAAATTTTCATTTTTAGGCTATTTAGGGGTGTTTCTTGTTTGGTCAAACCCTTAACAACCATTTTATAATTTTTTAAAATTTGCAAAAAAAAAATTAGAGGTATCTACATGCTTAAGTCAATTAGGTAGTGCTTAGAAGATGGAAATTTTTAATTTTTACGCATTTTAAGGGCATTTAATAATTTTTAAAAAATTGAAGGACTTAGCTACAAATATCATAAATTTTTTTTTGAGGCCACAGGTGTTGGTCAAATGGTCTTAGAGTCTTTAGGTGAATTTCACATGTATTTTGGATGTTTTTTAATGTGTGTTATGCATTTTAAATCATTTAGGGACCAATTTATAATTTTAGGAAAGTTTAGGGACCATTAGGGAATCTAGCATTTTTAGGTCAAAATGGTCATCTCTAGCATGAAATCATCCACTTAGATTATTTTTAATATTTTTAGCATTCCATTGGTCCTCTGGTGGATGTTAACAATATTAAAACTTTTCATATTCTTTTGGTTCTCCATCAAAATACGAAACACAATTTTTGAAAATTTAGGGACTTAATGGCATTTTTGCATTTTAGGTTACTTTAAAAATCTAAATTACCCATTTAAGGTATTTTGGGCCAAAACTTTTTTTTTACCATTTTAGTCAATTTAGGACTAATATTTAATCTTAGAAAATTTAGGGACCCATTAGCAATTTTTGTACTTTAGGTCATTTTTGTCTTCTAAATTACCCATTTAGAGTAAAAACCATCATCGATTGTCCTTTCATGTCCTTTAGCAATGCCATGATACTTTATTTTGGTAATTTTCCTAGAATTGAGTCCTAGGTAGTCATCGGGACGCTTTTATGCCAAAGATATACATTTAGGATAGGTTCACCTTTTTATATTCCTTTTCATGCCCTTTAGTGTTGTCGAGATACTTTCATTTCGAAGGTAAACCTTGGAGCCATTTTGGTAATTTTTCAAAAATCGAGTCTAAGGTATTCATCAGGATGATTTTATGCCAAAGATGTACATTTAGGATCGACTCACCTTTTTATGATCTTTTCATGTCTTTTAAGGTTGTCGGGATACTTTCACGTCGAAGGTACACCCTAGGGGCATTTTGGTAATTTCAATTGATCTAAGTCCTAGGTGTTCATCGGGATGCTTTTATGCTAAAGATGTTCATCTAGGATGGGTTCACCTTTTTATAATCCTTTTCATGTCCTTTAAGGCTGTCGAGAAACTTTACCATCGAAGGTACACCCTAGAGGTATTTTGGTAATTTTTCTAGAATCGAGTCCTAAGTAGTCATCGAGATGTTTTTATGCCAAAGATGTGCATTTAGGATAGGTTCACCTTTCTATGATTATTTTCGAATCCTTTAGGGTTGCCGAGATACTTTCACATTGAAGGAACACCCCAAAGGCATTTTGGTAATTTCTCTTGACCAGAGTCTTAGATAGTCATCGAGATGTTTTTATGCCAAAGATGTGCATTTAGGATAGGTTCACTTTTCTATGATTGTTTTCGAGTCCGTTAGGGTTGCTGGGATACTTGCACATCAAAGGTACACCCTGAAGGTATTTTGGTAATTTCTCTCGAGCCAAGTCCTAGGTAGTCATCGAGATGCTTTTATACCAAAGATGTACATTTAGGATAGGTTCATCTTTTTATAATCCTTTTCATGTCCTCTAGGATTGCCGGGATACTTTCATGTCAAAGATATAACCTAAGGGTATTTTGGTAATTGTGCATTAGAACAAAGTTTTATGTGATTACTAGGATACTTTCATGTCAAAGGTACACATTAGGAATAGGTTCGTCATTTTAGATTGTTATTGGGTTTTAGAGTGTTCTATAAATACTTTCAATAAAATACAAAATTTTCTTTTTAAAAAATTAAGGCAATGTCTCCAAGTTAGAATAATACATAGAATTTCTCCCAAAATATGAGAAAGGTTCTGCGAATTATTTTAATAACGAGATATTCTTTTCAAAATGAAAATCAAAATTTAAAAATAATAAAACCTATCCCATTCCTCTAGCCCTCCACCGGGGTACAAAAGATATTTTAATTTTTAAAACCTTTTGTGTTTCTCTGATTTTCCGTTGGGATACAAAAGAGAATAATAAAAAGCTTTAGTGTTCCACTAATCCTACGATGAAGTGTGTAAGAGATTTTGATTTTCAAAATTTTTAAAAACCTGATTTTCCTAGCATGGAATAATAATTTTTTTTTAATATAAATAACTATTATGGGAATTTATAATTAAATGCCATATGTTGAAACCAAATAAAAATTAAAATTCAAGTTGACATGTAATTAATAAGGTTCCGATTTTTAGGCATCATGAGAGGGTCGATCCTTACCTATGATTGTAACCGACTCCTAGACCCTTTTATATGATCTTTGGTATGATCGCAGGCCTCGGAGTTATTCTAAGGATTCATAACCCTCAAAATATGAACTCTGATAGGTGACCAATCTGACTTAGCCCAAATAGATTGGTCGTGACCCCAAATAAATAGTCATTTCATAATGACTATTTAGAATTAAGTTGAGTGAACGATTTATCTCGACCACCCATTCTCAAAAATTAAAAAAAAATATCGATAATGATATAACCTATAGAAATAAGAGAATATAAAATAGTGATAAATTTAACAAATATAGGAGGGAGAGCCATTTAAATCGGGCCTGATCATAATTCGTATTTGAACTATTTTGCGATACTAGCAAACGCGTAGATTGAAAGTGTTGTGTCGATGAGCACAATTGCCGCTGAAAAATGTTGCATTATTGCCAATGAGTATTGCTGTGAGAAAACACTATCGCTAAAGAGTGCTGCTATCGCATCATCACGAACCCTAACCAAGTTATGCCTGCCGGCTAATAATAATAATAATAATAATAATAATAATAACTTTCTGTATATGAAACATGAAACAATTGAGGTACTTCAAATTCGTCATACTCTTTGTTCTCAGCTTCTTTAAATGCATGCAAAATAATAGAAATCAAAACTTGTAGAGTCAAAAGACCGTCACGCAAATGCAATATTGGCTCAAATATTGCATGCTTAATCAGTCCAATTTTATACACTGAATGCTCAATCAGTCTCTAAGTTAACTGTTATCGGTATAGTAAATGGATCATGTTTAGCAAATTTATTGGAGATATAAATTAAATAAACCAAAGAAATTTGGAGTTAAGAGCTAACCTTGAAAGAAATTAAAGATGGAGTAATGTATGTAATGGCCAGTGATTTTGATACCTTGTTTGTCTACCATGCTATAAAAACTGCTAGTTGCAAACTCCATTATCAGCATCCATAGTCTTTGAAGGAATCATAAATGGTTATTGGTGTAGATGAATAAGTTCCTTTCAGTTTTGATTTTAGACAACAAAATTCAAGACTTCAATCCGCCAGAATTTGATATTTGCTGATTTTCGTCTCATAGATCAACCTCTTCCTTATAATTCAAATGAAAAGTTTTCCATTGAGGTTTATTAGTGGACATATATATATATATATATATATGATGATGATGATGATGATGATGATGTTATGTTCCACTAACCAAAAGCATATAGCACATGGTACATATATGTGCTAAATAGGGTTTTCCTTACATTTAATATCATTCACGTCGGATTACTATTTCATCTAAGAAAAAAATCAAAAACTGATTCGAATTATAATGTTTTGTTTCATTTTGGTTCGAGTAGTAATCTGACTTATTAGATTTTGATTCGATTTTTAGTCCATGGATTTAAAAGAAATTATAATTATTCAAATTAAATTTTATTTTTTAATTATTTTTATAATGTAAAAATAAATATGTATTCTCAAAGTAGTAAAAAACTATAAAATACTATAAAAAATACTTTTTAAACTTTTAAAAATTTATAAACCGAATTAATACGAAGCAATGAAATTTAGTTTGTATCGATTCAATTTCAATCCGACTTTAAAAATTCTAAATGCTATAAATTCATCAATAATTTTTTTCGAAACCGAATTGAACCATTATAACCTAATTTGGCTATTTTCTTTGTTATATATATATATATATATATATATATTTCTAGAGAGCTGTTCAAATTCAGACATAAATAAAAAAAAAAAAAACTCCATTATTGGAGCATAAACCGTAAAAAGTACCTAACTAGGAATTTTCCATGTTGGTCAACTCTCAAAGTCTCAACCGAGTGAGTTTGGCTGTTGAGTAATCAAAACGCTGAACTTTTTGTCATAAGAATACCACAAAGTTAATTGTGCCGCACCTAATAATGAACCAACCCACTCGCTACTGCCACTCGACCAAATTTATTTATTTATTTATTTATTTTGTAAAAAACTTAAATGTATATACATATATATATATATATACTTTCTTTTTATTTAGAAACTCAAATAATAACAAAGCCCCAAATTGCACGACTGAATTTCGTTTAGGACTTAAAAATGTCTTTAAAATTTAAAATCAGTCTAACATGAAAGGGTATATTCATTTATTAACTAGGTTATTTGATGACTAGTCTTACAAAGTAATTAATACTAATTATTTTTCTTCAAGTAAAAAATACACGTTTGATTGAATCAAAGACTTAGTTTAAATTGATTTATCCATGTCATGAGCGATTTCAACAAGACTAGAGAACTCAGCATCCGTAAATTTTTTTTCCTTCAATTTTTCTTTAAGCTTTTACTTTTTTCTTGATAAAAATGCATGTTTTATTTATTTTTATGAAAGAAATCATGGTTTAAAAATAAAAAATAATTTTAAAATATTAAAATTTGAATTTCAAGTTTATTGGATCCCATTTGAATTTTAAGTTCAATGCGTGTTTAATATGTTGCTTTTTATTGAACTATGAAAAGCTCAAGGAACGAAAGGATTTCATCATTGACTCGATCGAGTGCCAAACTTGTTTTGAAATTTTGGAGTCTTCGATCAATAATAACTAGGCCACCCATTTCCAACTTGAAGGCCACGATTCAAAGGACATTATGCTACTTAATTCAATAAACATATGTAATAGAAGTTGGCAAGTTTTTAATGAATTATTACAAGCAAGCTGCTAAATTAGGCATAGCAATTATTAAAGGCTTCCCCTTCTTGTAAGTTCCTTTTGCCACAACTTGCAGATTTGTTAGATGTGGTAGCACATAGAAAATTGAAATGCAGATGGCTTTAAAAGCCTGATTTTTCTTTTTGATTTCTTAATTACTAAACCAAATTTACTGATCTGCATAATATTTTCATATGGTTGATACTTCCATAAAATCAGTTTCTTTTATGTAATGTCAAAGTGATAAAAAAAATTCAAAATTTAATTCAATTAATTCATGCAACTATTCTTAAGAGGTGATAACGAATAATCTAAATTTGAATATCGATATTTGCCATCGTTTCTTTTATTTTCAAGTTGCAAACTTTCTTATAAAAAAAGGGAAAAAAAACCGTTAAAAATGTCTATGATGCAATTTTAAGGGACCCTTTAACTAGAAAAACTTCTATTACAAGAATATGCACTTCACTTTGTCAATGCTATTCCATGTGCTCCAATTTGCCCCCAAGAAGGGCTTAGATTGCTGTTGGTCTTGTAGTTGCCTTGATTCACACGTTTTTTAAGCCTAAGCCTATCTTCTTGGGCACATAAAGAGATACAACACGTTGCAGCTCTGCTCGATGCATGACTTTTATTTAATCACACTGTCTTTCAAACCATAGTCGGTGCCAATCCTACACAACCCATGTGCTTTGCTTATTGATATCTTGATGGAAAAAAGAAATTTTGCTTGAAATTTGCTAAACATGGCCGCTTATAAAAAAGGTTACTTTTAGTTTCATTGGTCCAATGCAATTATATTTTCAGCTTTTTTATTTAAATTTAATTATAAAATATATAATGTTATATAAATAAAATAAAATTTTAAATTTAATAAATCAAACCTTGAATAAATAATTTTTTTACCATCTGAATTTAGTTCTAGATTTGTTCATATATCAAGCGAGATCATAGCTTGAAAAATTTAAAATTTTTTTGCGAAGGTTTGGGTCGAGCTAATCGAAAAAGCTCATTTCATTGTTGACTATACTATTAAAATTATTATTTTTATATTAATATATTTATAATTAAATTTAAATAAAAATATTTTTATTAGCAAATAATAATTTAACTAAATCAATTTAATTTTAAAAAAATTTATCCATAACTTAATTTGTACGGATGTTGTACAAGTGTAAACCACCCTCAAAATCACTAGAAAATTAAATCATGATATAAGACAAGAGCACCCAATATATCCTTTGTCATATAGTCATGAAATTAATACAAAGCTAATGTTATTTCAACACCGAAAGTAAATATTTAATGCCCAAAACTTTCGTATGGTTTGATTGATGGAACTATACTTTTGTCCATCAAATTTGAGCTAATTAACTTCATTATCGTTTAAAAAAAAAAACTTCTTGAATCGGATCAGATTGTAAATTCAACCAATTTTATATAAAAAACTTGCAATGATTTAATTATCAATAAATTCTAATTCGTTAAATATTTTAAAATAAGAATAGTTGTCATAGAAAATTATCTGTTGCATTAGAATTTTTATATCCCAACAACGACAACATGATTTAATATATTGTCATATACTCATTATAATAAATTTTATAAAATAAATAAATTAATATAATAAATTAAAAACATGTTATTATAATATTTCGACATCATTTGTAAAATTAAAAAACTTGCACGACTAATTTTCAATTTTCCGTATCAATTTCGGAAACTTTCTTCAATGACTTTGTTCATTATTACCTTCGGATTTCTAAAATAGAAAATTTTCATTGATGGCTTGTTATTTAAATGGAAAAAGGAAAGAAATAACAAAGAGAATCTAAGTAAGAAATAAACACTTACTTTAGATACTAAGATCAAATCAAAGCCATAACTTTTTCCTAAAAGAGAGAATAAGGAAATGATTTAAATTTGCTTAAATTTAAATTTCACACTTATTGTAATATTATTTTATTTTTAGAAAATAATTTATAAATAAAATAAATTAAATTTAGAATATATTATCTATACTATTATAATTTTTTGATTAAATTTAATATTACGAGTTAAGTGATATCAATTCGATGAAAAAAATTACATAAACATTAAACTCGAGTTATAATAATAAAATAAATTAGGGAATTTAAATTTCTATTTTAAAAGAATAAATACCCACAAAATAGTCTACTCATTTAAAAAACTACATTTTATTTTTTCAATTTCAACTTATTATTTTAAGATATAATATTTTTTTATAAAAAATTATAATGTTTTTCACTTACAAGATGTGTAAGTATGACAAATTCTAATATAACATTTTTAATGCACATTGAGTGAAACTTTAATTTGTATGCCGTAATTATCTCCCATTTTATTACAAACTCCTAAACTAGAACTCCGAAAAGGGGAAAAAAAAAACTGGTTTGGTTTTAATACTAGGTTTATCCAAAGTGAGAACAGTTGTGTGATTAGAAAAAATCAGATGGTAAGAGATTCCAGTCAACGTAAAAAATCAAAAGAAAGTATATTTATTGAATGGTTCCGATCACCCTATATCCTAGGAAATTTCGAATGCGGGTGACCCCACTGCAAATACGAAAAAGAAAGAGAGGAAAACATAATTCTGTGGCAAAATTGTGAGACGTTTACAAGTCAAACCTCTTCATATTGGAGAGACGAAAAGAGAGAGATAATGCCACCCTCTCTCACATTTTAAGTTTGATTTAACTATCTCTTTAGTTAATATTTATATAACTTGGCTACCCCTTCAATGCTCCAAAATATGAAATTTTGAGGTGGGTCTTTTGTTTGCTTTTATTGGTTTTTATTTTTTGGTTCTGGGTTTTGAATTTGGTGATCTGGGTTTTTGTTCTCTGTGTGTATGTGTGTGAGAGAGAGAGTGGTGGAGAGAAATGGAGGACGGAAAATTGTGGCAGTGGGGGGTTTTCAGATCTCTTCTTGCAATTCTTCAGTGGTGGGGATTTAATGTTACCGTCATTATCATTAACAAATGGATCTT
>JBBYHK010000015.1:9628126-9644367 GCA_038382065.1 Adansonia grandidieri | reverse complement strand
GGCTCGTTGAACATTCACCATCTCTTGTAGTAATTGAACTTGTCGTCTCAATTCTTCTATCTCAACTTCGTGCACAGGTCTTCATCTTGGAGGCATATTGTAGGCTAGTGAAAACAAAGGGCATGGCTTAAGGATGAAATTAGGAATTAAGTTCAAAAGTTAGGGTCAAAATGCAATTGAGGAAAAATATGCTGATAAGGTAATGATGTTGCAGTTAAGGAAAATAATTTAGTTGGCACTTTAATAAAGACATCATAGTAGTTTTAACGCATCAATTGGGAAGGTGTATGATCTTTAAATATTATAATGCTTTCATTAGCTCCTTTTACTAGACTTGTTACTTTGCTTTTTCCTCAATGCAAGTAATTTAAGTGTCAAACTTAAGAGTTTCAAGAACTCTATCATTGTCAATTCTCTTAAATTTCTATTTGGAGATGTGACACAATCTTTGTACCATAACTTTGAAGGAGTTTTATCTGTAGCGCATCCTTATTACTAGAAATTATGTAAATAGTTAACAAATTTATTCTCACAATTAGGATTCAAGTTAATGATGAAAAATCGAATAGAAAATTCGCTTTTAAAATTTCAACAATAAAATTTAAAAAATTTAAATTCGAAATTCTTTTTACCTAAAAAATTCCAAAACAAAGACGAAACCCTTTTTTAAGGTTTAAAACAAATCTTGACTTCAAAAAAAAAAAAATCCTGATAGTCCTTAGAGATTTCTGTAATAGATGTTCCTTCCACTTTTCCCTTGGTTTCTTGACTTTATGAAACCTTAAATAGTTATAGAAATATAATTCATTGAACATAAGTCCAACCACCATATATTATTAGGAACATAACCAAAAAAGATTCATACAAAATGAGTTTATCTTTATTTTCGAGTCCCTTTTTATACTTTAGGTAATCTTTCCTTATATGTCAAAGTTAAAACAAACAAAGGACATGATGCCATATTATTTATTGGCATTTTTCCTTTTCCACCTTTACAACACATTTGCCTACTTATCACTTTTTACCTTGAGTTACTAGGTTAACTGATCTAGTTTCTCATTCTTTAATCTCTTTTCCTCTTGAACACATAAGTGAGAGTTCATTAATAGACCATTTTCTTTATATGTGTTTCTCATGGTCATACTCATTAGGAAAAATGTTGAATATGAAAGTAATAAGAAATTTACTAAAAAAAACTCAATTTCGAGGATTTAAGTTGAGAAACAATATCTCTTAAATCCGATAATGTGCTCATGCATAATTTTAGAATTGTTACACTTTATTCCTGAAAGCTTCCTTATTAGAGTGAAAGCTAAAACCTTATTTAACAATCTGATCTTTAATGACTTTGTAATAATCCTTGACCTTATGGTAATTAGGATGAAATCCCAAATTGATTTACTAATATAGATTTGATGCACATCATCCTCAAACGGTTAGATTGCTCCCGCTGTATGTCAAAATCTATTTTTCCTTTTGCACACTTTATTCGTTGAGGATAAGTTGTCTACTCGAAACGCTAAGTCAAGGTCCTTATACCAAAAAATAACTTAATTTATTCCTTTATTAGAGTAATTTTTCATCACCAAATAGCATTTCATTTTAGCAGCCTTATTAATCACAACAGTAGAAATTGTTACAACATGCAAGGAATTATAATTTAATTGTATAAAATACTTTATATTCAAAGTGTAAATCCAAACCTCCCTGTGGGTAGAGGTGCATCATACATATGAATTTACACAACTTTAATAATAAAACAATAACTTTAAAAATACCAAAATTAAATAATTCATACCTATGGGCCTAGAAAAAATTAACTTTAATGTTATATTGTTTTATCCTTTAACCATTTTAAAAAATTAATTATTTCCTTGTGGAGCCAAATAACTAATTTCATGGCCTAACACTTTATGGATATCATTTTTCTTTGTGTAGTTTTTAAATAGCTACTATTTTATCTAAATCAATTAATGCTGTGGCTACTCTTAAGTTAATGATTTAGAATTTAATAATAACATCCGACATATATGCATAAAACTTATTGCATATCACAAATATATTCTTTATCGATGTCATTTTCTTATTTAGTTATTTAGAGGAAACTTTATTTTAAATAACTATCAATTGTCATTTAAATCAACCAACTTAAAATGTTGTGGCTACTGTTAAGCTAGTGATTTAGAACTCTAATAATGACATTCTTAATATATGCAAAATTTTTTTATTGCATATTAATAATTGCAGCGGAATATAATATTAAATAATATTAACTTATTGCAATTATAGCATAAATAGTTACATATTAATGTCATCCTCCGCATGTAGTTATTTAAAGAAAACTTTATTTTAAATAACCACTAATTTAACTAAATCAATCAACTTAAGATACTATGGCTATTCCCACGCAATTGATTTAGATTCTTTATAATAACTTAATATATATACACCATAAATAATTGCATACATGATTTAATAACTCAAATATATACCAAATAAATTCATGGCATAAAACTTTATTAATGTATACCATATGTAGTTATTTAAAGAAAAATTTCTTATTTTAAATAACTATCAATTTATCTAAATCATATAACTTAAAATGCTTTGGCTATAACTGATTTAAAAATATCATGACATAATATATGACATGCATCTTTAAGTCACATAAAAAATATGCACAACATCATAATATATTTATTTCATGATATATAGATGTGTACATTTACATTGTAATTCCAACAATACTTTATCATACATATATGCACTTAACTTTTAGGTTGAGAGTATAAATTTTTTGGACATTATTTAGGGAGAATGCGTACTGCCAAAATATTCCCAACATGCCAAAATATTTTGTCATGAAATAAAAATCACAGACTATTTATGCATAAACATATTTATTATTTAATTAAACAGTAATAATAAATAATAAATATTTTACGTAACCTAAACAATCAAAAAAATTATTAAAAAATAAAAAATCATAAAATATTTGAGTCTGGAAAAGCTGGGACCAAAAAGACCCAGGACGATGCATGCGCCACCTACGCGTGTGGGCTTCAGCTAAAACTTTGTCCCAGAAAGTCCCAGCCTTTCTTCTTCCTCCAGTTGGGTCATACCCGACCCGGCTGGATTTTTCCTGATCCGTTCGAGTTTGCTTCTTGTTTTTAGGTGGTTTTTAAGTTTTAAACCTTATTTAATGCAATTAACATCGTATAAACATGATTTAACATATATTTAACATAGGCCATGCATCAATTTGATAAAAAAATCATAAAAAATATTATCAAACAACCAAAATTTCATGCTTAATATAACTTTTATCAAACCCGTTTCAATATAACATAAATTTTTTTTGCTTTATTCATCTTTTCTTTTAATCTTAGGGTTTAGTAACATAGATAGATGATTAATCTATTAAAACCCTACAAGTTTGGTTTTACATGAATTAATCAAGAATTTTGTGATTAAATTTTAATAAATAAAATATACATACAAATTCATTGTATATGTATGAAATTTTAATACACATAATATATAAAAATTTTTTTGGTACATCCATAATATATGTTTCGATATGTAAATACAAATTACGAAATTAATCATAGCATGTTAAAAATTCAGTTTCATGCTTTTACTATATTTATTATAACTCGTTTATCCTTAATACGAATTATTTAATCATGTATGCATGAACAATATATACATAAAAAAATGTATTTTTAACGAATCTCACTGGATGACCTGAAGAACAAGGCTAGAAAGCTTAGCTCTGATGGCACATGCAATAATTTGAATAAAAAAATACCCCTAGCCATTGTTGATTGAGAACGTGATGTCACTCTGAGTACACGAAGATGAACATCCCATATAAGTCTTCTAGTCTATTTCCTTCCTTGATAATTACCTTATGATGGTACACAGGCAATTTATATAGACTAGACTAGGGACCTATACTAGAAGACTAATTAGAGTTGTATCATACCATCAAGGAATCTGTATTCTAATTAGTTACTGAAGTAGAGTTAAACTCTTATCACTGTAATATTTAAACTAAATAGGATTTACTTTATAATTTTATCTTAATAATTTGATTTAATTATCTTGGTCTATTTATTATCATATGGGCCACATAAAGTCTGTCTATTTTTTTTCAAAGTTCTTTGGTCAAATTACAAAATCATATACTCACTTTTGTGAGTAAAACGAATAATTATTAATAAGAAAATAAAGATTTCTTCTAACTTTTGTGATTAAAGATGATGATGAATAGTAAAAAGTTCATGTCCGGCACCATCCGATCTGCTTTTCCAAATTTGGATATTACATATTTAAGTATAAATCTAGAGCAAATTTGAATATGAACACTTGATATCTATTATCGGAATCCATACTGACTTTGGTTTCAAATATTTGATTTCTTTTATTCAAATTGCTTTATTTATCTGTATAATGGATTTGTATATCCTATACTATTTGATATCTATTTGCATGTTTAATTATTGTCCAATTTTATATTTCTATTTTCTTAAAAAATAATTTAATAAATTTTTATATTTAACGGACTTGGATTCAAGTGTATATTATTTTTTGAATCAAACACTAATTCAGATAATATTGTGAGAAAAAAATTTGAAAGAATTATAAAAAATTAATTAAGAAACAAAAAATATTTTGTATTTATGATAATTATCATAAATAATTATTAATAAAGAATTTTTTCTTGCAAAACATGTAATAAGGGGGTAAAATTTTTTCGACAGAAATACAAAATGAATCATTCAATTAAAAAAGTTATTATCTATAATTGTTACAATAAATAAGTATTAATAAGGAAATACCCAAAATATGTTCGAAAAGATTTTGGAATTATTTTATCCTTTAAGAGTAAAAATGAAATATTAGCATGTGTAGTTTGTTGGTTCAAACTTTTACAATTAAAGAAAGCGAAACATGATTGATAAAAAATTTGACTTAAGTTTCATTTTTTATCGATTTGTCAGTCGACTTTGAGAATAGTTATTTTATAATTTTATTTTCTTTATTTAAAATTTGATTTAGTATTATTTTTTTGAGAGAAATATTTAATTTGGAATATTTAATTTTTAATAAAATATGTATTTTAATATATAAATATATAAAATTTTAAAAAAATGATTAAATAAATAATTAACTTTTAATATAATTGAAATTATAAAAAAACTCCTAATCCCAAGAGAAGTGGGGGGGCCATGTATAAAAATAATCGTACGGTGATTCATATATTAAGTGTCAAGTTTTTCAAAGTTTTAGAAAAATTACAAAATGGGTTGTGAATTAAAACTATTTATATGGCCAAACAATAAAATTATTTATAATTTATAATTATTATAATAAATAATTACTATTAAGAAACTAGAAACATTTTTTTAGATATGATAACTTCGAACATGATATTATTATATTACCTAAACATAACATGAAAAAATAATTAATATTACATAACATATGATATGATACGAAAAAATACGAATGCTACATGTACAAAAGTTCATATCGATATTATTATTTACATGGTACAAATTGTTAATGTACCAAAATTTATATAAATATATAATGCATTAAATAATATGTAAAAATATAAGAATATGATACGAATAAAAAAATTATCCATTTAAATTTTAATAGTATTGATGAATTAAAAATATTTATAATTTATAACCATTGTAATAAATAATTACTACTAAGGAATTATATGACATAAACACAAAAAATAATTAAAATATTACATAAAATACGATATGATAGAAATAAAAATATATACGCGATACGGTATACGATCATATTAATATGTATATAATATGAGTTATTTATGTATAAAATTTATATAAATATATAATACTTCAAACAATTGAAAAGAATATATGAATACGATAAGAATCAGCTCACATGTAAATTTTTACCCTAGGTGGAAAAAAATTGGAAAGATTACCAAATGAAGTAATAAATGAGAAAATTTTATTTATATCATTATAATAAATAATCATGAGTAAGAAAAGCGAATAATCTTTTTATCAACTTGAATTAGGAGAGAAAAGTTGTTTAAAAGAATTAAAAAATAAACTGATGAACAAGAACTATTTATTATATAATTATTAAAAGAAAATAAGAATTTATATAAAAATGATTTCGTAATTATTGTTATCCTTTGAAATGAGAAGATAAAAGGAAAGACCGATTGGAATACAATTGATCATTTGAGCTTCTATGATTGAAAAAAAGAATATGTCACTTAATTTTAAAAATAGTTAAGTTTTATGTTTTTATTTGAAATTGATTTAGTAAGACACCTTTTTTAATTTTTTGAGAAGATATAATTTAAAATTTTTATATTAAAAATATAATTATTTTAATATATAAATATATTAAAATATTAAAAAAATATTTAAACAAATAATTTTTATTTAATATAATAATTAAAATTATATAAAAAAAAATTAAAATCAGCGAAGCAGGGGAAACTAACTAGTTGTTTATTATAATGATCTTAAATTATAAATGTTTTTTATTAAGTAACTTATTCGAGGAAAAAAGAAAGGCGTTGGTTGTCTTAAAAGTTTAGAGATGGTTATAATATAATTAAAACAACGTAGGTATAGCTAGGTATGGATACGTATATATTAGTACTTTAAAATGGGATTTCAGGGAATCTAAAAGGATACAAATTTGAACAGTAGATCCAAGAAGGGGAGAAAAGATTTGTTTTAAAGGATATACCTTTCATGGAGGTTTTTTTTTTTTTTTTTTTAAAAAAAATTAAATTAGATATGTGGTACTTTCATAACTGACATAAAATAGATAAAGTTTAGAGTCACTGTGTTAAAAATGAACTCATTTATTTTTCTTTATTAAAGAACATTTTGTTCAGAAATAAATAAAATGGTGTTCCAATTTTTAAAAACTATAAATGAAGGGGAAAAAAAAGGTCAGAAATAAAGGGGCCCAATTGAGCCATCCAAAGTCTGTCCGTTAAGAACTTCATCTCTGCGGCCCATTTTATGCAAAACCCAGGTAGTCAGCAATTGGCAACTAGAATAACAGAAACAATTTCATTTCATTCCAGACTCCGTTGAGCTGTGATTCCCATTTTCCCAGGAATCCAATTCACTGAAATCAAATCACCAAATTTGCTGATTAAAGAAAAACCAATCTTGAAATAGTTATATATATATATATATATATATATATATAAGTAGGAGAAGCTGCCTCCTCCATGGCTTCAGCTCCTTCCAAGCTCTAGACAGGTTCCCCTTTAACATTTCCCTCTATTCGCATGATTTTGACTTATTTCCTTCTTGGGTTCTTGTCATTTTATTATTGTTATTTGTTGTTGCGGTTGATGTTTGCCTTCTGGTGGTTTTGCCAGACACTAACCCATTTCTTTGGAGCTCCTTTTCTCTCTCTTTCTCTCAGTTTCTTTCTCATGTAATCTATCTTTTCTCTTTTCAAAACCCTAAAACTAAAGCAAACCAAGATTAGAAGATTAATTGACTTTTGCATATTTAATAATTTGTATGTTGGTGTTTGTATAGGTTCTTGCATTTTTTAAAGCCATATTGTCTCTTTGTCAACTAAACCAAGTCGTGGTCATTGCTACTGGATGTAATTCTTGTAACTATATCTTTGATTCGTCTTCATATTTGAACCAGAGTTTTGAGATGGGACAAATGCCTGTTATGTGCTCCAGCTTGTTGCAAAAATTGGAGGAATTTCTTATTAAAGACGAGCAGATCAGCAAGGAGGAACCTGAGGGAAGCATTAAGTCTTCCGTCTTGTCAGGATCATTGTCAATGGCTCTTTATTGTATCCTTTCCGGTCTTGTTGTGCTTCATTACTTCTTTTGATGTGAACGTTTGCTTTCTTTATTGTAGAATGAGTAATTTTGGAAACTGAATGGGTTTATAGTGGTAAATAGTGTTTTAGTTCTGTGTAAGGAATTTGGTTGTTTCATAATGATGTTGTTTGGGCAGTTATTATTCCATTGCTCAGAAAATGCATAGAAATCAAAGGCATGGTTAAAATTATGTTGGACTCCGTGAATATGTCCTTTGCAATTTGTTTGATTTGATTTGATTTTTAATAGATATACAGCGAGTAATTTGTTCAGGAGCCCTCAATCCGAATCCTCAAGCGAGTCTTCAAATACTTGATTTATATGCTAAATTTGATAGTTTGTATATGAAATTTTATCTATCAATTATGCATTTGCTACTATAAAATTCTTTCATATGCTGTATGAAACTGAATAATATTATTATTTCCTTGGTGCTTTCTACTAAGATAATAATTATAGACATAAACATTTTTATTTTCTTTCTATATCTTCCTTTTTGTGTGTGCGTGTGTGTTCGTGTTCTATAATTATGCATTGCTTGAATATGTTCATATGAATTGCTGGTGTTACTTGTTAAGTTTAGTGCTGCTGGAAATTCATCTATCTTCTTATAGTTAAAGTGCCATCTTTAGAACACTATGTCTAATGCTGGCACGAGGAGGTCCAGTTTTCATGATTTTTAGTTGAATGTCATGTCAGTGCTTCATTGTTTTGTTATTTTTACTTCAGATGATATCAATGGTTATTGATTGCATTATGGTAGCGAGACCAGGGCATCTGGAAGGAGAGTGCAGTTTCAATATTGTAGGTAATATTGACCACGTCATTCTTGTTAATTTTCTCTGTTATTGAGTCTTTTAATCTATTGATTTCAGCAACAATAAAGAGAGAAAGATATTTGTTTAAGCATAGAGTCTATATAAGAATTGTGGATGCTGTAAGTGTATGCTGGATGATATAATTTCCTTCTTGCATGTTCATCAAAGATTTTGAGTTGTTTAATTTTAAATAGTAAGGCAATAGCCATATTCAAATCAAGAAGAAATGGAGAGTTTCTGTGACTATATGTTAGAAAAAAACACTAAACATGTGCAAATTTTGTGACTACACTTATGGTGGTGGATTTTTATATATTTCTTGCTTAGCTTTTAGTACCATGTTTTGTGGTAGTTTACTAACATATATAGGCAGATCTTATGCTTGCAGGGATCACCAAATGTACTTGAACAGCATGTTCTTTTTTATAGTCTCTGTTATTTACACTTTCCCTCTTTGGCCTTTAGACTCAAGGACTATGGTACTCGGACTAGGTTGTGAATATCAGATACGTGTATGTGTCAGACATATGTATGCTCAATTTTTTTTTCAAGTTTTTCCATGTATATGGAGGGGCCTTGGAGGATTATATCTCCATATCATGTTTGGAAATGTGTCATACATGGGCGTCGGACACGAGTACTTCAAGAAAAATGAAAAGTTGGAGCAACATAGCTTGAAGAAACATTTTCTTCTTTTCAAATATGTTGCAATCATGAATGCAATATTCTTTGCCCAACACTCTTGGTACTTGGTGTTGCATCTATTATTTGTTCTCCTTGTTTCAATATGCTTTTGTCGAATTTTTAACTAGAATTTTTTGTTTGTCATATTATGCCAGTTCATTATTGAACTAAATTCAACCTAGTCCTCTGTGTTCTTACTTCTAATGACTTGAATAACTTTAGATAATTAAATTAGTTGGGAAGTTAATATTCCTTGACTTCTTATGTTGTATTCTATCTACCTTGCGTAGTAGCCATTTCAATTGTTTAGGGATGCATATATAGGATATCGAAATGAAAGCTTGCGATTGGTTTAGTTGGTCTTAAACTTTTAGTGGAAATATTATTATTTTCTCCTATCTTGCTGTGTAGTAGGATGATTTACATTATGTTTGTAGGTGAAAATGACACACTGTTCATTTCTTTAAGTTTGTGCTGTCATGCTTTGTTGCTCGGACCCATTAAGTTTGGCCATGCATCCAAGTAGACACGAGTCGACACTGACTTGGTATGGGATCTGTGTCAGATTTGTGGGACATGGTGGTGGCGGCATTAGCAAAAGAAAAAGGAGAAAAAGGTGTAGGTGGTAGTGAAGGTTTAGAAAAGAGAAGAGGAAGAAAGGATGAGGTGGCGATGAAGTTAGAAGATAGAGGAAGAAGAGAAGATGTAACGGTGGGAAAAAAAAAAACAAAAAGGATGAGTGGCTACGGGTCCAAAAGAAAGAAAATGAAGCCCGATTTTTTCTCATTTATTGGGCTTGAAAACTATAGGCCCAAATGTTTTAAATAAATGAAGTCCAAAAAAAGAATTGTTATGTTTGGGTCATATTTAGGGTTAAATACTCATTTGGTACCTATAATTTAGCTCGATTTTTAGATTGATGCCTAAAGAAAATTTTTTATTACATTGGCACCTATAGTTTGCATCCATCCATCATGTTACCCCAAAGTGTGATTTTGTTATCAAAAGAACTGGTGTGGCTTTTATGACCAGTAAAATGTGTCCATGTGTTAAAAAAAGCCACGTTAGTTGTTTAAATTTTTTTTTCCACATCATATTTTCTTGTTTTTACAGAAAAACACAATTTATTTTTTCATAGATTAAAAGTTTGGGAATTTAAGGGTTTAGGGTTATAAATAGGAGAGGGTGAAAATGATCCCTTTGTGTTTGACGTAGTTGGTGTAAGAGAAGCCTGAAATGTTACAATAGTTGGTGTTTTGATGGAAGATTAAGAAAATACTGAAAGAAAAAGTGTAGAAGACTAAAAGAAGGAAGAGCATAGGGGAAAGGAAGGTCTTTGAAAGGCATGGTCTGTAACTTAAAAAGGAGGAATTGGGTGGGGTTCGGTTGAGCTGGTTCTTGGATTGGTGGAGATCGATAGGTGGAGTTGGTTGTGGGTTTGAAGAAGACACGTTCAATCAAGAGGTTTTGGTCTTGCTAAAATTGGGAAGATAGATCTAATCATTCCTCTGGATTGTTCAAATAAACTAAACCCAATCTTTGTCCATGATTTTTTTTTTTTTAATTTTTTTATGGGTTTGGAGTCCTAGTCTTTGTCCATGGTTTTCTGGTTTGTAACCCAACATGCATTGAAGATTGGCTTGTTAACTTTTCACAAACTTTTTTTTGTTCTTGATTTTTTTGGGGATTAGTTCGTTTGGAGCACCAAATTTGAAAAAGTGTCAATATTTTCTTGAAAGTTTCTTAGTTTTAAATTTTTTATTTTCATCTTAAAGCTTTTTTCTATGTTTGTATCTTGTTCATGAGGACATGATATTTGTTTTTGCCACATGTCATTATTTTAGTAGTTATTATTTGCCACGTAAGGTTTTTAAAACAAAATCACATTTTGGGGTAAAGTGCTAGACGGATGCAAACTACAGGTTGAAAATTTTTTTTTTTTTAGTTACCAATCTTAAAGTTAGGCTACACTTAGGTACCAAATAAATATTTAACCCTTATATTTATTATTTAGGCTATTTATAAATGGACAAAATTATAAAATTGATAATAATTAAAAATATATTTGATAAATAAAATATTTTAAAAATATGAAAATGAATTTTATTTATGTAAAATATTAATCTATTATATATATATTTTAAAAAATTTAACATAGATGTACCATCAATAATTCATGCAACTATATATATATATATATATATATATATATTGAATCCATGTAGACATATCTTTTTCTCGATCCTTTTATGCCGTATCCTTGTGTCTTAAGTTCAAGGCAAAACACATCTGACACGGCATGCTCGCATGGGAGCTAGGTATACAAGAAACATTTGCACCAGCATGAGGACTTGGGTTCAAGTTCCAGCATGCTAGAAGGATCTAGAATACCCTAAACATCTCTTGGACAATCCAAGTCCAAGCACAATCAAAAAGCCTTTAGGCCAGTAGAGCCAGTGGAGGCCTTAGAAAGGTCACAAGCCTTTTGCTACCTTTAGCCAAGTCTAGAAGGACTTAGATATAACACTTTGTTAGGAGCTTCTAGAAGCATTTAGGATAAAATAATTATAGATAATGTATCTTGACTATATACTTAGCAAAATGCTAACCATAAGATATAAGGGTTCTTGCCTATAAAAAGGCTTACTCTATCCTTTTGTTATACACTACATTTTCTTGAGTAATACAAGCTTTAAGCATTCTCCCAAACTCTCTCTAGAGTTTTTGTTTGTTAGCTCAAGTGTTACATCAAGTTTTTCTTCCCACGAGGTTTGAAGGCTGACTTAGGCATACGATTGAGTAAAATTCTGTGTCTAAGGTCGCACGACGCTTGACTAAAATTTTAAGCCCGTGACAGTTGGTATTAGAGCCAAGGCTTTATTGTAAGGTGCTGAGTGATGGCGTTTTAGTCGGACGTGATGAACCAGCAAGGCGAAGGAGTTGAGACTTGTGCTGTTGGCAAGGCAAAAAGGGATGTCTTGTTGTCTATAAAGACCCGAATAGTTAAGGTGGAGTTGACCATGGTTGGCATAATAAACAAGGTGAGGACACTGAGACAAAGTTAAATAACTTCATGAAATACTCAAAACAAAAATATATTTAAATAAAAGATATTCTTCAATTCCTAAAATCATACAAATCTGATTTTTAAGTACAATGGATCAAGCCATTCGAAGATCTCAACATCCAAAACTTTGAGCTTGTAAATTACAACCAAAACAATCATAATTAATCCTATTAAAAATTTTAGATTTCTTTTTGTCAACAATAAAAAAATAATTATAGGAAAGTAGAATATCAACATAATTTGCAATTAGAAGCTTTTAGTCATTTTAGACAATTAATTCAAGTTCAACATCTCAATATTTATTCTCATTGCTAATGTTTCATCATTTTCTTTATCTAATAAAAATATATAAATAGTAATATAATCAATTAAATAATAATAAACTTAAAAAAGATATAATCAATAATAATTAAATTATACTAGTAGATTTTATGGATATCACCTATTTATGTAACCAATTACAAGTAATAATCAATATTTTTGCATTATGAGGCATAAGAAAATTTTTGTATTTGTTGATAACTCTATCGCTTATACTAAATGTGGATTCAAAAGCAACTGTGGTGATTGGAGTACTCAATATATCTTTGGCCATTGTTGAAATAACATGATATCGAAATTGATTTTTCTTCCAATAATTAAGAACATCTAGTTGCTTCTTATAATCTTCTCTAGCCTCATCCAAATATAAATCCAATTTTGATTTATGTGATATAGACTCAATGTGATAGCTTTTAAATCCCTATAATAATAAAGTAAATTAAGTTCATATATCAAGTTATACTAACAAATGTATAATTAAATTAAAATTTATAAATTGATTAAACTACTCATTATCTAAAAATAAGTAATAATAAATACATTATAAAGTAATTTAAATAAAATATTAAACTTACGCTTATTTATTCAAAAACTTTTTTTACCACTTCGATCATTATTATCAACTATCACAGATGTTTAAGAAAGAAAACTATTCTGATTATCATACTTCTTGAAAAGTAGAACTAATACTCCAGGAATACCCATCCACTTGTTTTCATATTCAATACCAATTTAAAAAAAAAAAAATTGTAAAAGTTGCAACTTAAAGCAAGGATCAAGTATAATAGCAAAAAATAACGCTGTATTATAATCATCTTAATGCTTACAAAGTTGATAATCCATTTTTTTTGTCTTTGGTACTATCAATGGGTCTTCAAACACATGTACATGTTGAATATATATATATTTTTAAATTTGTCACATATTTTCAAAATACAAGTTGGTTGTGAGGTAATCTTTTACAAAGAAAAAAGTGGCAATCTCATAAAAAGGCTTTAAAAATATGGAAACCTTCTTAATCCAAAGGAAATCTTTAGGATTAAAAGGATTGTAATTTTCATTTGAACTTTTTAACTTCAAAAAAGCTTCACGAAAATGGAGAAATTTCTCAAGCATCAAATATGTAGAGTTACACAAAGTTACAACATCCAACCATAAGCCCTTTGAATAATTCAGATTCTATTGAATCACATAATCACAAAACTTGATCATTCTTGGTTCAGAGCCTTCAACATATTTCATATTTTCTCTTACTTTCTTCAAAGTTTTGCTAATCACTAGTAAACCATTCTAAATAACAAGATTCAATATATAGACAGCACAATAATATGAAAATATTTACCATGAGATAAAAATACACCTTGTTGATTAGGATTACAACACAAAAATTGTTGTATGCTATCCATATTACTTGCATTATCCAAGATAATGCTTAAAACTTTCTTGTCAATACCTTATTCTTTTAAAAACCCATAAATCTTGTTATACAAAACAAATGTAGCATGTGGCAGTGGAACATGTTGAAAATTCAAAATTTGATTGCATAACTTCTAATCATGATCAATAAAATAGGCAATCAAACAAAGATAGCCATTGGTTGTGCATGATGTCCAAATATCGCTCGTCAAACAAATTCTACTTGAAACTTTCTTCGTATGAGATTTAAGTTCGTCTTTCATTTTATTTTGTAGTTTCAAGCAGTCAACCTTGAAAGTATTCTTACAAGTGGGTTTGAAAAAAACTATTCAAGGAGAGAAGGAAGATGATAGGGGTGACCGGCCACAATTTGGCTGGCCTAGGGCCAACCAGACTAAGATCAGCCACCCTCTCACTCCCTATCTCTCTTCTTTAATTCTTTTCTCTTTTTCTCACTTCTCTTTAGCAGCTTCTATCTTTTCTTGTATAAGAGAATAATTATACGAGCAGCAAGCACAAAAATTGAGATGGTCAATACAATTTATCCATTAAAAAAGTAGTACAAATGCAAGTGCATGTATTTACAATATTTGCATTTCAAACCAACAATGACTTAACAAAACAATCATAAAATGAATACCAAAGCATTAATATAGTTTGAAAAGAATTTTTCTCTGCTATAGAGCAGCTTAAGACTTAATTCATAGGTCCTTCTTTACAACTTTGCTGGTTGTGTGAATGCCCATTGCAGCAAATTTCACTATAGCACGGGTCTTATATAACCTGTCCAACTCAGAGAAAAATGATAATGTTCATTTGTTAGATCAAAAAATTACACAAGGACACGGCTAAAACCTAGCGCACGATGTCTAAATTCTCCTGTAGAAAGAAAAATTTCTAATCTATTGATGCTTTGGTACTGAATGCAAATACAATAGGTGATAAGTTTGTTCAAACGCAACTTCCATCGATAAATTGCATGGATTTAGCTCATTAGATAAACTATCCAAAAGATTCTTCAGGACCTTAAGGAGTTTACATAATCTAATATACGAGAAGCAAAATTGTTTCAACGAATAATGATCGTTATTATGGCATAAAAAATGTTGTGTAGGTGTGGAGGGCCATTTATATCTTTCACCAGCTAAAAATCAAAGTAGGCTCCATAAACTTTTAGTACTGATTTAATCATCCATCCAAAACATATCTTGGACTTTGATCTTCCTAAAAAGGTATTCATAGGCATTGTGATGCAGGGTGGAGATGATAGGAATGGCTAAATCACAAAAGAATTGAAAATAGTCGAAAAAGATAACGCTGTAGAGATATTTAGGTCCTAGAAAGAAACCTTTTGGATAGAATAATAAAATAATAATCGAATACTTTGTAGCAACTCCCTAGATACATATATATAGGCTAGAACTCCTACTCTTACTAGATTTAGTATTCCTAGTAGAATACTAATTAAGCTTAATCATAAAACTTATCCAAACTAAAACTTTAATCCTAAACAACAATCTAATTAAACTAGAATCCTAAACATAGATCTAAAGGGATTTCTTTATTTCAATAGAATTTAAAATGAAATAGAACTCCTAACTGTTAATGCTCCTGCATCATTCTCTCCTGGTTGAAAGATTGGTAATATCTTTAGAAAAGACTTTAGCAGCTTTTTCACACATTTCTGGATCAACTTTTCTCAATTCTTCCTCCGAAATCCAAGTACTTTCACAAGCTGGTTTTCCCAACCATTTAATTAAGAACCTTCGATAAATATTTCCCCTTCTAGATGTCATTTCCTTGACATCGAGAACTTCCTGGATGATGTCATCTTTCTTAGTAGGAAGTCGGCCAACTTGTTCAGCAATTGTACTTGGTTCTTCCTCTTTAAATCCATCAAATTCATACAAATCTGAGATATTAAAAATAGGACTGATTTGCAAGTCAGTAGGCAACTCCAATAAATAGGCATTCGAACCTAGCTTTTTAAGCACTTTACATGGCCCAAATTTCTTAGACTTCAACTTATGATAGGCACCTTTAGGAAACCTTTCTTTCC
>JBBYHK010000015.1:9576305-9588072 GCA_038382065.1 Adansonia grandidieri | reverse complement strand
TTTTTTTTTTTTTTTTTTTTTTTTTTTTTTTTTTTTTTTTTTTTTTTTTTTTTTTTTTTTTTTTTTTTTTTTTTTTTAGTTTTGAAATTGATGTATTCCATCAGTTTTGAGTAAAGACTAGAAGAGTCGTGAAAGAAAAGAGATTGAAAAGAACGAAAGATTTAGATGAACGAAGGGTTTGACAACCCTTTCTGGCTTTTGCCCAATATCTATGTTATTTAGGTCACGATAAATATACCACTAACATAAATATAATTAATTTTTTTAAATTTTTTATATATTAAAAAATATTTTATATTTAAAAATATATTAAATATAAATATTTTAAAAAAAATAAAGAGCCAAGGTTAGCCACTGCACTTATCCGACCAAGTAAAAGACTTGTCTTTGTCGAGCACTCTGTCATGTCTAGACTGGTCTTAAAGTTTAAAAGTATAAGCCAATCTTTTGTTCATTCTGCTGATTGATTGCTGACAAATTAAAAATGACAATTCAGAAAAAAAAAAAAAGATTCATACAAATCTCAAACCTATCAATTTTATTTTCTAGAGTTACCGGGGAAGCAAGCTGTGTTTTACTTCCGTATGTGTAAGTTCACTTTTACCCACCACTCATATCCATCGCTATCTATTTATATATATTACTTTTCTTTAATATAAATATATTAAAATTATATAATTTTTTAAAAATAAATATAATGTAATGAATGAAATGTATTTTGATCACTCAAAATTTTTGTTAAAGATTCGTTGCTGCTTGACATGGAGGATGGAAAGGAGTTAAAGGATTGAAAACTTATTGGTCCAATGGTTAAGCTACAAAGAAGGAACGTGATTATAAACCTTAAACCATTGGATTAACAATGTTCCCATTGTTCTTAAGGAGCAAAGCTAATGCTTCTGTCAGTCTTTCCAACGTGTCGTGTAAGAGACAATCTGATTTTTGCATCAGATTTTCTTGTTTTTCTTGCCTCCTATATCACTGATCACTTCTTGAAACATTGTCTCCTTTCAGTAATTGACATCACAATGGTACTAGTGCCATTTTCCTTGCTGAAACCCTTTGATTTAGGGCTATAGAATCTAAGGAGACAGTCGACAAAGTTGAGATATCCCAATGGATCATTTTGGTGGCTTTCGGCTTCCTGGGACCTGAAGGGTCTTAGTTGGGATTCTCCTGAGTGGACTGGAGACCATTATTTCAGCTATCCTGTGATTGTTCCGCAACTTGTTGCTGGCAAGAAACAACAGATAGCATGCATATCCACGCCCAATACAATATGTTTGGCTTACGTTACTAGAACTTAGATATAAATATTAAATATAAATATATATTTAATATTAATATATTTAATTTTTTAAAATTTTTTTTATATATTTGAAGAGTTTTTAAAAAACATATCATCATTATCCATATTAAAAAAAAATGAGTCAAATACGAGAATCAAACATAAATACATTAAAAGAAAAAGTTGGAGCAACATAACGTTTGGCAAAATAGATCATTCATAAGAAAAGCACACTAAAAAGGTTGGAAAAATGTCATTTCAGGTTTGTGGAGTTATGGTCGAACAAGGCAATAGAAAAAATTTCTATCAACTTTCTGGGCTCACATCCATCAAAATACAACTAAAAAAATCAGTTGGTGGAACCTGAACTTTCTCAGTGGAACACTATACACCAGCAAATTGCAAATTATTAATTTCTTAATAAATTTCAGTAAGATATAACAAAATTAAATTATTCCTCAGTTTCGAAAAGGTTAAAAAAAAAAAAACCTTATTCCAGAATGTTGGCAGCAGAAGGATCGCAAATCGGATTTCCCAAACTATCATCAAATCAGATAATGCCAGATATTGAATCACAAATATATGAAAAAGTTGCTTGGATTGCAAAGTTTGGAGTGAATGATTTAAGGGATGAACAAATTAAAACATTCGAAAAGTTAATGGTCTTGGCTGCTGATGTTAGTTTTTACGGTGATATTGTACGAACTATGATAGCTAAATAATTGTTTCTCATGTAAGTTTTAAAATCCTTATCATGATTATCATATAATTAAATCAAATGAATCATTTAAAAGGATAAAAGAATTCTTAAAAAAGTAGGGTATATTAATGACCTTGAATGATACACTAATCACAGAATGCATAGTGCAAGATGTATGACATTAATTATATTTACACTTTATCTAATTAAAATTTGTACTAATGATTGGAAGAAAATCTGAAATCCACCCACTATTTAGTTGTTAATATAGAACATAATGGTGGGTTGGGATGACTCATGGACTTTGAACAATTGCTTATAGAAAATAGAAGATGATATAAAACAGATAAGAGTTCTGTCCTGTTAGCAGAAAGCAAAAGGCAATCCCAAGTGGGAAAACCTATTTTCCTTTTTCTTTTTCTTTTTTCTAACAAAAAAAAGTCTTACTTTGAAAATGGCAAAAGAGTTGTTGATGTCCAGTTTCCAATCTTCGACATATCGATTCTATTTCTTAAAGATAATTACAAGAATTAAATGAATTATACTCCAATTTCAAAGTACGAAAGACTTTATCTGTGAGTATGATGTTACATGGATTTCTTTAGAACGGTCGAAGTCAGCCACCATAGGTTGGTCAAGAATGAGGGAGAGAAGATGCCAAAAGGATTCAAGCGCGGTTACTGAACCTCAGAGTCGATACGAAACTGCATTCTCTTTTGCACAAAAAAAAAAAAAAACAGAGATGATAGGCCTTTATCATCCAGTTTATCAAATGTTATGCCACCAGTGACGAAGGTTTGAGCCCCCAAATTCAAATATATGGTCAAGTTTCATAGAACCTTGTTAACAGGCCAAGGCATTGCTAACGCAATAGAACCTTTCAACCAGGAAAGTCCTATTGATGCAGAGGATGAATGGGGAGGCACTGGAATCTGTCAAGTAGCTTCTCCATCCAGTCACTTGAAAGAATGGTATTCAACTCATTTTCATTATCTTTCTTTTAGATATATAATAACAAGAAATAAAGGCATAAGAAAAGGAAAAGCAGACAAATCAATCAATTAGTGCAATAACTATATATATATATATATATATGTATATGTATGTATGTATCAGTAGCAGTCCTTCAATCACCAGTAAAAGATGCAGGTGGCTTGAAATCTTTATCTCTAGTAGTCTTTTTCATTTCTTTCCCCTTTGGTGCACGGTATTTTGTCCTAACAGTACCCAGTAGATCAAAGATATCGTTAACATCCATATATGGAAAAAGATGAAACGAGGACAGGCTTGATCGTGCACCAGAGAAAGGCAGGAGTTTAATAGCATTCAAAGCAATCCAAGTGTATGAACAGCTTGGGACCTTTGAAACAATGGATTAGTCAAAAGTTGAAGAATATGACAATTAAAGAAACATGATTTGATGCAAATTTTTTTTTCCATATCATCACTTTCCGGACCTTAGGTGGCCTGCTTTTGCTTGCATTAAATTAATAATGCAAAAAAGAAATGAAAAGAAAAAAAAAAGTGTATCAGAGCAAATCACAGTGCCAGTGATGGTGACTAGATTGGACCAAGGCAAACTTAGTAAAATGACATGATGTATATCAAAATCGTTTTCCCTTGTCGTACATGAACTTCAGTATCCATCATATAACAAAAAATTACAGAGACCTCTTACTGGTCAAAAGCAGCTGCTATGTTCTTATGAACAAGCTCCACCCCGAGTCTAGGAGATAATCTAGGTAATATTTCCTGAAAGAAAGATTCATATTGGTGTTAGATGTCTTCTTCAGCATTGATTCGTATAAATAGCAAATTTTAATCTCATATTTGTAAAGACAAGTTCGAGTGTAGCTAAAGAAGGATGATATGGTTTAACGTCCTTCTTATCCTATGCCACTCAAACTCTTCATTTCCCTAGAGTACTTCATAGTTACAGGGGTATGATCTTCCAAATATATTAAAAATTTTAGAAAAAAACAATTAAGCATACCAATATTAAACACATATCCATGTCCGACACTCAATCGAGTTGGGGTAACAAAGATTACAACATTATTTGACAGAAAAAAAGGTATATCTGCCCTGTAATTTTTTATATTATGTTACTCAAAGCATCTTCAAATATTGTAGATATATCTAGAACAAATATTTTAGGAATCCTTTTTGTTATACTACATTTATATCCTAATTAATTTCGATAAGGTAGAATTATTATTTGATGGTCAACAAGATTCCACCAACTACTCAAACGTAACAACATAAACAGAAACTTTTGACTGAATTATAGACAAGAAAAGGGCTGGATATCTGATGAAAAAAATGATAAGTAATGAAAAGTTGTGATAAAAAGGGAATCTGCATCTCCATGAACCTGTAACACACGTGTGTGTGCAGAAAATGAACACGATTGAAAGTCGTGATGCTTTTGATAATGCAAAAGGGAATCTGCATCTTTATGAGTATGTGTCATCTATGTGCTCAGACGAGTTATTCCGCTATTATACTAAATTAATATAAGATTAGATTTGGGGGGAAAAAAATAACTAGAATGGAAACCAAGGGTCTTACTCAACTTGAAAACAGTAGTAGCGGAAGAAATCCACGCAATAGAAGACGGAAAGAACAAATCGTGTTAAAAGTTATCACTATTGACAACCTAATCCAAATTCTATCTGGGTTAATATCTAGACAGTCTATGTTAATATCATTCTAATTAAGTATTATCAGTAAAGAATTTAGAATTCACGTTAGTTTTAAATACTTATAAGAACAGTACTTGGGGAAGCAGGTTTCTTTACTGAGGAGTGAGCCGTTATATGAGCGTATTCCTTCAAACATGCAATAAAAAAAAATCCTAGAAAACATCCAAGACATGTCAGGCTAAGGCCCTAAATAATTGTAAACAATATCAATTGACTTCAAACATGAACCAAAGACTACCAGAGAAGTTTTTTGCAAGCTTTAAAACTAAAATAGATTTTTAAGAAAATACTCAAGTAATAATAGTATGTTTCATGTAAATCCTTTATACTGATTCTCTACCTAAGATGAACTATATAAGTCTGCCTTAACATTATTTACTAGATCTAGAGACCCCACCTGTATTTATACAATGTCACCTCTTAGAGACACTTTTTCAAGAGCAAGTGATTGCTCATTTCAACCTGAGAATGGACAACTAGTGCATTCAACTCACTAAAGAAAGCCCAATTGATGCTCATCCTTTATTCATAAATGATGTGCTTAGCTTGAAATGACCTGGCCCAACAGAAAATTCCAAATCAGGCCTTTAACTAAAATCAAACAGGAAAGCCCAAAGCCTAATATTCTAGGAGCTTAAACTATGTGATGGAATCCTCCTCTATTTCTTTCAGGTCAATTACATGTCTCCTTACTCTACAGTCAGTTCACATATTTTATAGAGAAATCCCTTACCAATTGTAAAACCAGATCCATTTTACAAAATACAAAGGATTCAAGCACTTCTTTTTACACTATTTTGGAAATTCAAGGACTCAATTGTATGGATATGTAAAATACAGGATTCCAATCCTAGCAGGAAAGGGAGGGACATCACTCAATCATAGGTAAATAAGTTCTAACTTTGCCACCAAAGTATTAGCCCATATTCAATTTATACACTTTACTCTGATTAGGTTCAATCAACTAACATAACTTTATTTACTGCAATATTTAGCAAATGACTGAATTATCTAGAAATAAAGACTTATTTAATAAACGTTTCTATATAGCTAACAAATACATTTTCCATCCTTTAACTTTTTTGCGTTATACTTCTATACAATGAAAAATTGAAACCTGAGAATTACTGGCTAATTCGATACAGATGATATATTTCAAATAAAATGCACAATCAGACAACCATAGCTGCAAAACAAGATAATATATATATATATATATATATATTATAGCCCTTTGTATATAATATATATTATGTCCATATGTATTTTGCATATAAAATACATATCTTCTTTTTATCATTTCTAGAGTTTAAGTGGTAAAGCTAAGCATTTTAATTAGGCCCATATTTAATGTCTCAATTCTACCATACGCTCCTTTTTCATTATGTTAAAAATGAGACTTATGGCATCTTTGTATTGTGTAATTAACAACAAGCTTATCAAAAGGGTTTTTGTCACCTTAGGTATAATCTAGATCATAAGCAAGAGTCATTTTAAATAAGCTACCAACTTTCAATTTAAGGGTAAAATCACTCACAAGGATCGAGATTCAAGATGCCTGCAATATCAAAGGCATCTCTTGATGCCATGTAGCTAAATTTAGGCAGTACAAGACTCTAAAGAATGATTCATTTCAAGATAACCCATCTTCACAATCTTGCTTTAGCCACTTGCACTAATATTTCTTTTATGACGTTTTCTTCGCAGTTTCAATAGTTGAACTTAGGGAGAAGGTGTAAAATAACAGACATCAAACTTCTACTAAGTTAGTGACGTTCACTAGATGAGATCAACTACTTTGCCAAAAGTGTTTCTATAGGGATAAGTTACTACACAAACCACGATAGGAAACTAAGCCACAATGGTTGCAAATAAGTTCTACATATATTCAGCTCAAGGCACTTCATTTTCATGTCATACAAGATAACACTAATAAAAATACACAGCGATAGACCAATTTTATGCATGGTGACGATGATCTTGCAAGTTGCCAAAAAAAAAAAAAAAAAGGATTCTACAAGTGGTGTTAAAACACTTTCTTGGGCCGCTGTTATTTGAACTCTGGTGGCATAGAGGTCAATGAAGACTTGAGTCAGTGACCCATCTCTCCAATCCCATTGTATTTTTGCTTAAGTTTCAGTGACCCCCATCCTAAGTGAGTTTGCTACAATTCATGGCAAGAAACAACAACCTTGCAAGATTCTGCTAGTGTGAAACATTCCATGTTGAACTCTTTATCTAGGATATCACATTCATCAAAAAAGAACCAATAATACGAGTTTCCAGGCACTAATATAGGTTTACAGGAAAAACCCAAATAAAAATAAAAAAAGAAAAAGAGCTTACCTCAGTGCCATCAGAGAGTACTTTGGCTAAAACGGGTATCTCATATTGGTAAGCCTTCTCCCACTCAGGATTGCTGGTAATATCCCTCACCTACCAAAAGAACCAAACAACCAAAATTTTCCAAAGTTCCAATCTTTGTACAAAGAAAGACTACGATGTGAGATGGGGATTATTTTTTACCTGCAAAACGACGTCTTGGAGAGAGTATGGGCCGGAAAGTGAGAAGGCGGCTTGGAGTTTTTCTTTGAGGCCATCGCACAAACAGCAACCAGGCTTCGAGTAGAGAACCAGCTTCCTTGCTTTGGATGCTGAACCTGAAGAAGAAAATGACAAAGGAGTGAAAACCCATTTGGGATTATGCCTCGGAATGTGAGCCATGGATAAAGATCTTGCCGCCATTGTTCGAATTCCTTCGGATAGCATTTTGCAAAACTTTCCAACCACTAGTCACCAGGGCTTTTATAGCCTTTTTTTTTTTTTTTGCGTTTGGACCCAAAGGTTCTCCACTTTCTACATATTTTACCTTGATAATGCTTTTTAAAGTGATTTTTGGAACAAAAAAGTTTTCTTTTTTTTTTTTTTTTTTTTTTTTTTTTTTTGTATTTTAGGTGATGGAAAAATAGATAGATGTAAACGTGATAACCATGGCCGGAGTGAAATAGAGGTCTCAATCCGACCTGCTAGATTGAATTTGGATGGAATAATCAATTCGATTCTTTTTTCTAATTTAAATTGTTGACCTTTAAAATCAAATCAATTTAATTTTAAAACTTCCAATTATTCATATTTAAATTATTTTAAAATCAAATTTAATTGAAATTCGATTATTTTTCATTAGGACAAATTTTTGAAATTAACTAAGTTTTAACATCATCTCTATTGATCGTCCATACAAAAGTGAACCAATTTTATACAAACCAAAAAATAAAAATAAAAGATACTCTCTTTTCCAAGTAAAATGAAAATTTCAGAGAAGGCTACAATCAAAATCTTAAATTATGGGTATTGATTCATTGAGCAACAATTTAAGAGGACTTAGAGCTACACCAACAATGGCAATCACTGTTTTAAAGATGAATGCCCCCCAGCCTCCCAAGATCATTAAGTTTTTTTTTCTGATCAATATTGCGTCCAAAACCTGTCCATCAATGGAGATCTTCCTCAACACCACCCATCTTCATTCTCAAATCATAACCAAAAAAAAAAAAATGAAAGAAACTCTCTATGTTACAACAAGAGTCCAACAATTTTGTTATCACAGATCTATTTTAAGTTTTATGTTTAATCTTAGATGAGTTTCTTCTTCAGGAAGTAGCGCTTCAAGTGCCATAGTTGCAGAACTGAAACCAGGATGCAGATACCAAGAGACATGATACTGAACCATGCCACCCTAGCATTTGTTCTTTCACTGACTTCCCTCATATCGGCTTCTCTATATATAATCCATGAATGAAAAGATATGTTATTTTAATCACATACGTTAAAGAGTATAGAATTTATCGGATATGGACATAAAAACCCAAGAATTCGTGGTTGAAAACCTCCTTCGAAGATCAACCTAGGAAGTGAAAAGTACCTGTCCTTGAGATAGATTAGGTTACCACGGATGGCTTCCACTGTTCCTTGGAGTCTCCTGAGGGCAAGTTCAACACCCTGAAAAATAAAATAATACAATAATGCATAAGAAATTTCAATACGTAACAGCAAAAAAGTCCATTGAAAACTTCGGGACAGAGGGCATCGAAGGATCTTACTTCAATCTTCTCTTTCTTTGCAACCGTTTCCCAATCCTTGGCAGCGATCCCTGTTCTCCAATCAAGGCCCAAAGTTAGGTCGGCATCTTGTTGATGATCGCCATCCTGCCAGAAACAAGCTAGATAGTAGCCCGACTCACTAGTCGTAAATGCAAATGTACCATGAGTTGCATTTTCATTCCGGTGAAGATTGTTTCCATAAGGAGATGTAACCTGAAGGATGAGACACAAAAAAAGCCCGTAAATAAAGCATATAACGCATAATTCATACGTGCGTCGCCTTTATAGTTGCAAAAACAAGCTGTGCTAAAACGCTTGACAGTTTTAAAATCACTGATTCAAGGCAAAGCATAAATACTTCTTAATTTTTCCCGAAACCATTGCGAAAAAAGTTTAACCAAAAGAGCCATTTCGTGTTTTTTTCTTTTTTTTTTTTCCTACCTATGTGATCCAAGGCTTCTTTGCACCAGGAACAATAAGAAATGGAAGGGGTGAGGGGAAAAAAAGGCAGCCTATGTTTCTCCAACTCTTTATTTTCCTTGAAGTATTCATTCTGATAACCATATTCAAGGCATACCTGGATTTGGATATTGATATGACCCTCCAAGAACCCTCTAGATGCAATGAAGAACTTAGAAGAAAATTGGACATACCCATATCGGACACATACCCATATCCAATACTCACACCTTGAGTTTGAATAAAATATGAAGCAGCAATGAAGGTTAAAATTGTAATATCTAACTCACCCCGAAGTTAAAAGTCACAATGATTGGTGACCTACCACTTCCCTTGAGGTTGTTTGTGCTCATTAGAAAAGTCATTATCGAAAAGCAAAGTTTGAGCGTGTGTGCATGTAGGTGTGCTATAACTTCAAGGCACATATGCTAATAGCTCAGCAGGCAGCATATAGGATTAGCAAAATATCTATCATTTGACCTGAAGCAACTTATTCAGTCAATAAGTTCGAAATGTAAACATTTAAAAAGTTCTTATCAAGTTGAAAACTAGAAAAATTAAATAAAACAAAAATCGCTATCTCTCCTTCACAACCCAGGAAAAAAGTTCACGTTCCTAATAAAATTCTATAAATCTCAGCCACCTACGGCCTACCTAATTGGCAGTAATATATTTATTTTACTCGTCCCAGACTTGGGAGTGTGTCGGATATGGATATGTATTTGACATGAGTATATTTAATTTTTCTAAACTTTTTTATTTATTTAAAAGTATCATATCCATGTACTTATCTTCTGAGTATGTCTTAGACATGAGTTTTTTTTTTTTTTTAAATGATGAGTCAGAGTGACATAGGTCATAAATCTGCTTTGACCAAA
The DNA here is from genome assembly GCA_038382065.1 of Adansonia grandidieri. Classification (NCBI taxonomy): domain Eukaryota; kingdom Viridiplantae; phylum Streptophyta; class Magnoliopsida; order Malvales; family Malvaceae; genus Adansonia; species Adansonia grandidieri. The sequence goes on along the minus strand of JBBYHK010000015.1, from coordinate 9,577,942 downwards.
CACAATTAGCAGCTCAACCACCCCATTATCTAAAAATCACACAAGACTTTTCTTTCTCCACCCCTAAAATGCCACTTTGAACAAATTCTAACCATACTTGAATTTGCATTTCTTTGTTTTATTTCAAACAAATTTGCAGAACTCCATTAAAAACCAGTTCACACTTGGCTAAAAAAATTTCCCATTCATATGAAAAGGAAGATTATGCAAGGTCTTCACTTGCTTGGTTATCGCTTACACAGCATAAAACACCGGTTCTAGAGACAACCTTGACACTTGCTAAAGGCTGATATCTAGATTCTAGGCAACAGTGGCAAAAGCATATTCATAGTTAGGACTCATATAACAGAAAATTTGAACTTCAAAGAAAAGAAACCAGAGTTTCTCCAAATACCCAAACCAACAAAACCTTCAATAACAAACATTTCAAAAAAGAGAAAGGAAAAGAAAAGGAGTTACCCGGGCAGAGATGGTGGGGATGTGATCAGGGTTGTTTTCATCGATTACATAGTAATCAGATAAAACGACAACGTTGCTTTGAATCTCCTCGGAAACACACTTGGTTCCTGAACTTGGGATCGTTAACCATACAGCTTCAGCAAAAAGCAAATTGTTACTGTTGCTCGTTAAACACAGAACCAAGATTATTGCCAACAACGAAAACCCCCCACGACCACGATCACCACCGCCAAAACACATGCCTTTGCCCATTGTCATGGCGCCCATAACCAAAATACAAGTCCCCTTTCGTCTCGTTTCTCAGTTTCTCGCCTGCTCTGTTCTTTTCTCTGGGTTTCTTCAGTTTATTACTTCAACATAGTAGTTGGGCTTTACATAGCTAGATGTCATTGATAGACAGTGGAAGACACGCGCCGTGAACTGGGAGTGGGGTTTTGGTGTTTGGGTTTATGGACGGAAAGGTCGTTCGTTGACGTAAGAAATGTTGTGAGCGCCCAATCATGTTTCAGCCGAAGAATCCTCGTAGGAACTGAAGCATTACGTCGAAGTTCACGCCCACGCGCTTCTTTTTAATATTTATAAGTATTATTGTAATTCTTCCCACGGTATTTTTTAATATTTGTATAATTTAATTAAATTAATAATTACATAAATTTAAATTGAATTATATTAAATTAATATTTATTTAAATAATTTTTTTTAATTTAAAGTAAATAAATTTAAAATCAAAATCGAATCATTATAAAAAATTATGAAAAAAATATATAATTAATTAAGGTATAACACAAACATAATATTAAAAAATAATTAAAAGATAATATAATACAAAAAGTAATATGAATATCGAACGACCATACGAATGTATCAAAATTTATAAAAAATAAATTATTAACGCATAAAACTTTATATAAATTTACAATACTTTGAACAAACAAAAAAAATAACATTGACATGTACAAAGACAATTTTTTTTACAAATTAAATCTCTTCGATAAATTATAAAAAATATATCATATCATGACTTGATATACGACAATAATATTAAACAATTATACAAAATTTTCTCTAAATTGAATGACAATGACAAGATATATAAAGTACGAGATAAATTAAAGCATGACACAAATATAACATATAAAAATAATTAAAACACAAAAATAGCATGAATATAATATAAA
>JBBYHK010000015.1:9514547-9530575 GCA_038382065.1 Adansonia grandidieri | reverse complement strand
TCTAGCACATTGAGCTCAATGGCAGCGTTCAAGACCATGGGAACAACAGCAGCGGTGGCTATTACAGAGCTATGGATTCAAGCTTCGTCATCTTCATTTATCATATTTAGCGTGTTTTGATTTTCTGCAGAACCTATTGTTTTATTTTTCTTTGATATTTTCACAATTTTGGCTCATTTCATTCAATTTCCTCTGCTTAGTAATTTCTAATAATTCGACGTCGAAGGCTCGGAAAAAGTCAAGGCTCCGGGCCCCGATTCAGATACCTCTTTATTAATGACAGCAACATGATACACGAAAAATGCCAAATTTGAATATGAAGAGTCTAAGTTTGAATATCCGAAAATATCAAGGGTCTAAATTTGAATTTAATTTGATCATAATGTCAGAAAATCTTAATTAAAAAAAAAATATATGAAATGATTTAACTCGAAAAAGTTAAAACCGTTGAAGCTGAATCTGAAATTAATATTAAAAATAAAAAAATAAATTATAATTAAATATTTTTTATAAAGTAAAAAAATTAATTATTAATTTTATTAATTTTATATAATAAATTATTTAATAAATTAGTAAATTAATTTTATATCTTTTAACAATAAACTTTTATAAATAAATATAATTAAAAGTTCCACACGTGAATTGAATTTCAGTTATTTGATGAATTTTTAATTATATAAAAAATATTTTATAAATAAATAAATTATTAAAATGTTTGTTGATAAGTATGAATGTATAAAGTTTGTTCCAGTGCAAATTAAATTAATATACAATTTACTCTTTTAGTGTTATTAACGTAGAATTAGAAGTATAATAATCAAGAAATAAAATGTGAAAGATACCTAAATTAAAAAATTGTCAAAACTCGAAATAATTCGAATAGATAAAAATCCGAATTTGAAGTGACATGACATAATATACCAAAGGCAACCTCTACCACTTATTGACGCTTTTAACTTACTGACAATTGCAGGCCTTTGGTGTGGTGTGTAGACAAATTTATACAGTTTTATTGTATTTATAAGTTTTATATATTATAAAAATATTTAAATTATTATATATTTTATAAATCTTGATACTATTGATAATTAAAATTATATAATTTTTTATATATTCATATGATGTTTAACGTTAAATTTTTTATGCTATTTTTAATAATTTTTTTATGCCTTATTGTAAACAATTTAGAGATGGAAAAATGATTATTTGAAAGGTTTTTTCTTGACGACTAAATTGCTTACCATACAGAGACACACACCCACCCAAAAACAAATGCAAAAGATCCTGAAATTTATGGTAATTTAAATTAACTATATCTATGAAATTGCTACTCTAAAATTGAAAAAGAAAAATAGTGCATTGTCTTAAGCAGCAGTTGTGAATGGATTCAAATTATGCATCTTCATTTTAATGGTACATAGTTTGCAGGTTTTACCCCAAATTGCAAATGGCCATTATCTACCAAAACAAAAAAAAACTTTGTTAGAGCAAATGCACATTGCATATATACCTTCAAAAGTCCATTTCCAATCCTTCTTCCAGGATTATTTTTGGGACCTTCTTCCAAACTATAATGCTCCCAAGAAGTAAAACAAAGGTCTATGACATCGCATGTTATTGAGGACACCCGGTTTTTTCCCGGTTTTGACTACCAACAACGGATGATCCTCCCTTTTGGTTTAGAGAGAGAGAGATGGTTCTGGCAGCTGTAACTGCTGAATCTCCCCTCTTGATGATCTTCTCAAGTTCCCTCACCTTCTCTGACAGCAATCTAACATTTGTGTCGGTGGACTGAACCAGCTTGTTTGCAGTTTCCAGCGCAGTGCATAGCTGGAATAACCCAAGTGGATCATGTTAACAGTCAGAATGATTGAAAGAACTTTTGGAATTCCATAATATTAATGCATGGAGGAAATCAAACCGTAACAACAAGAATTTTGCTCATCTTAGAATATTAATGCACTCTCACGATGATGAATTGATGATTTTCGGAGATTGACATACTGATAATAATATTTATATATATATATATAAATATATACATATATATAATGGTAGTACTAATACCGCATTTCCACTTCAGTTATTGCTCTTCAGCATTTTATGGATTTGATAATGCATTTACACATTATTAAATGGTCTTCCTTTTTCTCTTGAATACCTCCCAACTTTGAAGAGCATTAATAGGAAAACATGTCTACCAGCTAAAATTTGAGTTGTCACTTTATTTTCAAAAGATGGCACAATGGAAGCAAAACTTCAGGAAAAACAATATTTCATAGCTAAGAATTAGTTTGCAACTTTATAAAGTGAGGGTCATCATTTTTCATAAAATAAAATCACACATCATCCACATTAATCCTTGCATCAATAGATAGATTGAACAAAAATTAAAGAAAAAGAGACATTTATTAAGAGAAGTAGATAAGGAATAACTTTACTGCTTTTAGCTTATCCTGCTTTACCATTCTATCTCTTATTTTATCTATCCATTCCACACCATTTTTCTGAATCCAATCAAAACGCTAGTATATAAGAAGCACACTCAAATATGCACTCGGCATCAATGGAAAGCTGTTCTACACATGCTTTGCCATAGGTACAATCACAAGCAATCAATGGAAAGCTGTTCTATATATGCTTTAAATCAGATTATCTATTACCTGTAAAGTCAGAGCTGTCCAGGAGTGATCCGAACCGGCGAGTGCCTCATTCAATTTCTCATAGTTTTCCTGAATAAAGCCCCGCTAAGCGCTTGACACAGCAAAAAAACAAATATGTACAACATACTAAAGCTTGATAGAAAAAACATGTGGAAGTGATCATTTCAGCATTTACAAGCACAAATCATGAAGATAGATGAGCCCCTCCCAGATGATAACTCCTATTTATATACTTTCTTCCTTGCGAGGCCAGCTGGAAGCGAAAGCAGCTATCTTTACGGAATGAAAAAGTGCTTCACTGCGCATATGCATATGCTTCATAGCTACTAACACACTTAAATTTAAAGGCGATAATAAACAGAACTTATTTGTTTTCCCATCATGTATAATTAAGTGTTGGAACTAAAAGGCCAATGCTTTAACACAGGGATGATTATATGAGGAGAAAGTGTTTAAGGGAAACATACAAAAAGCAATGAACATTTCACAGAAAAAAAATTACTAAAACAATCTAACATATTCAAGGGGGAAAAAGAACACCCCAAGTAGTTTTAACCATTTTTCTTGTGCTAATCAGACATGAAATGCTTTATTTTAGACATTTTGAATCTTGAGGTAATGAATTCCAAGGTTTTAGTTCAATTGCTAAAGTTTAGACTTTTGCAGCTACAAATCAACTTGATTCAAGTAACATAAAATTTTATTTTATTTTTTAAAAAAAGACGAATTAATTTTCTTTTTTTTTTTCCCCCTTCAATTTGGGATCTGCCCTAAGGTCTTGTAAATACCAGAGGAACAAGAAAGGAACCTGGAAGAGTTTGATGAGGTCCAACGATTGAAGGGTATCATTGGAAACAAGAGTTGACGATGGTGATGGAAGACTGGTATCATGGTGGTGGTGTTCTGGCGCTGCAGTGGATTCTTCCCCGACGTCGCTAAGCAGATCCCCGATGGTAAGCAAAGGGCCTCCAATTCCTCTCATCCTTCTGTTTTTTTTCCTCTTTGTTCTTTTCTCTGACTTGGTGCCCCATGCTGCTGCTATTGTTTAAGGTTTTGCCATATTTCATGGGCTTAAAGAAATGGACTTTAGGCCTGTTTAGGGCCCCTTTAAATTTTCATCTCGAAAGAACCTAAAAAGAACGCAAAGCAGGGCCCCTTTAAATTTTCATCTCGAAAGAACCTAAAAAGAACGCAAAGCAGTCCTCTGAACAACACTTCCTTCAAGGTGATCGATTTTACATAAGGTAGGCATCAAATCTTTTTTACTTTAATGGGTTTAAATTGTTTGCTTTCTTCACTTATTTGGGATCTGATGGTTTCTGGGGTTTTAGGGGATTGGCTTTGATTTTCTCTGATAGTAAGTTCCACTAAGGGCTGATAAATGAAAGGGGTTTTTCAGTCATGTATCCTTGTTAATAAGTTCCACCAATGGCTGATAACGAAAGGGGTTTTTCAGTAATGTAACCTTGTTCTATTTTGGATTGACATTTGAGCTTGTAGAGTTTAACAATGATTCTTGTTATTTACTTAGTACTTTGATTTTAAGTATTTTAAATAAAGAATTTAGCTAGCTTGCAGTAGAAATGACAATGAAATTGGGATTGATTCTGATGAACCTCTCTATGGCTCTAACCCTGCTGGTGCTTAACAAAAATCAGGGAGCAAAGGTGCAAAACTTCGGTGCTTTTTTCCTGAGATTTGTTTTAAGGATTACTATTTTTAAAACTGAAATTTCGTTAAAAACACCTCATTACCAAATTATTAAAGTTGGGAACTTTCGAACCACTTCTGATGATTTATAGTTGTATGCACCTGACTGCAAAAAAATCAGAATTATTGAAGTGCCATTGCAGCCTCTTTCAACCAATTCATTCACCAACAATTTTCATTCAATATTCGGATTGTTATAGGGCTTTCAGCATGATCGTAATACCCAACCTGTCACATTTTCTCCACATAAACATACTATAACTAAAAGCATTGAGTTTGATAATTTATTCCCCCTCATAAATTCATTCTCAATTTTATCAGCATGTAGCCTGACCTCTAAAATTTTTTTCTCTTTCTTTTTCTTGAATTACCTATGTCTAACACCCATATCCAATGCATATTTGGATATAGGTACAAAAATATAATCCTCCAAAGACCCTCCAAATATATAAAAATCTCCATTTCAAACATTGGCTTCATTTCAAAGACCGAATATATTTGAAGCAGGAGTCGAAACAGAAACCATTTCGAACCTCCCATTTTCTTTATGCAGGCTGGCATTTACAGCAACTTCAAATTTCAAAGGACTGTTTTTTCCTTGCTGCACCAACATCTTCAGAAGAACTAACCAAATTTGAAAAACATTTATGTTTCTGTTACCTTGTTGTTTTTGCGCATTTTCCTGCCTCTCTTGTGCATCCGACAAGCAATAATCTGCATCACTTGATCCTGCAGCGTTGCAGGAACAAGGACCCTTCTTTCCAACACATCCTGGATTAAGGCTTTTATCATGCTTGTACTCTCTATAGCATAAGTAAACTCGTTCAGCCTTGATGTTTCCAAACAATTTCTCTGCTGCATTGTTTTTTACCAGTAGTGGCATGTGTTCAGAGTCATCCCATATATATAACTGCAATCACAGACAAGGTGTAGAATTAGAATTTCATAGAATAGAGATAATCTGAAGAAAAATATTTGTTAAAGAGCAGTTCTTATGATAACTCGATAATGGAACAAACCAAACAATGGAAAAAAAAAAAGAAAAAAAAGGTCAATCATTACTTAGAAAAAAACAAATACACCAAGAGATCGAAGACTCTGCACACACATTTTATCGCATGAAATGCAAATATAGGTTCCAAGTTAGGTTTAACTATAAATGCAATCACCTACCCAAGATACAAACATGAAAGATATACATATGACTAGCAATGGAAATAACAAAAAAGTGGTAATTAATGTCAAGAACTTTCATGAAAGCATGTCTTCTAATTCTACCAGTGTAAGCATGGGGGAATATGAACAGAGTTTGTATGTTCAAAAGACTTTGGATTCTTGAAATAACAAATTAAGCCGTAAACTTGATCACAAATATGTCCAGAAATAAGAAATTCAAATTTCTTAATTTGAGACTTTTGTTTGCAAATACTGAAATAATCTTGAGTCATATGCATCCTTTCAAACAATTACCATTTTATTTGCAGATGAAGCTATATTTTCAAAATTCAGAAGATAGTCCAGGGACTGCAAATAATAATATGCATAGAACAATATAAATTGTTCTTCGATAGAAACTGTCCTTAACCATTTCAGCAGAAAGAGTGAGGTACTTCCACTATTCCAATGATATATGTCCGCCAAAATAAGTTCAAGAAGAAAGCAATACCATAAAAGGCCGATATATCAAGCTGACAGCATGAAGGCGATCCGAGCTTTTCTCACAATAGAGTGGAACAGAGTTCTTCCCAACTGTAGACCTGCTACAGAGTATAGAGACATTGAATGTCCTATTCGTTCATAACATTAAAAGCCATGCAAGAAATTTGACGATATTTACCATACCTGTGCTCTGAATCCAAGGGAGAACCACACAGCCGGCAACCAGTGCAAATAAGATCTTCTGCCAAATTATTGTCTGCTGATGTATGTAGTCTCTGGCTGATAAACATATTTTCGTTCTCAGACTCTTCAATGCGCCTCCAAGTAATTGGCAGAAAAATTTCACCAATAGAAGCACTAAATATTGCCTTACAGTGACTCTTCAGGCGCAATACTTCTGAAAGTGAGGGACATTCTCGAAATTTATTTGGTTCTGGCACTTTCCAGTTTCTGGAGACTCGCCTATTCTGCAGTGAAATTAAGCATCTATGTTACTCAATACATTCAGAACAAATACATTCAAACATGAAAATAAACAAAATGAATTAACATCCGATACAGCAATATACAAGAACAAGAACCTACAGAGCAGAAGGATAAGTAAGCAAAAGAGAAAAGGCACGACCATCTAATTTCCTACTGATCATCAGCCGACTTATAAAACGAGTAAGAAATTTATCATACAGCAAACAAATTCAATAACAGCACACATAAATAGTACGTACATTCACTTTTATTCAAGTATGAGCAATTTCAGCTTAAATTACAACAAGATATCTCAAAATATATGGTAATGAAAGGTATATTACCGAAAAAGGATATCAAATTGAAAAGGTTATAGTGGGTTGTATTCAAATTCCACAAATAGCAGGAGCTAGAATTAAGATGAAACTTGACTACATAATATAAAATATAAGAGAGAGAAAAGGCTACTTGACAGCCATTTGCTTTGACATTGTGAATAGCTGTATATCCAGTCCTCTGCAACCATTCTATAACCTTGGAAAGCTTTTCTTTTGCCGCTATCCCCGCTCTACACTCTGCTACTAATTCAGTTACTCCTACAACAAGTATGAACACAAGGCTCCGTTCAGTAAAAGATCTTCTATTGTTTACTACTGAACTCAAACTTTTAATGCATATGTATATCCATAAAACACGATTTACTTTGAAACAATAAACCTATGTTAACTGTCAAGATACGGGTACGTGTCTTATACGAGTATGCTCAATTTTTTTTTTAAGTTTTTTCATATATTCAGAAGATAATACCATATACCCATGTCCGTAGTTCAGAGAAAATGGAAAGTACAGGTAACATAGCAATAAACATTACAAAAATTTAAATTTCAGATATACCCTTTGAGACAAGGGAGTCGTAAGGGTGGACTAGACGGAGTAAAGATGACCAGTCAACAGTTCTGGCCTCAAAAACATCTCGAAACTTTGTAATCTTGACATCTGAAATTAATGGGCAAATATAAGTATAAATATGAACATAAAAATAGTATCACAAATTAAATGGAATTATAGTAATATACAATCTAAAAGACTCAGAACGTAAACTAATTAATGTACTTTGTAACAAGACGATGTCGCCGGCAACAACAGTGGACCGCAATTCTTTCTTCCATAAGGAGACGGAGAAAAAGGGTCGAGTGTCATCGCCAACCTGAATGTCTGTCCTGATTATTTCTCCACCTTTGGATAATTTATACTTTCACCCACACACACAAAAAATAAATAAATAAAGTAAATTAGAGAATTAAGATTAAAATGATTGAATCAAGAAAAGATTAAAAAAAAAAAACACATACACCCACACAGCAGAGCTGAGAGGGAAATTAAAGAAACCTGAACTGGGGTTGAACGGTGGACGAAAACCAGAAGCTGAACGAAGTGACCCATGTGATGAGAAGCTTCTGAGAGATCGATCAACGGTCCGTACCACGATGTCATTGCTTCTCAACTTCTCCCCCGGTCTACGCCTCGTATGAAGCTAGATGCTTTTGTCATCTTATTTTCTCATGTCCCTCAAATCTCTAGTTCCCGTTTCTTAGGTTTTTAAATATATATATATATATATATATATATATTGAGGTTGGCAGGATTTGCACCATGAACATTCGATTTGACCCTGGTCACTGAATTTGTCGAAGATTCAGTTAGGGCATGCGCCATTCGCTAGAATCCGAGTGTATATCGTTACTGGAGGTTTGACATCTATAAATTATATCCGATCTAACCATTTAGAAATTCATGAACACTTCCATGTGAAAGTACTTTATCTAATTTTTTGATGATTTATTAAATTATTTTGTCCTTGATTTATTCTTATCGTAGATTTTATAAAAGAAAGTTTTTTTTTATTGTGGCTAATTTTCATTTAACTAATTTTTTTATTACAATAATTTATTTTCAATAAAACACAAATTTATCTGTGCGAGATGCTAGAATTATTTGTAACTACATAATTGCAACAAGGATGCAGTTAAACTCGAGTTTTTAGAAGTTTTACTCTTTTTTTTTTTTCTATATTCATTTAAAATAATTGCAATAAAGATATTACGACAAAGGCAATTTCATTTCACCTCAAGGAGAGAGACAGAGAGAGACGGAGTTAAATTAAGTAACAATGTCCAACATAACATAACAGTACTTAATGTCTCATAACAAAGAATCTGGAAACAACTAAAAATTAGCCACCCAAACTCCAAAAACTTTCGGGCTGCCACCAGTTCAAGAAAATGGATCGAACCAACCAACACAGCATAGAATAGAGAATCGACTCCTGAGCTCAGTGTCCAATCAAAACACCAAATTACATTGTCAGCGTCGAATAATTAAGGTAGTTACTTACTGCTACCGGGTATTAGATGGAACTTTGCCGATAAAAACAAGGGCCAATTCCCCACAGCAGCTTTTGTTAAAAAAAAAAAAAAAAGCTACTAAAATGCCAAAAACAGACCCACCAGAACAGAACCAAACCAACCCACCGTTATCCACATATCCCACCATCAAGCAGATAATGAAACAACTTGTAAATCTAAACCATGGGTTTTCTTTTTCATTTCTTTTTTTTTTTTTTTCATTTTAAAACTTCTACCATTAACTATACACTAATTTCTTATCTACAACAGAGCCTAACCTGTTCATTCCGTACAAGGCTCTGTTACCGTTTGTCTCCCTGAGGGTCATTCCATACTTCGTTGACTTCTCTGAAAACATGAGTTACTTCAAATATGAACTCATGTATAAGCGTACCCCAATCTCGAGGGGTCCATCATCACCACCGATTGCATACAGTGCCACAGGTATTGTTGACAGCAGGTGAACCGTTAGAGGAAAAGTTCCAGGATCAACCTCAGATTTCGAGGTTGGCTCCAAATCTGGGAATGCTACCCCACCATTCGACATGCATGTTGCATCATATTCATCAATGCTACCTGTTTCCACACTTAGATCATAAGGATTTACAACCCATGCAACATTTCCTAGAGCCATGTAATTCCCTATGCCACCTTTCTTGAACAAGCGTTTGTGGCCAGATAAACTAAGCACCAGCGTTGAGGTAGACTCCAGCCATTCTACAGTTAACCCTTCAACTTCATCATAGTATATTCGCCGCTCAATCTGAAACCAAAGAAACATGAGCATTGAAACCACGCACAGTATGATGGAATTAAGAAAATAAGGGGAAAAAAATCACTTACAGCCAGCTTCTGAATATAAACAGACATAAATCTTGGCCCCAATCCCAATACTCTAGCATCAGACAACAAAATCTGAGGGAAAAAGAAAGCATCAGTCACAAATGCAAACATATAGACCCCAACAAAATGGAATAGCATAAAAGGAGAACATTTACTAAACTTCCAAATTATAATTACTATACCAAGTAGTCTCCTATTAGGTTTCCTTCATTACTCCATTTTAAACTTCTAGTTATGTGTAACATCTACAAGGTTGAAGCCAAAGTACGAGGAAGACTCTTGAGGATGTCTTATACAGAAAATGTGATGTCCAATGACAATAGAAGACAAACAGAGAGTAATACCTTAATTTCTGGAAAATTACACTTGTTATGATAAGAAGATAAAATCAAAAGGCAAAAATCTAAAGAGGTAGGGCAGCTTACCATATGGACCAAAATATAAATCTAAAATGGTATCCGATTACAGTACAGATCACTAAAAGCTATGCAGCATTTAAAGAAAAGACATAAACAACTAAAGTAAAAACATACCGCCTTTTTCTTCAGCAAAACCCACATATAGAGTTTCTCACAGTCATCCTCAACATGCCTACTGGCCAGCTTTCTTTCGTTGCAATATGCAGTAACATCAGAAAGTAGTTCAGGGGAAGGAATTCCATGCTTCAATGCAGCCATTGATAATGCTTCCTTTCCTTCTGGAGACACTGCAACTTCCTTATCAAAATAAATACCAGTGAAACACCTTCTAGACACTTCTCCCGCATTGTTACCTTTAGGCAAACCTCTACGCTTCAGATATAACTCCTCAGCTTCAATTACAGCAGCCAATGTCCGATGTACTACAATATCTGGATATCGACGTAGAGGTGAAGTAAAATGTGTATAGAGAGGAACAGCCAACCCATAATGACCCCAATCGTTCAAATTATCTTTTAAGTCAGCACTACAAAAGTAAGTAGCTAATTGCATTGGTTTTGAAGCATACAAGATGAGAATATCAAAAAGAACAGAATCATCCTTGAGCTGATCCCTTATTTTCTCCAACGATTGTCGAAACTCTTTGGAAGAGGAAGTATCCAATGCTAAACGATGTTTGCGACAAAATGCTTCAAACTCTTTGAGCTTTCTCATATTAGGTTCAGGATGCCTTCGCAGTAATGCACTATCAGGAAAAGCTCTAGATATTACTTCTGCAGCTGTCATATTTGCCAAAAGCATGAACTCTTCAACTAGAAAATTTGAATCCATCTGCTCACTTAGACTGCTATCATATGGAACCCCATCTTCATCGAATAAGTAAACAACTTTAGAGCTTTCAAGCTGTAGAGCACCACCATTAAATCTTTTCTCCTTCAAAGTTTTTGAAAGTTCATGAAGACATTTAACAGATCTAATAACATCAGCCCATTCAAATTGGCCATGCAACTGCGGGTATCCTTCTAAATTATTAGATTTGTCCACAGTAATTATCCCTTGAATGATGTCTTGTGCATGCTTATATGAAAGCTTACAACAAGACCTTATCACTGTACGGCCAATCCAATGATCCAAAACATCCCCCATGCTGTTTAATTCCCAAAACATAGAAAAGGCCAGCCTATCAACTCCGGGATTAAGCGAACCAAGCTTTTCTGAAAGTGAAGACGGCAACATCTGTATCTTCCTTTGCAACAAGTACACACTGGTTGATCGAATCCGGGCTTCGTCATCTAAGGCTGTGTTTGGTAACACAAAGTATGACACATCTGCAATGTGTACACCTACTCTAAAAGTGTCCTCGGATAACTTTTCAACAGATAAAGCATCATCAAGATCAGATGCAGTGGAAGGGTCAATAGTAAACACACACAAGTCTCTAAGGTCTTTTCTAGTTTGAAATTCCTTCGGAGGGATTTCCCAAGGAATACTTGGAAGACATGAAAGCACTTGAGGAGGAAAATCAGCACAACGAATTGCATTTTGATACAGGATTGCATTGATCTGAGGTTCCAATTCACTACCCCTTCCAAAAGAATGAGAGACAAGAGCTTGCGGAAAAGGACTTTCTGCACTCCAATCTTCAATTTGGGCAGCTAGCAACTCCATCTCAATCGTTACATCACCATCTTCCAACCTTTTCTTTATGCAATCCGGTAAGTCTCTCACATAAACAATCATTTTGGGAAATCTTGGATCAGTTGGGTTCAATGTAACATACTCATGGTCAAAAATTGCAGAATTTTCCTTTGAATCTTTTCTATTAAGTTCTCGATAGGAAAACCACTGCTTAACATTAAGAAAACCAACAATAGCATCTCGTCGAAGAGACTTTTCAGCAATTGCAACAACCTTCCCAGTTGGTCGTTTCAGAGGGAATTGACTAGTCAAGGCAGCCAACCCATCCACTGAATTTATGCCTTCATTCTGCCTGGGAAAAAGACCCAAATGCAAAGAATCCGAACTATACTGGTGATGCCCATTAACATTGTTGGAAGCTGCTGTTCTACTCACTTGTGTTTCATCATAAAACCCTTTCTCAAGGAGTACTCCATTTCTAGCATCATCATACTCACAATCTGCATCCACCTTACCTTTACCCTTGTAGCTATTACCAGCCAGTTCATTGACTTCCTGGAGTAAATTACAATCTTCTACCTGCGCAGAATTGTTTGAGGTCCCATTTGACCCTTTCATCTTGGTCCACAATCCCAAAGGATCAACCTTAATAACCACAATATCTCCCTCAACCTATAAGACAGAATATATAGATCGGCAATTATTAGACCCCCGTGTTGTATAAACTAATACTACATATAAAGGTACAATAGCTTTGAAAATTAACATAAAGAACATACACCCATAGAATTTCATACTCACAGCTCTATTTTGCGAAGAAACTCCACTGACAAGAACATCTGTAGGTACCCCATCAATTTTGCAATATGCCTAGCAGTATAAAACAGTCTTTCATTAGCATACAAGATGTATCATGTAAGGAACATCGTAAAACAAAATGAAGTTTAGCAACCACAAACCTCAAGTCGGTTGTGAGCATTCACACGAAACAAAGCTTTGAAAGCTTCCCCTTTCTGCAAAAGGGTTAAAGAACAAGCGAAGCAATCAGGAAACCAACAGACAAATAAAACCAATGAACCTCCCACATAAACTACATATGCATCCAAAAACCAATAAAAATTACAGAGAATCAAGTGCACTATTATTACTAGTTTTTATTAGATGTGTGATTTCCTCATCAATCATATTCTTTTAATATTAATTATTATATTTAAAATATAAAAGTATTTAGGAGTTGCTTTAGTAAAATGGGGCTTTGTCAATTATGAACTCTAACAATTATTTTTTACTCAAGTTTAATTGTTCAATTAATACATATAGACATACACCCACACATATTCAGATGATCCCGGGATACAGAATAGCAATTAGCTATCACATCCTCCCATCCAAAGATTTGAATCTGAAACCTCAAACTTGGAAACTTCAGTTCCAACCCCTGAGGTGGCCAATTGGGGACTTTAAGAGCTGCTTTATTAAACTAATTAGTTTCAATTCAAATTTCTAACTTTTAGCATTTATCACTTTCTTATAGGTTGTTTTATTCTTATAGAACAAGGACTAATGGACTATTGATGACTGATAAATAAAAACTAATTTTAAATTTAAATAACAGCCAGATAGGGAAAAATAGATATCAATTATAAAAGCAATTTTCGAACAAACCTCTAGTGCCTCATTTACAGCCTCCATAGGCCAATATGGAGAAAAAAGTTTCTTTCGAGCAAAACCCTCAAACTGGTGGATAGGAAGAAAGCCATCTGCACACATTTTAGATGACCCCGGATAGGCAGGAAATGATTTGGAGAAAGTTCTTCCGCCAAAATCAACAGCAGTATCATCACAACCAGAGCCAGCTTGTTCATTTATATGCATTGTAGGCATAGAACTAAAACCAACATCAGATGCTCTATTAGGAGTTTGTTCATTGGAAGCCATCTCCAATCCTCGTTTTGAGGAAGAAAAACTCATAGATGATGCCAAACTCTTTGTTTTGTTTTCACTTCTCAAGCTATCTGATGATTCTCCGCGTGCTTCATTCACTGAATTACAAGCTATATCCCCACGAAGATTAAAATTATGAAGCCAAAATAAAAAATCCCAGTTAAGTATATCTCACTCAAAATCAAATTAACCATGGATAATAAAAATCCAATAACGTAAAATGAATTCGCCCAACTACAAGAAATACCCACAAAAAGAAACTAAAAAAAAAAAATACTATACTTAAAAGAAACACACAGCAAAACATAAACAGAATCCACTAAGTTCTAAGAAATACCCGGTAAAGACACTAAAAAAATTTAGTTTGAATCTACAAAATAAGGTTTCTTTGAGGAAAATTTAGTGTTAGCAATAAGAAAGATACCTGAGTTATGTTTGGATCGACGATTAGATCGTCGTTTTTTCTTCTTCTCCTTATCGGCATCCTCCGCCGTCCTCTCAACAATCACAGACTGCTCTGCAGCGCCGCTACCACCCCTCATAATTTTTTTAAATAAAATTAAAAAAAACTGGAAAATTCAAACAAAAACGAAAAAGAAATTTGATAAAACGGAAGAAAACTAAAACCCTGAATCAAATAAACACTCGGACTGTCGGACAGCTTCCAATGAGTTTAAAAAATATTACGGAAGGTACCGAACCAAAAAAAAAAAAGAAAGAAAGAAAGAAAAAACCAGAGGGAAAAAGAAGGGTTAGGGTTTTAAAGAATTTTCAAGAGAGAGAAAAAGAAATTATTTTTAATAGATAGAGAGAGAGAGAGAAAGTGGTGTGGAGGTGGAAGAGATAATGATGTAAAGATTGGTCGGCGGAAACAGGGGCGCCGACAATCGATTCCTTTGTCTTCCCTCCTTCTCTCCCTTTCTTTTCTTTTTTCCTTTTTTTTTTCTTTCTTTCTCTCTCAGTTTCTTTCCTTTTCCTTCTTTTTTTTCCCCCTCCGTTTTCTATCGGTTAGGGAAGAAAGGAGAGCAAGGAGTTGGGTGAGGAGTTAGGAACGCTGAATATTGCGACACGTGTCATATTATTTGGTGGCAAATTATCGTGATAAATATACGCTGCGGTTGGGTGTTTTGGTGGTATTATTGGATTTTGTCAACAGGAATCTTTAAGTATTTTTTTTAAATTATTAAATAATATATATTATTTTTAATAATAATAATATTGTATTAAATAAAAAATTAACAATTTTATTTATAATTAGAATTTGATGCATCCACCAACCACGTTGGTGAATAATTAATAATTTTTATAAGCAAAATGTTAATATTTTATAATTGGCTTTTTTCTTTTTTTACAAGCGGGTAGCATTTAGGCAAAGTAGCTTTTTACAACTAAAAATTTTATTAAGAAAATACATTTGTACGAAATTTTTTAGAAAACATATAAGACCTTAATTAATTTTTGATGTTATAAATATATTTTATTTTATTATATAATTTCATTAATTAAATTTATTTCGTTTGACTTATGATAGCAAATTCAATCAGATATACTTGATCATAGTACGATTGAGAAAAAAATATAAATAAAAATTTATTTTTAAAAAAATTTTGATTAGCGGGTAGTTTTTATTTTTTTATAGAATATTTTTAAAAAATATAAACTCATATGAGTTTAAGAAGTTAAGAGTGATATTAAACTCAGTTACTCCTATTATATATAGTATAGATTATAAATAATACAGATATAGTAAGTGAAGATATTATTTTTTTAATAATCTCAAAAAGCGTCACTAGATTGTTATTAGCAAAATCCTTATATTACTTAAAAGTTATTATTTTATTAAATTTTTTTAAATTATTAAATTTTAAAATATAAATAATTTAATATATTTTTATATTTATATTATAATATTATATATTTATTATTAAAATAATATAAATTATATAACGTATAAATATAAAAATAATATATATTATATAATAAAAAATAAATTAAATCTTAATAAAAATATTTTGCTTTGGCAAAAATAAGATATGTGCAAATAATGGTAGGTCCAATCACATTAGTGCAACATAAAGTTTGAGATTCTACCTTTAGGATTACTAAAATAATTAAAATATATGGATCCATAACATGTAAAATTATTTAATGTTTATAATTCTTAATCTTTATCAAAATTAAACGCACTCTTAATGTTAAAGTTTAAGGTAATGAGAATTTATATTTAAAGAATTAAAAAATACACTTATATCTTATTATTAAAATTTATTTAAACTTTTTAT
>JBBYHK010000015.1:9503296-9514447 GCA_038382065.1 Adansonia grandidieri | reverse complement strand
AATTAAAATTTTAATAATAAATAAATTCAAGAAGCGGAATTTAAGAATTCCCTTTTATATCTCCATATTCAAACATGTACGCCTAAAGTAAATGACCTTGGTTTCTTCGTTGAAACTTTTCCTTCGTCTCTTTTTCCACAGTCGAAGATACCGACTTATATAAACTTGACTTTTGTTTTAAAATTTTTTTTTGTGTATATATATATATATATATATATATTAAAAAATTTAAATTGACACATTCATATTAAAATTGTTAATTTTTAAAAAAATATGTAACTTAAAGAGGAGTTAAAATCATAAAAAAAAAAATTTCGATCAATTATTTCCTACAAATTGACTTCTAATAAAACTCCAAATTTCAATGTGTTTTCTATTTTCTTTCTAGTTTATTAAAATTTCTTCTCTTCATATAATTTTCACTTTTAACTTTTCTTTATATTTCTATCCTATATTATCATGCAATCTTGTTTCCGAAAAAAAATCAAATTGAAAATCATTTTTATTTAAAATTAGGATAAAATCATAATTTGCAATTTCAAAGTTTATAACTTCATTCTTTTAAAATTATATTTATTTTTTTTCTTGTCGATAAAAAATATATTGTTTAACAATTGGTTTATTTATTTTTAATTTCAATTTTAAAGTGTCCAAAAAAGGGTTTCATAATTCATTAACAAGGCTGTCTAATTCATAATTTTACTGTAGATAATACTACGTACACTCATCTCGTTTATTCATTTCACACATTCACTTTTCATCTAAGGACTTGAATGAAAAGTACGAAAAGTTTTGTAGAATATAATAGAAATTTAAAAACTTATAGAAGTGAAATGAGTACAATATTGATGAATATATGGCCTTTTTCTTTTACTATAAATTCGAAACTTTTTTATTTTCAAAAGTTTAATGTTATCATAATAATATTTTTATTCAATAATTTTATGAGATTTGTGTATAAATGATAGAATAAGTTTGATGTAAAGTATAATATCAATTATTCCTCTCAAAATAAGATGTCAAAATCTGTCAATACACCAAAAGTTTGTTTGCAAGATGTGTTTTATGCTTAAATCAGTAGATTTAAGAACAAGTTGATGGAAAAAGAATTTGACAAAATTTTAGTAAATTTTAATTTACTTATTTCGAATCAGATTTAACTGAAACTATTTATACGTATTTATTTCTTTGTTAGAAGCTTGTCTTCACGTATATAAATCATGTGCACTATCATGGAGGTGTTAAAAACCAAAAGCCCATCAAGTAACTTTCATGTGTCAACCATGCCCGGAGCTTAATTTAGCTCTAAGCTATTGACTTGAACCTTTATCTCTTTGGACCTAACATATTCTCCACTAGCATGGGCAATCAAAGCTGATACCTGATGTTGCTAATTGCATAAACTCAAGTAGTGTTTATGTGTCTTCTTAATATGCTTTTTCAAATATGAATTACACTTCACACCTTGAAGTCGTCTTCGAAGTTCCAAAGAAATTACCGGATACATATATATATATATATATATGCCTTGAGCCCACATTCTTTTTTAGTTCTATATTTCTATTTCAACCAATTATTATCCTCAGCCCCCATTCAAGTTAATTTTTCTTGCCATCTCAAACCGCTCAATAGTCCACCGGGACAGTACGCACCTTTTGACAGCTATTGCCAGCTTTGCGATATGAATGCTAGAAGTCGCATTACGTGGTAGGTGTCATCAAAGGCATTTTCGATTCATCATATTTACCATAATTATAAATTAATAAAATTTTATTATGATTAATTCTATTGATTATCATAAAATTGAATTACAATATAATGACAATAAAATCAATTTAAATCCGTATTTAACACCCACTTATGCTTTTCTTCCCTCTCGTTAGATAACAAATGAAATAGTAAATATGGGGTTGTTTGATGATGATGGTTGGCTCCTGCAAACACCATTAACAGTAACAGAGGCTAAGCCGAGGGAGCAGGTAGGGTCTTAGATTTCGAAAATCCATGTTGCTTATTGTATAGATCCTTCTCTATTATGTTTATAAGTCAAAATTATCTCTCTTAAAGCAAATATATAGTTTTACTTGCTAATTTTTTATTAAATGTAATGCAAATTTTGTTAGAAGAAATGCGATTTAAAATTTTAATTATTTATGGTTAATAATTAATCGTTTTTCAAAAAAATTATTTTCAAAATAAATTAATTTTTATAAAAATATTTCTTTTTTATTATTCATTTTGTTTTCTTTCTCTTTATTTCTCTTTCATTCTTTATCGATAAAAAATCTGGTCCTTGCCAATGTCGTATGGCAATCGAAGCTCCAGGCAGTATGAAAGGGACCGATGGAATTAATAAAGTAATACATATTTTTAATATATATTTAAAAATAAAAAATTTTAAAAATAAATAAAATATATGATAATCGCTTAGTTAGTGTACAAAATTAAAAAAAAAAATTACTATTAATATGATCTAAAACGAACTCCAAAAATTAATCACTCTCTTTATAATCTAAACTAGGTGGTTTGTTGGGAATACTGAAATTAAAACCATAGATCACTCTATGGGTCGGTCCTAAAGATTTTGGACTATGGGTTGACTCATCATTTTTTGGAGATCGACTTTGAGACCAATTTTAAGGTTGATGTGATTTAGAATTAATTATATATTTTAATTTTTTTAAATGAATTATCAAAACAATAATGTTTTAATATTATAAATAAAAATTACAATTATATTAAAATTTTAAGAGTCATCTTTTTAACTTATGTATTTTGTTCATATATAAATATATATTGTTTATCTTAAAATTAATTTAAAAATTGATCATACAATTTAATTTTACGATCTAAGCTTTCATTGTCTCGATAATTTTCATTAGTGGGACTTAAAAATAATAGCTCATAGATATATCTCAAACATGCAGGTAACTCCCAACAATTTCCCCCTTTTTTTTTTTGGCAATTTCTGTTATTCACTATTATTTATTTCCTCACATTCACAATACATAATATAAAGCAGAATACGGAAGGCTTCCTATGCATATTCAATAACATTATCCTTAGAACTAGTTTTCTAACCCATTTAATTTATTATTAAAATAATGCATCTATAATAATATTAATATCTTTAAATATGTTAACAATTGAAATTAACAAAATATATAATTTGTTAGTATAATATTATCGTCAGATCATAACAAACTCAATATATTTTTTATTGTGATCACAATACGGAGGTGAGCTATATTCAATGGATATGATTGGACCTTTTTTTTCTTTTAAAAATATCTTTTAGGATTTTAATTTCGGTTTTATTAATTACAAATATTTGGAGAAAAAGGGAATGGAGTCTCATTCAAGCTTATCATGTGAACCCACACATTTATCATTAGGTGTTGAAGGCATGACTTAGGCCAAGTTGGTTCTTTCTTTGTAATCACTTATAAAAAAATTTTAAAAAAATAAATTAAAAAAATAATTGCTAATATTTTTTTAGTGATTAAAAGTAAATTAGAGTTAACATGTAAGCTTAGTTTAATTTCAAGCCTCCTTTCTCATCTTTTATTTATTAAAAAAAAAAATAATTATTGATTATATGATGATAGAATTTTTTTTAATTATTAGTATCTTAAAAATATGTCATATATTTTATTTATTTATTTTTATTTTTTAAATATACAATAAAAATATATAATAATTTTTTAATTCTTTTATAGATTTAAAAAATTTTACTTTAATTTATCTGATAATAATTAAAAAAAAAAATGCATTCCTCTTTAATTTCCATTCTTTATAGAAACACTCTGCAATTGAGCAATTTTGAAAGCCGAAAGCCTTTATATATATTTTTATATTTTAGTCATATTCTTTTGACCTTTATGTATCACATCGATGTTGTCTTATTAGGCAAATCTAATTAAGACTTTGTTTGTTGTTGGACCTGGTAACGGGTAAAATTATCGGTTTAATATTTAAATTCAAGATATTTGATTTGAATTGGAACAAGTAGGAGATCAATTTTAGTAATTTAGATTAATATTAAGTTAAATTCAAATTATTATTTAAATTACTAGCAAATAATTGGTTGAAGTGATGGATATTCTCTTCTAATTTAAGTAAGGTTTTGTGTATAAAAATACCCCGTAGAAATTGCTTTATCTCTGTTATAATACCTCAGCTAGCTCGAACTGAATCAGTTAAAGCTAGTGAGTTTTTAAACACAATAGTTCACTCAAAAAAATTATTCCTTAAATTATAAAATAGTTTTATTAAAATTTAACTATAACAATATAAATCTTAGTATAGTTTCTTATATTTTAATATATTATAAATACTAAAATGAGTTATTGAGTTCATCCAAACCCAAATCAATCTTGAATAAATAATTTATTTATATTTTAAATTTAACTTGACTCAACCCGATCCATGGAGATGCTCATAGACCAGGTTACCCTTAAGTTCGGTTCAGTATTTGGGAAGATTTGGGTAATTTAGGCTTGGATTTGAGTGAAGAATTAACTCCGTTTAAAAAAAAGGCCAAGCCTTAACTTTTACTTTCAAAACTCGAGCATGACATATTTTACAATTATACAATATATGTATTAATTTTATATTTTCATATATTAAGTAACTTTTATCATATAAAGAATATATATAATATTATAATATAAACATTAAAAAATATGCTAAATTATTTAAATTTTGAAACTTAATAGAACAAAAGTATTATATTATTAAAGATTAAATTTTTAAAAAAATATATTTTAATTAAATTTTTAAAAAATATATTTTAAAAAATAAATTAAAAATAATAATCAAAGTACACCTAAATAGGCTTAAATTACTTATTTACCAATATAAACATACTTAAATAAAATTTAAAATTATATTTTGAGACGAATCAAACTTAAACAAATATAAATGATATTAATACTAAATTTTAATATGAATCGATCTAACCTACAAACACATCTACTTATCCATAGGCATCTCTCTTTCTTTTTTTTTTTTTTCACTTCTTTTATTGTAAAGCAATTTTTGAATGTTGTTGCTCCGATATTTGGCCAAAAGTCATAGTGGACGGCACCTAATTTTTTCTACTGTGGACCGTAGGGGAAACATATATTATCTTTTCTTTTGTTTGTTACTCCAAAATTGAGAATGTTTGAAAAAATGATAATAATAATAATAATAATAATAATAATAATAATAAAAGTAAGAGAAGTTTTGAAATTTGTTTAAAATTAAAAAAAAAAAACCAAAAACAAAAGTAATGGTTCGAAAGGATTCGATCTTTTACAATTTGTTTTTGCAACTTTGATTGGACTTTTTACTTACCACAGAATTCTAAGAGTCGCGTCATTGATCATTAAATTATGATTATTAAAACCATATAGAATATTTTGCAGAATATTTCAATTGATTCTAATAAATCACGTGGAGTATGATATCACACCACATGTTTATTTTTTTTGATGAATGATGAAAGATAGGAAAACTTAAACACCAATTATTTGTAATTATATATGATATATTGTCTAGTGATTTTTATTTTTAATTATATTAAAATATTTTAAATTGGAATATGGGACTCTAATTATAAAGAACAAAAAAGACTGATTTTCTTTCACATTAAATTAATTATTTTTATTATGACAATGTTTGGGGATGCCTAAAAGGCTATCAAAGGATTGCCCCCATCCTATATGTGATCTTGATGGATGCATCTCAACAATGAAATAATGTAACAAGCAAACTCAAGTGATGGGGGTCGACAAGTACAAGTGGGCATTGGATGCCATGTGATATGATGATGGCATCCTAATTAAGTTTAATTGTCACAGCCAATCGTGGAATGGGAAGGGATTCTGAATCCCCCGAAAGCCAGGCCTAAGATTCATTACCAAATACGTCTGTCACGTTTTTATATATTATCGAAGGAAAAAAAAAACAACAACTTGCTGTTAGCTGGCGGAGACACGAGAGAGAGAGAGAGAGAGAGAGAGAGAGAGAGAGAAAGAGAGAGAGAGAGATGAATTAGAGCCTTTGATTGCACCTTCGGCTGGCTTAAATGAAAATGTAGGCAGGTTGGCAATCAATGCCAGCTCGACCTGCCAACCGTTGCTGTTGCTAGGATATACATATAGAATTATGAGGATCTACAAATTAAAAAAAAAAAAAGAAAAGGAAAAAACGCTGACAAGTAAACGTCATACAAATCTGAGTTGGCGAAATATGAAAATTATTTCGTAAACATCATTTATATGTGCACAAGAATTAGTATATATAACCTATTAGCACAAGCCGGTCTTCAATTGCTCCAGTTAATACGACTATGCTTTTATTTTTTACAAGTAGTAACTGTAAGTCTAAATGATTACACATTATTCGTATAATTACTTTAGAAAATCAATTGCAATATATATATATATATATATATTAGTGTGTACAACATGACCAAACCATTGATTAATTAAATTAATTTATCATTGAAGGTTTGATAACCATTCTTTTGATTTTTTTTCTTACAACATTTGCCAAAAATAAACGTTGACATGTTACTTGCAATAAAAGGTAAACTAATTTGGTTACTTTGACATTTTATTATGCTATTTTCCCCCTTTGACATTCCATTAAAGCCAACTTGTTTGCTTCAATTTGAGGTATACATTAAGCTTTAAAATATTTTTCAAAAATATTTGCTAGATCTTAATATGGGTTGGGTAACTCATTCAACATGCCCGGTTTAGTTTGAATTGAATTGGATTTGAGATAAAGATTTTTGTAATCCGAATCAATTTGATCCAATTGTAAATGACAAAATAATTTTATTTAAAATTAATTATAAAAATATATAGATATTAGTTTAAAAATATTATTTTAATATTTTACATATTGTAATTACTAATAAAATAGACTTCCCCTAAGCAAATCTAAATAAATTTTTTTAATTATTATTCCAGCATATAGACAATGCTTGCTTAATATTCGAACTTCTAACTATGTGAACTTTCATGTTAATATATAGTTTGACTTATTACCATGGTTTTTTGTACGGACTCCATTGAAATATTCAACTTAGAATTGAATGAATGAATCCTTTGATTTTATTAAAGAAACACATCTTGTAATGCAAAAATAAGTTCTTTGCATTGTTGGATTGCTTGTTCTGCTACTGTTCCGGCCGCCCAAGTATCTATTGAGAAAGGTCTTGAAAGAGTTCCTAATGGGAACAACTAACTATCCGATTAGAATAGATAAACACTTGCTCAGGTTTGAACAGTATCCCCAGCCGATGTTATCGCTAGGTCAACGCATGCTAAGTACCAGCAATGAAGAAAAACAAATTAAAAAGAAAAAAAAAACATTTGTAGACATATTCCAGCCTTACCAATAAGGCCTCCATTGTTGAGGACTAATCTTTGTTCTTTTCTCCACACTATGGGTTCCTTCTTATTCTTTATCGTTTGTTTCCTCTTCTATCCTTCTGTCTCTGGGATTTCTTTCTCAGAATTTATCTACCCAAACTTCAGTGCCTCATACTTTCATTTCATTGACGAAGATGGTGCTTTCTTGTTCTCTCGTAATAGAGCATTCAAAGCTGCTATCTACAACCCTGGAACTCAAACCGAATTTTACTTTTGCGTCTTACATATTGAATCCAATACTATCATCTGGTCAGCTAATCCGGATTTTCCTATCTCAAACTCGGGTGAAATGGATCTTACCGTCAATGGAATTAGCATTGCTGATTCAGATGGTAATCTCAAATGGTCAACTCCGCAGTTACAAGCAACAGTTCATGCATTACTGCTGACTGAAATGGGTAATCTTGTTCTGCTTGATCAATTTAATGGTTCCCTTTGGGAGAGCTTCCACTATCCAACAGATACAATTGTGCTTGGACAACGGCTTTCAGTTGGGGCAAATCTGTCGAGTGCTGTATCAGGAAGTAACTTGTCAACTGGTGATTACAGATTCATGGTTACTGCTTCTGATGCAATATTGCAGTGGCATGGACAGGAATACTGGAAACTGTCAATGGATACCAAGGCCTATATGAATTCAAACTACGCTGTTGAGTATATGGCAATAAACAAAACAGGCCTTTATCTCGTTGGTGGTAATGGATCGGTTGTTGTGATCCAGGTTAACTTGTTGCAGACCAGCTTCCGGATTGTCAAGTTGGATGTTTCAGGTCGGTTTATTGTCAGCAGTTTTTCTGGTGGCAAATGGGTTCAGGAATTTGTTGGCCCAATCGATGGTTGTCAAATCCCAAACTACTGTGGCACAATGGGATTATGTACGGGTGACTCTGCCTCAAATTCCTCCACTTGTTCATGTCCATCTGGTTTTTATTCAGCTTCACAAAATACTGGTGGCTGTTTGCCAAGTAATACTTCTTTTTCTCTCCCTAATGCTTGTGATTCAACCAATAATGTTAGTGACTCCAATTCTTCAGCAGTTTCATATCTGAGGCTAGGCGATGGGATGGAATATTTTTCTCTTATTTTCTCCCAGCCTGAAAAGTCTGGTGTAAACTTTTCAGTTTGTCAAGATTTATGCTCGGAGGATTGTGCTTGCTTGGGAATTTTCTACGAAAATTCTTCTGGTTCATGCTATGTGCTTGAAAACGAATTAGGCTCCATTATATTGAGCAATACAGTTGAACATGATCTTCAGGGCTATGTTAAAGTACTTGTTGGACCTACTTCAACAGATTCCGGTGGCAGCGACGACGGTTTTAGCAATCAAAGTAAAAAGTTTCCTACAGCAGCTGTTGTGCTCTTACCTTTCACCGGGTTTTCCCTGTTAGCTGCTCTGGTTTTCCTATGGTGGAAAAGATGGGTACTCGACAAATCCGTAGGATTAAAATTAGGCCACCTGAACTCACTTTCATCCGGAGATCTTGATGCCTTCTACATTCCAGGATTGCCCCAGAAGTTTAGTTACGAAGAAGTTGAGGTGGCTACTGATAATTTCAAGACCCTAATAGGATCAGGTGGTTTTGGTACCGTCTACAAAGGTACACTTCCTGATAAAACTGTTGTGGCTGTCAAGAAGATAACAAATCCAGGCAATCAAGGGAAAAAGGAATTCTGCACAGAAATTGCAGTGATTGGAAACATTCACCATGTCAATTTGGTCAAATTGAGAGGATTTTGTGCCCAAGGGAGACAACGTTTTTTGGTGTACGAGTATATGAACCGGGGCTCATTGGATAGGACCCTCTTTGGCAGTGGCAGCACTGCCCCTGTCTTAGAATGGCAAGAGAGATTTGATATAGCACTTGGAACTGCTCGTGGGCTTGCGTACTTGCATGGCGGTTGCGAACAAAAGATCATTCATTGCGATGTCAAACCAGAAAACATTCTCTTGCATGATCATTTCCCGGCGAAGATCTCTGATTTCGGGCTCTCAAAGCTTTTAAGCCCTGAACAATCCGGTCTTTTCACAACAATGAGAGGCACCCGTGGCTACCTTGCACCTGAATGGCTTACGAACTCCGCCATTTCCGAAAAAACTGATGTTTATAGTTTTGGGATGGTGCTGCTCGAGCTAGTGAGTGGCAGAAAAAATTGCTCATTGAAATCACACAGTCACAATAGCATCAACGACACCAACAGTTGTGGAGCTAACTCCTCATCTTCATCAGCAATGGGATTAGTTTATTTTCCACTTTTTGCATTAGAGATGCATGAACAAGGTCGATACTTGGAGCTCGCTGATCCGAGACTTGAGGGTCGGGTAAACGACAAAGAGGTGGAGAAATTAGTGCGTGTTGCTTTGTGTTGCGTTCACGAAGAACCAGCACTTCGGCCAAGTATGGCCACTGTCGTCGGGATGTTGGAAGGAGCGCTTCAATTAGGTCAGCCAAGAGTGGAATCCTTGAACTTTCTGCGCTTCTATGGCCGCAGATTCACCGAAGCTTCCACCATAGAAGACGCAAATCGGCAAAGTGATTACATGCCATTTCAACAAGAAAATGCTAATCATAGCAATACAACTGGACCAAATACCCGCCTTTCTTATGTCTCTTCACAACAAATCTCAGGCCCCAGATAATATAAAAATGGTTAGCGAAGCTCAGTCAATATGTTCTGAACAAGAATTGACAATATATTGTAATAGTTTCCTGAAAAGAATCCAAACGTAGGCGGATGGTTGGCTGTATTTTATTCGGCTTTTTTGCAAAAATGATTTCCTTGAGAAACCATTAGGATCACGGGAAACTAGATGTTCACCTTGCCTTGGTTTTGCTCTAGGCGGCTGGCACAATAGGTGGTTCCCATCAACCTGATTTGTTCTTTCATAGTTCAGTTATATATACGTATTGTACATGTTTATTTTGTCGGGATCAGTTTTTATTTGTGCAAAATTAATTAGATTTATAAGTTTTTACAATTTTATGTACGATGGATATCTTATTAAATTGATCTCAAAATTTAGTTCATAATAATTCATGTAGTAACGGTAAAGATTGAAATCGATTTAATATTTATATCATATCAATTAAGAATATTATCTTTATATATATATATTTAATAATTAAATTTTTATATCAAATAAATAATTAAATATTTTAAAATTAACTTAAAATTTAATATGTTTAATTTATATAAATAAAATATAATAATCTAATTAAATGAATATAAATAGTAAAAATTTATAAAATTAAATTAATTTTAAATTAATATAACTAGAATTTATTGTTCTTTTCATAGGATTAGGAGCTTTAAGTTACCGAACTACTTCCAGAAAATAAAAAATTTCATTAACGATTCTAAGCCTACTTAAAGTTGGTAATTCCTCCTTTCTGCTCAATAACAAGGTTAAATTGTATTACCAATTGTGAGGATTATAGCCTTCGACAGTTTTCTTTTTTTTTTTTTTTTAAATTTGATTTTTTTATCAAATTTGATATAATCTGAATAAATACCGATGACAAACAATAATACTATTTAATTTATCCAGACAACACTTAAAAAGAATAGTAAATTTATAAAAATAAAAGATAAAAATATTATTTTTAATTAATTTTTTTAAAAAATATTTACACGCAAAATATTAGCCATTGTTTTAGATAATTCTTTTACCGTATGCCAAAATCGAAATATATTTTTCTTTCGTATTACCATAACTAAATAG
>JBBYHK010000015.1:9469679-9483373 GCA_038382065.1 Adansonia grandidieri | reverse complement strand
TATTTTATATAAAATTTTATACATTAATAATTCGTCATGTAGATTTTGATATATTTTTATATTTGTGTTGTGTTTATGTTATTTTCATGCATTTCATATTTTAATTATTTTCGTATCTTGTGTTTTCGTCGCGTAATCATCTTGTGTTCAAAATTGTCTCATGTTATCATATTCGTTTTCGTATTACTTTTTCGTGTTATTATTATATTCAAGGTATATTATCTAAATTTAGACACATTAATAATTCGTTTTATGCAGATTTTGAAACATTTGTCTATTTGTGCCATATTCATTATTTTGATATTGTGTTGTATAATCATGCTGTATCTAAAATTGCTAGATCTAATTAACATTATTAAAATAATTTTTAATTTTGTGTCACGTATTATATAATGATTGAGAATTATTGTGTTTGAATTAAATTTGATACGTTTAGATATCTATATTTTATTTTAAAAATTATCTTTAAATAAAAATATTTTATATAATTTATTATAATAATTCAACTTAAACGTTCAGTTCATTGACTTAAGAATTGTATTATTGCATTACATCTTCATCTTTTAATATTTCATAAATTAATGATTAAAAATAATTTTTTATGATTATTTATTGATTTTATTGCGACTTTTGATTTTTCTCAAGTAATCTATAAATAGTTTCACTTTGTAAATGGTATTTATAATGTGATTTGTTTATCTTCTATAATATTCTTTTTACTATATTTTTATTTTTTATGCTGTTCTTGAAATTTTGTTTATTCTTTTATTTTAATCAAATAGCGAAAGTAAATTATATTTTCAATAAACAATTTTCAAATTCTAAAAACTAATATTATATAGGTGTTTATGTATATATATTTATGTGTAAATATATATTATTTAAACATTTTTCAATAAATAAAAATTAATCATAAGAAAACTCAGATAAACAAACCTAATAATACTAAAAAAAAAAAAAACCTTTGAAATCAATCCATGCACCAATGTTATGGGTACAATGCCGATACGTATCAATTTCGAAAAAAACAAAAAGGAAAAGGAGTATTTTTCAATATAGATTTTTTTTTTCAGCAAATCTTTCTGGTCAATATCGTCTTGCATCAATTAGTATAAAATTTTAATTTTAAATTTTTTTTAAAACTAGTATTAAAGCTCCTACTTCATTAGGGTTTTTAAAATTTTTTAAATTTTTTAATTAATTAATTGATAATAAAAATAAATTTTATTTAATAATAATTAATTATTTAAATTTTGTATATAGAATAAAATACATGCCTTAAATTGATTGGTCAATATACAGATCAATCAGTTTATTAAATCATTTAAAAATAAAATAAATTTATTTTTAAAATTTTTTTTTCAAATAGATCGAGTGTAAATCTTAAATCGATATGAGAGTTAACTTGAGGACCAATGCTTTTAAATAAATCATTTAAAATTAAAAATAATTTTATTTTAATTTTTTCAAGCAAGTTAAGTACGGATTCAATATTGAGTTGCAAGTCAATATGTGAGCTAACCCTTTAATACATCATTTTAAAAATAAAATAATTGGTAATATTCATTCTAATTTTTTCTCAAGCAGATTATGTACGAATTTTAAATCGACTTGCAATTCACCCTGCTAATCAAGCCCTTCAAATGCATCATTTAAGAATTAAATAAAAATAATTGCTTAATTTCTTTTTGTATTTGTCAGGTTCGTTTCCTAAAGTAACCCGAGTCACCTACAGAATAACTCTATTAAATATATCATTTAAAAATAAAATAAAAATAAAAAATATATCTAAAAAACTAAAAATTATTAATAAATTAAATATTTATTTTTTTTCATGCTAGTTGAGTACGTATGTTAAATCGACTCGTGAGCTACTTTGGAAATCAACCCTTTGAACAAGATCATTTAAGAATAAAAAGAAAACAAAAATCATAAATCTAAAAAAAATTTAATAACATAAATTTTTTAGTTATTTTTCCGAGTAGGTCAAGTACGGATTCTAAATTAATCTATGAATTATTGTGCAAATCAACCTATTTAAATACACTATTTAACAATAAAATAAAAAAAAACACCTAAAAAATAATTAATAAAATAATTTTTTATTTTTCCCAAACGGTCAAATATAAATATTAAATCGACCATAAATTTATATAAGATCAACTCCTTACATCATTTAAAAATAAATAAAATATAGATTATTTATTATTTATTATAATGATAATAAATAATAAATATTTTTATTTATTAATTAATTTTTTAATTCTTCAATTATTTTGTGGGCATCCAATCAGATATATATATATATATATATATAATTTTTTAAGTATTATACTCCAAATCCACTTAATTTATCCAAAAATCTAAATCAATTTATTATTTGATTACAATCCGAATTTGCATCTGATTAAAAAAGCAATAACCATCGGAGATTCGAATCAACTAATTATCCAAAATTATTAAATCATGTTTTAAAAATAAAATATAAAATTAAATAATAACTAAACATGTAAATGGATATTAAATTTAGATACCTAGGAATCTATATGAATAAATTATATTGGATAATAAATTCAGATATCAAATACAATTCAACTAAAATTAATGTAGATTCAAATAATGGATAGCAAAAAGTTTATACTCGAATACATTCCAATTTTACTTTGCTATTTTTCTTTATTACTAATTATTTATTATGATGATTATAAGTATAAATACCTTTTAATAATGATCTACGTTAGAATTCTCCAATGAAACATTAAAAATGGGATAGAGGCCGTTTTCTCCTCTACCCCATAACATAGTATCATGATTTTAATCCACAGTTTAGTTTCAGCTTCACTAGGAATTAAGATTTTTTATGATATTAATTATATAAAATAATAATTATTTATTTAAATATTTTTAAAAATTTTAATAAATATTTATATATATTAAAATAATAATATTTTAATATAAAATTGAATATTTCAAGTTATATTTTTCTCACAAATAAAAAACTTAATTACTAAATCAATATTAAATAAATAACATAAAATTATAAAATAATTTAAAAAAAATCAAATGGCAAATTCATAAAAATGTAAAATTTAAGTTGATGTTTTATCAATCAAAATTTTATTTTCTTGTATCACGAGAGTTCAAATAAATCAATTACTTCTTTTAATATTTTTCTACCTAAAGGATAAAAATAATTATAAAATATTTTTTATTTTCTTATTAATAACTATTTATTGTAATAATAATAGATAACAGCTTTTTTCCATTCTAAAACTTACACGTTTTGCAAAGAAAAACTATTTTTTCTTTATTAATAATTATTAATAATAATGAATAATAATAATAATAAATAGTTTTTATTTATTAATTAAATTTTTAATTTTTTTAAATTTTTTTCTCATAATGCTATGAGAATTTGCATTCGATTGAGAAAATAATATTTTTTGGAATTTGAATTTGCTAAATATATAAATTCATTAAATTATTTTTTAAAAAATATAAAATTGAATAATAACTAAATATATACAGGGATATCGGATGATGTCGGATATTTTTATCTTCTAGCCATATAAATAAAGTAAGTTTGGATATCCAACACTATCCTAACCAATATTAAAGTAGACGTGTATAATAAATATCAAATGATTCATATTCAAATTACGAATAGCAAATATAATATTTGAATATACAATTTCTAAATCTGCAACAAAAAGATTAAATAGTGTTAGATATCAAATTTTTTGCCATCTGTTATCCATAGTCACAAAAGTTAATTTTTTTTCTTATTGCTAATTATTTATGATAATTGCAATACATTGTAAATACTTTTATCCGAGGAACTCATTTTATAATTTTATCAATAAACTTAAAAAAATATAAATAAATATACATAGATATAGATATAGATATAGATAGATTTTTTTAATTATATGATTCTTAAGACCAATCTATATACTTATATGTATTATAGATTAAAGTAACCTTGAGGGTTGCTCACATTTTTTTTTTATTTTTTTGAGATTTTTGTGCATTTTTTATTTTATATATTTGCGTTATCTTAATGTTATTTTTCTTATAATTGAATTTAAGTTTTTTATATATTTATATAAATTCTCATACCATAATAATTTGTTTTATGTTGATTTTGATACATTTATATATTTATGTTGTATTCAATTTTTGTGTTATATTTTATTTTAATATTTTTCTCATATTGTATTCAAAATTGTTAAGTCTAATTGACACTATTTAATAACTTTCAATTTTGTGTCATGAATTATCATGTTAATGTTGCCTTTCATATCATAATCGTATTTAAAATATTCTATTATATTTAGATAAATTTTGACACGTTAATAATTTTTTATGTAAATTTAGACATGTGTTGTCTATTTGTTCTGCGTTCATGTTATTTTTTGCGTTGTATCGTATAATCATATTATATTTCAAGTTGTCAAGTTTAGTTAATAATATCTAAACAACTTTCATTTTATGTCAAATGTCATGTTCATATTAATTTTTATGTCAAAATCATATTTAATATATTATACAAAATATAAGTCTCAAAATTTTTCTAAGCCCATTTATCTTTGTAAATAAATAGTCCAAACCTGTTTAGACATGTCTATATTATTTTTTAATTTATTTTAAAATTTTCAAAATTTAATATTTAATAATTTGATAAATTTAATATTTAATATTTAATAAATTTAATAATTTATTTTAAACATGCCTATATTCTTTTTCTCTCTTTTTTATTTCTTCCAAAAAGTTTGTAAAAATTGAAATGTTATCCATCTATCTTTAAGATTTTCGTTCTATTATTGTTCTTTTACAAAGAAAGAGAAAAAAAGTGAAAACGAGGAGCATTATAGTGAGTACTACACCGCAATTAGGTGTCACGATCATTGTGTAACATTTTTCAATTTATAACAATTATGGTACAAATCTTTTAAAGCATAGCACTTGTATAAAAATTAGTGATACTCAAGATCTATTACAAAGTTACTTTTAAGTTACGTAACGATCACATTTTAAAATTATATGTATGTATTTTGTTAAATTATTAAAAGTTATTTATATATATATATGTGTGAAATATAATTTTAGATTTTTTAATTATTTTTTTTTTAATTTTAAATAACATAAATAAAACTTATTGATTAATTATTATAAGTAAAATTTGAATATAAGAAACATTATTTTGCTAAATACTTTTAAAATTAATAAATCTGAATCATTAGAAATAAAAGTTATCTGTAAATAGCATTAGTAACTGAATCATTAGAAAAATTTTGGGTTTATAAGAGTTTGAACATTTTTAACTTTTATATCTATATAAATATTTTCAAATATGAAATAAATGAGATTAAATAAATTTTATATATTAAATATTCATCAATTATATATAATGTTCTAAAAAAACTTTATCAAATGTAAGAAGATTAATATCAGTTAAGTATTAAGGCTAAAATTTTTTAATGATTGTTAAATTTATGAATAATTTTTTTAAATATTCATTAAATTTACTAGTAATTATGTATAATATTCATTAGATTTAAGATCAATATTAGTTTAACTCTTTTTATAAGCTTATCTTATATACGAACTGATACAACTCTTTTCGGCGGGTATAACTGAAACAGGCTTGTACCTATCGATACGGCCGATGTAAACCGAAATGAAATCAACTATTACTGATACCGTTATATGTCGAAATTGATATATATTGATCGATACGGGTACGATGCTGATAACACTTATCATTTGACTTATAACATTATTTTAGAATTTTATATATAGTGTTAGAAAAATATACACCCACTATCTGACTGAAAAAAAAATTTTTAAAAATAGAAAATAATTCAAAACTAACTAAATAGTTTGATAAGATATCAGAGGAAATGAGTTGTTGTCTAAATATACGCATAATTTCTTAAAATAAAGTATATAAATAATATTAATATTACTGTTTTAATTAAGATTTTAATTTCTTAACCGGCTTGATTTTTTATTAATTTATAATACTAACTCGATCAATAAGTTTAAAAATGATTTTTTTAAAAAATATTATTATATTTTAAAAGAAAATAATGAGTGTTTCTTATGAGGAAAATTAAATAATATGTTAAAAATATAAGTGAGAAGTCACTTTTTAAAAAAATAAAAAAATGCTAGTAATTTTTTAATGAGTACCTATTTTTTAAAATTATAAGGGTTAAATATCTTGATTCAATCTATTTTTATAATTTAAATTTAGTTTTTTTTTATTTTTTAATTATTATAACTTTGAGTTAACGCGAAGTAAATTGAACGGTTTATATATTTATATTATATATTTATATTTTATTATATTATAATTATAATAAATTTTATATTTATATAAAATTTGATAATTTAATAATTTGTATTATATAAATTATAAAATATTTTATATATTTATAATATTTTATATTATTCTTTTAAATCATATTATAAAAAAAAATTATTTATATTAATACGATAAAAAGACTTGACCAAGCTGAGGAAGACAGTGGACCAAGCTGCTTCTTTTTGGTCTAATATATTTATTATTTTAAAACATATTATATTTTATGTATACAGTAGACATGTGCTAGATAAATAGTATAAACAAATCAAGAGCATACATCTGGAGTACGATAGTCTTAGTAACTGGCTTGGTCAGAGCCTTCCTAGTTTCAGAGTTCAGACACAGACAGAACTTTAATATCTTCTCAAAAAAGACCAAACCAGAAGAAAGGAAACGAAAAATCAAAAGTATCATATCTGTTTTGCATGCCAGCTTGAAATGCCACTTCCATGAAACCAAAGAACAGCGGCAACAACAGCAGTGGTAGCACTGGCTGCAGCCTACATCAGCGAGACTAGTAGCGGAACCAACTGCAACTCTCCAAACCAACCTCCTGCGCCGCAGCAACCGCGTCTTACTCCAACTCTATCTCAAAGCCACCGCCACCGGCTTCGTTCTAATACCCATTCCTTTGTCCGCCCTGAAAAACTTGGTCCCGGCCTGAACTTCCGGCGTAATCTCGAGGACTTGTTGGTTCTTTCACTTTTGTGCGTTTCCGGCTTGTTCGTTTGTGTCGGTCCATTTTCTGGGCTTATGGGTTACGCTTCTGTTCCTGGATCCGTGTATCTTAGCCATGAGAATTTCAAAGGCTTTGGGAAGATATTCGCTTTGATAATTCTTCTACTCTTAAGGTCTTCTTCTTCCACTTCTCTCTAGCATTTTGTACTTTAAATATTTTTTCCGTGAATGCTTTATGGTTGCTGCATTTGGTGTTTATGATAATACTGAACTTGGTTGCTAGATTTTTGACTATAGAGGCTAAATTTTGATTTGAATGTAGTTTTTCTAAGTAAATTAGTGGGCTATTTTTTGTTGACAATTTTGGCTTTTACTTGAATTGGGTGTTTCATAATTCTTTGCATTTAAAGGTTCAGGTTTGAGTTATATGATCCGTTGTGTTGCTGCTACCCTTTATTTGAGTGCTCTTTTAATTGGTCGCTGACTATAAATAACATAAGGCAAAGTTTATCATAAAATAATTTAGTTTCTTAGACAAGAAAGAAACTGGTAGTAAATGGAAATTGACCATGAAATGAGAAAGCAGAAAGTACTTTAAAAAAAATAAGTCGATTAGTGTAGTTTTAAACCATCTACTTGGAACAATGATGTTGATAAGAAATTTTGCATTTCTTTTGGCTTATGCATCATATCAAACAGCATCTTTAATCTTTTTCTGCATTTTTTTCTTTGTATACTTGGCTATTAGTGGTTACAACAGAAGATATCAAACTTAACTTTTGGAAAGGATCACTTTAGGTTGCAGCATAACAAGATATCTATTTATATGAGCTAAGTTGGAATTCTTTCTTTGGTGTATTAAATCTTCATAGAAAGTCCTGCTAGAAATGCGACACGGAAGTAGAAAAGAAATGTATCATGTTGTCTTTGTTTTTCTCCTTCACGTTTGGATCCCTTTCGTAGGATCCAACTATGAGATATTTCTGCAATAAGCTGAGATAATATACTTCTTCTTGCTGCAGTTGACCTCTGTGTGGAAATATAAAAGAAGGCTGAAAGTAGAGAAACCTTGACAAACTGAACAGCTAGAAATCATTTCTCCATCTATAGAACTAGCGTAATGGGTAATTTCTTACTGTTTCTCTTAGAGTTCTCTGATCGTTCATTTTCTTCAAAGAGTTGTTGATATTGAAGTTCAGGAGCAGCTGTTGCATGAGTTGTCTTACACGTTAGGAAAAACTAGCGAAGTTGGCATAGGAGTATAAAATTTCTTACCACTTTGTTTACATTAGTTTTATGTTTTCTAGTCATTGAGAAAATCAGTCATTACACTTCATCCAACCCCCCCTTGCAGATGATTTATAATCTTTGATGAGCTCTAGATTATTTTGATGTCCTAATGCTTGAAAGGAGAGGAAATGGGCTTGGATTTGTATTATAATTCGATATTTCTTCTGAATTTCAAAGCCTTCTGGCAGTAGCAGTTACTTGATCATTGATGCTAGTGGTGGGCTTAACCAACAACGTTCTGTGGTAAGCTATTATTTATTTTATTAGATTCTTACATTTTGGTTTTCATCTGTGCTTTTGCTTATTTTCTAAACTTAACAGATGTGTCTGATTCTCACTATTTGTTAGCTAAGTACCACATATGGTTCTGCCATCTGCAGATAAAACTTATTGTTTAATATTGCTTATCTGATTGTCAAAGTATTTGTTCTGTCATGCGCATGTAAACATTGATATGTTTTTTTTTTTCTTTAGATATGTAATGCAGTGGCTTTAGCTGGACTCTTAAATGCGATACTAGTTATTACTCAGTTTGAACTCAACACTCTGGAGAGATCCCTGGTATACTGTTATTGTCTCATTGTCTCCAAATTTAACTGAAAGATATTGACAAACCTGATGTGTAAAAATTCAACTGTTTTGCAGTCTGTTTGGGGATATATATGATGTAGATCACTTCATAGAAAACCTTAAAGTTTATTTAAACGTGGTTATGGAGTTACGGAAGGATATGATCACAACATTTCCAATATTCCAAATCTGCGTGTCCCAGCTTGGGTGCCTGTAAATTATTACTTGGGAGTTGTTTATCCCATTTTGAGGGATCAAGGGTATATACCATATTGTAACTTCTATACCTAATTTTTTTCATTCATAAAAGGGACTAGCAAGCTGTGAATTGAAGGGAGCACATTCTTGAATAATTAAAAAAAAAAAAGAAAAAAAAAGAAGACAACTTTGTTTCCCATGTTACTTGCAATATAACCAAAATTCTGTTCAAATATTCTTATGTTTTTTTGTTTGTGGTATATGTTTGACGCAGGGTAA
This sequence comes from Adansonia grandidieri, assembly GCA_038382065.1. NCBI lineage: Eukaryota > Viridiplantae > Streptophyta > Magnoliopsida > Malvales > Malvaceae > Adansonia > Adansonia grandidieri. The sequence continues at coordinate 9,473,988 of JBBYHK010000015.1, read as the reverse complement.
TCTGCATTGCTTATTTTGCTAGTAGATTGACAATGAATGTCCCACCTCATATTCAGTTGCTAAGATGCATAGCCGATTATAAAGCGTGGAAGTTCTCTCTAACTATACGGCACTTGCTGAGAAACTAGTGAATAGGATGATTGATAGGAGCTCAAGGACTGGTGGAGGATATGTTTCTGTCCACCTGAGGTTTGAGCAGGTATAGTGCCAATCCTTATTTTACTTTTCCTACAGCAAGCTATATATTTCCCAGACGAATCTAATGTGATGATTAATTATCTCTCTTCAATTTTAGGATATGGTGGCTTTCTCATGCTATGTTTATGATCGAGGAAAGACTGAAAAAATCGAATTGGATTCTTTTAGGGAAAAAGGTGGAAGGTGAAGTTTAAATGATAAGATCATGTCATTGTACCAGCTCTCAATTGGTGTCGAAGGAAATTGTCCTCTAACCCCTGTAGAAGTACCTAATCAAGTTGGTATCTTTTTGTTTCTCTCTTCAACTATAACTTATTTAAATATTCACTCAATACTTTTTTGGGATTTGGATTTATATTATTTAAAGCGAAGGCCATAGTCCTATACCTACAGTTGCAGTATGAATTTTTGAGCTCTTCAAATTGTTCTATTAGTGTTTCTATCAATTATTTAGTTTGAGGTGCTACAATGGTGTAAGTGAGCCAGTCCTAGTTTGAACTTTAAAGCTGTATAAAAAATAAACTCACTGATGGAAGGAAAATAACTTTGGAGATAGCTGAAATGGAGAATAAAGTCCTACATAATGATTTGGTTTAGGCTTAGGCTTTGTTGTGTTGTACATTCTTCCAAAATTTCTCGGTATATCTTATGTTTTTGGGGCTTGGATCTCTTTCCATATTTACCATCTTCCTGCATTATTAGACCATATCTTTCTTCCTTGACCATTTTCTTTATAGAATGAATGTTGCGAGTGAGAACGTGCTTGAGTACCTTGTTATTGTTATATTTATTTTTGAATTTCTTATTTTCTTGAAATGGTGGACAGATATATATTTGGAAATTTTTTAATATCTCAGCTATTCAATGTAATTATGCTCATCAAACTATAAAAGAAATCTCTATACATATGGTAGTCGCTAAAATATAGTAATTGTTTCAATGGCATTTTATGCCACTTCTTCTCTAAGTTAACTGTTCTCGCTGTGCTATGGCATGCTTATTCAATTTTCAACTAATCTTTTGTATTTCTTTGTAATTACTGTATGGTATAATTTTGTCCAATGTTGGCAAATAATAACTCCTTCAGCACGATGGTTTTCTTGTCAGCATAGGTTGGACTGATGCTGCGTGCTATGGGGTTTAACAACCACACTTTGATTTACTTGGCCTCTGGGAAAATTTACCAGGCAGAAAAACATCTAGCTCCTTTAATAAAGATGTTTCCCCTTCTTTACACCAAGGAGTGTGTTGCTACACCTAATGAGCTGCACCTTTTGCGGTAAATTTTATGCCACCGTTCTTGCAAAATTTCAGGTTTGGGGTTAGTTTAAGGGGGCATAGTGTGAATATTTTCCCCTGTAAGTTAATTAGTTTCCCAAGAAGTCATCATTAACAGTTCTGTCATTCTGTATTCCAACATTTGTTATTCAGACTTGGGTGTGAGTTTCGGATATTAGTATGTGTCCGCTCGGGTATGTTTAGTTTTTCCAAAGTTTTTTTTAATATAGTTGAAGGGTCTTTAGAGGTTTATATTCTCATAACTATGTCTGATTGTGCGTCGGACACAAGTGGTGGACATGGTCCTTTAAAAAAAATGAATAGTTGCTGCAATATAGATTCCAGCTACTCAGATGCTACATGAGCAGTAGATTTTCTTTCTTACGAAGAGCTAATGCCTAAACTGAAATGCTAAACTTAGAACCTTTAATAATTAGTTCTAGAACTACATGTCTTAGCCTGCTTTCTCCCTTGATTAAATCCTTAACATGTATTTGTTCTTATTAACAGTACTCAAAGAGTGTTAGATTAATTAAGCAAGTTGTTCAAGCTTTGTCTAATTGCTATAATAACTACACTTTCACTCATCATGTTTATGATCTGTATTTCTGACCTTAGAGACGTAGGTAATTTTAGAGTCAAAATTTTTTTCTTCAATGAAATTATTGATGTATTTCTAGCTGAGAGGCGTAGGAATAACTAATTAATAGCTGGGGACTTAAAAGGGAAAATTTCAGTTTATTCTCTTTTCTTTGCCTTTAACTAAATGAAGCGTTGGACAACTTTACATGCTATCACTAATTCCTTTAGCAACAATAATACATGGAGAAATTAGACAACAATGCTTTAGCTTTCTTCTTTGTTGCTCCGACTCTTCATTTTTCTTAAAGTACCCATATCCGACACTTGTTTTGGACACATTTCTAAAACGGGTATGAGGATATGATCCTCAAAGGACCTTCCAAATACATGGAAAAACTTAGAAAAAAATTTACTTGTATCCGTGTTGGACACCTATCTATACCCGACACTCACACCTTAGCCTGAGTAATATAGGCTTTCTTTATATTTTAGACCTTTCTGAAACTGGAATATCCTGCTGCATCTTTATGGTTCATTTAGGTTTGTTCTCTTGTCAGTGAATGATTTTAAAGAATTGAACAAAGTGTTTTCTTCTATTCGTAGGAGGAGAATGGAGCAGTTTTCAAGCATGAGATGGACATAATGCTTGCAGACAGTGATCACAAGCGGATGACGGTACCCAGAGTTAAAAAATTCAACAGAAAAGCTTCCATATACACGTATCCTTTGCCAGAATGCGGGTGTCTCCACCGTTCAGATCATTCGATACCCAAATTAGCCGACATTGCTAATGTTCTCAATTCCCACCATGAGTCCACAAGATAATAAGTAAATTTCATATTTCAATGCCCATTACAGTGCAGTGGTCAACCATATACTTCCAAGTGTGTTGTTGCTGCATTTACCATCTGTCTATGGTTATTACACACCATTGTTATGCTATCTGATTCTGATCTGCAAATACAGATGGGAATTGCAGTTAATTAGGCGGGCAACGTGCAGGTTCTCCAACTTTGATCATGCCGAGAATTCCTACTCCGACAAAATGCAGATTTTGTTTTGCTTTCACGTTAACGTTGGTAACAAGATGGAGGTTGATTTGCAAACCCTGATCAAATGATCCAGTGGTTGACACGATTCTTTTTTTAATAGTCTCGCCTATAGCAGAAGCAGGAGCTGTTTCTTTTTACGATAAAGTTCTGCAAAAGTGCTAGTAGTACTGGTTCTCTTGACGTTTTCTGATATGGCAATCAGACTGGCTGGTATTGTCTTTGGGTGGAAATCCGATTGTGAAAGCTTTTGGTTGCTAAAATGAAGTGCTTGAAGCCCTATGTGATGAAAGGTAATATTTACCACTTACAAAAAGAAAAAAAAAAACATAAATTAATGGATGATCTTATATATAAGCCATTCCATGTGTTTTTCAAGGTGCAATCGCTGAATGCATGTTTTGATTCCTCTTTCACTGAAAGTCTGCCCTCACTTTACTCGACATTCTGTTGTGAGTTGCGAGATAAGGGTTTAAGAAGGCGTTGGAGTTTTGGTTTTAGAAGCACATTCCGATATCTAAATCCGTAAATGTTAAAGAAAGAAGAGGACAAGTAAAAGCTGACCAATAAAAGCTTCTTAAGCACGCTGCGCTTTTCTTCACTTCCTTTCTACCTCTAGAGAAATTCTGCGAACATACAATGATTTAAGTATTAAAGTATTAAAGCATGTTTCGAAGTTTAAAACTCTGACGCTTTTCTAACTTACCTTCTGTGTTTGTCAAATTCAATTTATCTTACTTCCAAAAATTATCTGAACTCACCAACTTCACCTCTCATATGACATCAACGAGTTATGTTATTTTTTTTTGGGGGGGGTTCCCAATGTGAAGTTGCCTGAAATCCTGGCAAAGCATGCAACTTCAAATAATTCAAACCTGATCTGTACAGTGATGACTTATCTTTATAGCATTCAGTCAAATAGATGTCTGTTTGCAATTAATGGTGCCCTGAAATTGTGGAGAAGAAGAATTTATGGAAATTTCCAAAAAAAGTAAAATGGATCATAAATTATTAAAAGGTAAAACCGAAAAAAAATATTTTAAAAAATAATAATTATTAAAATTATTAATAAAAAATAATAATTATTCTTTTATCCTGATTTTATTTTTTTCTTTGATGTTGCTCTTTTTTCTACTATTGCTCTTGCTCTTTATAGAAACCCACCCTTATATATAAATTATATATATGAAAAATAGTATTTA
>JBBYHK010000015.1:9453005-9469579 GCA_038382065.1 Adansonia grandidieri | reverse complement strand
TATTTAAAAATAATAAGAAATAAAAAATTTATATTAAATCTCAAATTACTATTTAAGAATAATTTAATATAAAAATACTTTATATTAAATCCTGAATTTAAAAACTAATAGAAATAAAATTATTTTATATTAAATGTCAAATTGTTGTTTAAACATAATAAAAATTAAAAATATTTTATATTAAATCTTGAATTAATAAATATAATATATATGTTATATGTAATATACTATATATTATATATAATATATTATATTCTATACGGGGGTTGTTTCCCTTGGTAAGTAGTAAACACGAAAATAGCCAGACTTTCTCGTGGATCTTTAAGGAGGGAATTAGGTGTAGTAAGCACATCAGAATTTAAGGAAATTTAATCATTTATCTGATGAGGGATTATCTAACTCTCAGATATCGTAATCTAGAGTTAAATCCAATCCTAAAGACACATAATGAGTGGTGACAAAGGCTCCCTGAAGGGATCTTTGAGATCACAAGCAGCACACATGTCATGGCTCTAATCGTGATCTATACAAACGGCAGTTGGAACCTTCTCTAGGCTTGGTTGTTCTCCAATGCTAGCTAGAAGGCACATAAGGCTTTAACCAAAAGGTAATTATGAACTACTTCTTCCTTCACACAATTTGAAAATGTTTTTAGGATGGTATTTGCACCAAAGAGGAGGGAAGAATAGTTCCGTAAGGAGGTTGGAAAGTGGCGGTTTGTGTGATTTCCTTCCTTAAGGGTGACTATTATTAGAGAATTAGAGATAATTTTATTTTCTACATTTTTTATTGTATAAGAAGTCTCTCTCAATGTGTCTCGGTTCATTAACCTTTCACTCTATCATTTAGTAGAAAAATTACCTTGATCTTAATGAAAAATAAAAGTGAAACTTTTTCTCTTTGAGGTAGTTTAATTTGATCAAAAGATTTCTCTATGTTAGCTGAATCTAAGACATATTACAGGCAAGGGGGTTTTGGCTTAAGCACAATAAATGTGTCCCAAAATGCATCTAGGTGCTCCATAGATAGTTTGTAAAGATAGGTTTCTTATAGGATTTTAATTAAATAATTAAAATCATTATTTAGCATATAAATAACCCATAACTAATTTATCTTATATAATTATCAAATAATTACAAACATAAGATAAATAGAAAGAAACTTAATTTGGCTAAGCTAGTTATCCATTATGAATTTTATCTTAATAAAATTTATATTTAATTAAAACAATTTTAATTCAATAATAATCTTGTTGAATACTAATTATCTAAATAATTAATATATCACAAGATTATCTAAGGGATATTATAATTAAGACATTATCCTCCTAGACATAGTATGTCCTAATTGATACATCATTTGCATAAGACAATCTTATCCATAGCTTAAAAAGAAAATAAAAATTTAGATTTCACAAATCTAATTTTTATGTTTCAAATTAAATCTTAATCGAACTTTTCAATTAAGTCCTCCATTTAATTGCCTTTTTTTTTTTCATTTAAGTCGAACTTAATTAAATCTAGGATCCAACAATTCCATCTTATTATGTGTGATTCACTAGATTCCCAACTTGTTGGCAATGAACATGATTAATCTCATTAATCATGTTCATAGATCAAGAATGGTCTCTAGCAACCCATTATGACCACCCAAATGTTGAAAAGTCAATGTGACCTTATTAAAACCTTTTAATAACTAGCCTATTAGTGTAATTTGTTCCTTTCACCATTTATCGTAGATTGAGCATAAGCATGGTTCAGTGTCTCATAATGCTTCAATCCATGTTAGATCTTTCAATTCATGGTTAATGATCATGAATCTATGAAGAATGATTCCTTATAATTCACTATGCTTTGGCCAAGGATTTTAATCCAATTAACCATAGGAAAGATCATTTGGGACATGTCTTCAATCTCACTAGGAGTGGTGAATCTTTCTGGATCACTTATCCATCTATCATATGCTTTATGCCATACCAAAACCACCTTACCATAAGCATCCATCTATTGTGGACCCATTTGTGATGGAATCAAAGCATGACACTCTCTATACAAGATAACCTAGTAGGACTGAGCATTCGGTCGGTTCGATCGATTTGGTCAAAAAAAACTTCAAACTGAATTAACTAACTTAGCTAGAGGAATCGACCGAACCGACCGACATTTTTAGCCATAACCGAATTAACCGAACTGACTAAATTTTGGTCGGTTTGGTCGGTTAGTTCGGTCAAATCAGTTTATTGGGTCTTGGGCTAATGGTTGTATATTTGGTTTGAGAATGGGTATAATTGGGCTATTAATATATATAAATATATAATTATTAAATATTAAATATTAAAGGTTCAGATAATTTGGTTAACCGATAACCGACTGAATTAACCAAATAAACTGACATAACCGTCAAACCAACTTAACCAAACCGAATTAATCAAATTTCATCGGTTAAGTCAGTTAAGTCAGTTTGAACCGACTTTTGCTCACCCCTATAACCTAGTATCATAAGTGTGAGGACTATTCACATGACTGACCCATGAGAACATATTTCATAGACACTTGAGTGACTAATACCAAATATAGTTCTCAGACGAGCCATGTTTAATGAGTTTGTTTCCACAAAACAAGCACTAATATGCTATACTTAAGTATCTCTATACTTCAACTAGTGAGATTAAATGGTTGCACGCATTAAATGCATGGAGGCTTAGCATATGTTGGTATTTGTGCATTACAATACATTGTCTTGACAATACGATGACCAAAAATATTTTTAGAAACATGGCTTTAATGCATAAGGATTTCATTATCATAACTTATTACATATATTTGCAAGGCTGTTGTATTTTATGGGTGTCACAACATAGCCCGGATACAAAACCTGACTAGCCTGACTTAAAATGGTGGATGTATCCTTTGTTCTTATATATCTACATATATCATTATTTTTTTTTATTTTAGGGCCATATCATTTGTATTATTTTTATTTTTTTGTGTTTAGGGACTGAGTTGTCAAGATAAATTGCTCACTCAACTTAAGTCCAAATAGTTATTATGAAACGACCATTTATTTGGTGTTGCCACCAACCTATTTTGGGCTAGGTGAGATTGGACAGTTATCGGAGTCTATATTAAGGGTTACAAAACCCATAAAAACAAACTCTAAGGCCTGTATTCATACCAGAGATCACCTAAAAGGGGTCTAGGAATCGATTACAATCACAAGTAAGGAACGACCTTCTCGTGATGCCCGGTAATCAGCACCTTATTAATCTTATGTTAACTTGAATTCTGATTTTTATTCAATTTCAATATTCAATATTTAATTATAATGTCCATATTTAATAAAGTTTTTTGTAACGAATTTATTATTCCAAATAAGAAAATCAGGCTTTGTTATATTTTTTAAAAATAAAAATATCTTTCGTATTCTTCTAGAAAACCAGAAGGACACGAGAGTTTTTATCATTATCTTTCATACCCTATTAGAGAGCTGATAGAATACGAAGGGTTTTAAAAATCAAAATATATTTTGTAACCTGTCAGGGGACCAAAGGAATACAAAAGGTTTTATTTTTCCAAAATTCAAAAAATCTTGATTTTTATTTTTTAAATGGATATCTTGTTAGTAAAATAATCTATAGAACCTTGCTCATATGTTGGGAGAAATTCTACGTACTATCTTAACATTGGAGACATTGCCTTAATTTTCAAAAATTTTAATTTTAATAATAATATTCAAAATTATCCTAAGACTCGATTTACATGAAAAGCACTAAACTTAATTCTAAGGACTCTAATTTGGTCAAAATGACCAACATGTGACCTTAAAGTACACCTTCAACCAAAAAGTGTCCCGATGACCCTAAAGGACTCGACTTTAAAATAAAATAAATTAATGAAATGTTCTTAAGGCATACATTCGACATATAAATATCCCAGTACCCTAAAGACTCTATAACCACATAGACAAATGAACCTATTCCTACTATATACCTTCGACATCTAAGTATCCCGGTGATCACATAAGACTTGTTCTAACATAAATTATTAAAATATCCCTATGGTCTACCTTTGACATAAAAAGAATCCCAGTAACCTAGAGGGATGAATAACTTATCCTTATTACGCACCTTCAATGTTTACGTATCCTAGTGACCATAAAGGATTCGGTCCTAAGGTAAATTACTAAAATTCTCCTAAGGCGTACCTTCGATGCATACGTATGTCGGTGACCTAAAGGGTTGGATGACATCATGAACAAATGACTTACTCCTAATATACACCTTTGACCTATAAATATCTCGGTGATCACATAAGACTTGATTCAAGAGAAATTTCCAAAATACTCCTAAGGTTTACCTTTGACCTATTAGTATCTCAATAACCTCTAGGACTCGAAAATGATATGAAATAATAATTATACCCTCCATGGGTAACTTAAATATTAAGATTGACCTAAAATGCAAAAATTACAAATAAGTTATTAAATTTTTCAAAATTACATTTCGTACTCTTATTAGAAAATCGAAAGAGTACAAATAGTTTTAATAATTTCTATACCGCTACAAAAGACCATAGGAATGTTAGAAATATTTTTAAAATATCAAAAAAGTCACATTAACTCTAAAATGCAAAGTTTTCTAAATGATCCCTAAAATTTTCTAACTTTACTATTTAGTCCCTAGACAAAATAAAATCATAATTAAACACAAACTTCATCACAAAAAATTATGAAAATCATACAAAAGATCATATAATAAATTCAGCCAAGTACCTATGGCCTTAGAACAAAAATTTTGTAGTTTTGCAAATAAGTCATTAAACTTTCTAAAATTACAAAATGGCCACAAAATGATGGAAAATGCATAAAACATATTCATACATATCAAAATAAAAATGAAAACACTTTCACGAGTTTACACAAGCAATCGACCAAGCATGGATTTACAATTTAGTCCCCACAAAATAGAAAATCATAAATTAACACAAAACGCATCATGAAAAATCACAAAAACTACAAAAATCATGAAAATGATTTGGCCAAACACCTATGGCCAAAAAATAAGTTTTTTCACATTTTGCAAAGTAGTCTTCTAACTTTTTAAAATTACAAAACGGCCCTAAAATGGTATAAAATGCATAAAACATATTCAAATATGTTAAACTAAGCACCAAAACATTTTTAAAAATGCCTATAAGCAATCGACCCCCTTATATGGCCTAAAAAATTTTTTGCAATTTTTACAATTTAGTCTCTAAGATTTCCATATTTACAAAATAAGCTAAATAAAATCAAGACATCACAAAATCAGCCCCTACATGATTCGGCTAGTGTGTTTTTTCAGCAAAAATATTTTTTTCATCACATATTTAATTTAAATATTAACATATATACATGTTAGAATTTTTTTTCTAAGCATGAATAAGCATAAAAACATAAAAAATAATGAATAAATCAATATAAAACAACATGAAAATATTAAGAAAAATTATGCTAATATATAACAATATACATATCAACAAACACAAATAATCTCAAAGAAAATCAAACAATTTTTAATAAAAATGAACTAAAACAACCAAAATCAAAAACTTTAATAATAACCATCATACTTGATCTTTCAACATGAATCAAAATTCATGAGCAAAATATTCATTGGGCTCATTAAAAAGAAGAATAAAAAAAAGAAATGAACAAAAATTAAGAAATTTATAAGAATTTTACCTTAGAAAAGCTTGAAAATCTAGGTATTTGTGTTTTTTTTTCTTTCTATTTTCGTCCTCCCACCTAAAGGACTTAAATGAAGAAAACCATCCCCTATTTATAGGGGATGGAGTTAGCTAAGGGCTGAAGAAACAGCCTTTGGCTGAATGGCTTCTAGCCATTTCTAAAATTTTCTACAATTTTCTTTTATTTAATATTTATTTAATTTATTTGATTTTGATTTTTTTGATTTGATTTATTTTAGTTATGTTTGTCTTTTGGTGAATTATGTCATCCATGACATTATCAAGGTCTAGAGGATTATAAATGACATTTATATATATTGTAAAATTATAGCATAAAAATTAATTAAAAAGATAAAATTAAAAAAATTATGTATTTGAAATAAAATTTCATGTGATCAATTTAATTTAATCTAATTACGAAGTAAATTTTAATGTTAAAAAAAAAAACCATTAAAAATTGCAAGCTCATAAACTTTTATGAGAAAAACCATTGTCGGGGAAAATTTTTACATGAAAAAATGCAAAACTCATAAAATAAATTAAATTTTTAAAAACTGATTTACTAACAATTTAATGAGAATAATTGATGAACTTTAAAAATTATAAACTTGAAAAAATCCTCTTGAAAAATTTACGGAATAGAAACCTTTGTATCTAAAAAATGAGAGAATTCTAAAAAATAAAACAAAACTCATAAAATAAATTAAATTTTAAAAAATAATTTAATATGAATTAAATAATAATATTTTAAGAATTTTAAGAATCATAATCTTTGAAATCTTCTCAAAAAAAATTTACAAAGTGAAAAACTTCGTATCTTGAAAACGAGAAAATTAAAAAAAAATAAAACTCATAAAATAAATTAAATTTTAAAAAATTGATTTAATATAAATTAAATAATAATATTTTAATAATTTTAAAAATTATAAACTCAAAAAAAAAATTTCAAAAAATTTACAGAATAAAAAACTTCATATTTTGGAAGCAAGAAAATTTCAAAAATTGTTCAAGTTCTATGAATTTTTATCCAACACATTAATAAAAATATTTATTTACAAAAATGATAAGTATGATACTCGCAGTATTGCAAAAAAAATTAAAATTTAAGACCTAAAATAGATAACTTGACACCTTGTAGTAAAAAATGTCAATATAATTTTTTTTTAAATTTTTTTGATTTTTTAGAGTGAATATCGGCATAAATACCATATTTGTATCGATAAAAATATACGACGATCAACTTTTCAAATTTAAAAAAAAATTCCTGAAAAACTCTTAAAAATGAAAACTTTGACCGTGATAACATTCGTAAAAATAAATTTCAAATTTTCATTATGAAGTTAAAAGTTAATTATTTTGGCTTGATATTCATTTTTTACGAGATTTGTATTGTACGACTCTTGAAACGGTGCTAATTTTGTCACATGCATATGCAGTCATTTAAGCACAATTAAATGGGTCTTGAAAATGTTCATTTTACCTAAATGAAGAATACCTTTATCAAGAAACTGCTTAGTTCTAGGTTTCAGATATTTTTAGACTGTCGAGAAAAAGGGGCCTGAATAAAATTAGGTGTATACAATGGGTTTCATACAATTAGTGGTTTCATGATAGTCAATCATGCCATTAACATGAAGGAAAACCTTATGTTACTTTAGCTTGTAACTAACATACAGTTAATTGACTGTGTAGTTTCCTTATCCCAATCTAATTGGTTCAAGGGCATATACTAACATGTCCCATTTGCACCTAAAATGATCATATTGCTCTAAGTATCTTGAATGAGGAATATGTTTATTCATATGCGATAATCTTTATTGTGAAGTTGTTAAACTATTTGGATCATAATGAGACCTTTGATTCTAGTCACATATCTCACTTGCGTTATAACTTTTGGAATTAACTAATTAGTTCAACAACTAACGATCCAAAACTAGTCATTTTCGCAAGCCTAAAACAAAATGATTTGTTTGATGGTCCATGGATATAAATATGTAACCACTAGTTTGGAACCTTTCCAAAATGGCATCCAAGTGTTTATGATTTGTTGTCTCTTAATCATGATTATTAACTTTTAATAATTCACGTTTACTGCCGCTAAATTCTACATGTGTAAGATTCTTGTAAGGAATTTAATTTAAAATCTTATTTCAAAATTTTAATTTAAGTTGATTTAGGACTTTTAGATTATTATATGTTTAATTGATATAAACCATATGATAAATAGAGTTTGTAGAATAATTCTATTATGACTTATTAAACTAAGGAAACTAAAGTAGCATGGCATTTATATATCAGCAATAATAGATATATGTTCATAACATTATCCTTAAAAATATCCTCATAATCGACCCATTATAGTTGAAATACGACATCCAATGTTTAATAAATAAATCATAAATGAAAGTTCTCAGTAAATCTCATAACTGGGGCAGCAAGCTTGATCATTAACTAGGTTACCTCCTCGTCTTTAGTCCACCATCACTTAGCTTTCTCCTTTTCATTGTCGTTGGTCCTGACAATATGTCAAACACATTTAGTACCAGCAACTTGGTATCATATACAATAAGAAAGCAAATGATTTCAAGGTTTATACCTAAGGTGGAAACTTCTTTCATTTTCTTTCCCTTGACTGTCTCAAGGTATTCTTTGTAGTTCCTCCTCCAATGATCGAGTTTTCCACAGTGATGGAAGTCTCTTTGCCCTTTCTCTCTTTTACTTTGACCCCACTAGTCGGCTTCAAACTATAGGCACATCCCATTTAGATTTCTTTTTCTTCTTAGTAGACTTAAAGGAAAAAGCAATCAAGTGGACAACCTTTTCATGGTGATGGATTCTTTGCCATAGTCAATATGTTCAATAAACCTGAGAAAGTCGTCTGAAGATGGTTTATGTTGAAGTTCAACAAAAATTGAGCAAAGTTTAAAGTTAGAGATGAAAGAACCAAATGGTCCATAACCCAACACAACTATTTAAGACATAGGATCTATCCTATCATTTTCAGCACGTGAGTCCTCACTGAGGTATCCTCTAACATCTTAGTTTGGAGTAATTCTTTTGATATGTCGAACCTTTTAGTGCATCTTTCGTTATCAAACAATTTTCTATGGTTTAAAATGATGTCTTAAGCTCTTATAGTCTTATGTTGTTTTTGGAGGTCAGGTGCCATATTAGCCGGCATCACATATGCGACATACTAGGAATCTTTTTAAAATTCCTAAGTGGCCTAGACTTCCTCACAAACATTAATAGAAGGCTTATCGGGTATGAGTTCAGCAAAGACATATGCCTTCTTTTCTTGTTTCAAAACAATTTTAAGATTGTAAAACTAGTCAATGAAATTTGGCTTTTGTTAGCATCAAATATGCTACGTAGTTGCAAATTCATTGTAATTTTCAGTTATTTATATTTTATATGAATAAAGACATGTTTTTGTTAATTACTTGCAATGGGTAATCGTTAAGTCAGATTTTCATACTATAATGATTATTTCTCGTTATTTTGTCAAAATTATAGCCTTTAATTATAATACGAGAAGTTTAACATTTGAATTTTTTTAATGAGTTAGGACCTCATTCATCCCTACATGAACTTAAATGACTTAACGAGCCATGCAAAAACTAATTGCGTAGGTAACTTAGCTTGCCAATTGCATTTTTGAGCCACCCTTAGATCAGTTAGATAGCAACTTTTTGCCTAAATGTGTCGTATACATTTTGCGTGACCACTGCCTCTAAAGCCATGGGGTTAAGTTGCACGCATTCGAATAATACAACCTTATTTGAGTAAAACCTATTTTTATAACTCAAGCAGTTTAGGCGATAAGGACCTTGAGTGACTCAACAAATCACATACGATCGAAACTTGTGTATTTTTGTTATGAACAATGGAAGGTGACTGGTCATGCCTAAGCATGGACTCAATATTTTACGAGGGATTTTTAATTAATTATTATTTATGTCTCATTGATTTACATTTGATTACGTGGTATTGGCATTTATTTGATCATATGTATATATATCTTATATATATATATATATATATAAACAAGATAAATCTAATACACGCAATCTACTATCCTAGGATAATTATGGACTTTAATCTAAATTAGTTTCCTTGAGTCATTAGAAAATTAGGTGGTCAATTTTCTAGGGATACCGTACATACACTTCACAAGTCATGAAAGTGATTTCCTTGGTCTTCATTTTGGCATCATCTTCTTTACACCTTGGAATTTATAAAATTTCTTAATTCTAGCCTAGTTTTAAATCATTAACCATGTAACAATTATATAAGTTTGAAGAAACCTTGAGTTAATTCGAGAGGAGTAAGGTGAGAAAAGAATTTTACAACCCTTGAGAATAAAGAAATAAGGCAACTTACACAAACCTTATTTATAAAATAAATACAAAAACAAAGTAAAACTAACCATCTATAACCTGGTTATACTAAAGTCTAATCCATAATCATTCATCATGTTTAAGAATTAAATTATAAACAACATTTATGTATAGCTAATTTCACACGATGATTACATGAACTCCATGCGTAATATAAACAAAACAATTTTAAAATATATACCAAGGCTTCCATAAGAATCAACCATAAAAGTTAAACATTGTTAACCTAGTTTCTAATTTTTAGGAAGTTTGTCTTAAACTGACATTACCTAACTTTTAGGTGATTTATCCTATTAGGACAAATTCTTCTGATTGCATGCTTATTAAGTTTCCAAAATTGACATTTTAAGGAGTAAAATCATGGTAACTTATTTTAATAGACAATTTATGAGAATTAGTTTCCAAATTTTGAGCTTATACTAAAATGCCTATTCTGAGAAATTACATTATCTTAAACCTTTCAGTCTTGTTAAGCCACTCTTAACTTTTTGGAATCTTATCCATTAGATAACTTTTATTTACTCCGACTAGAATTCATTTCTAAATTTGAGGAATTGGATTTCCAATTTTTAGAAATTTTACTTCCACTAGAAAACTAATTCCAATGAAAGTCAGATTCTAATGAAACGAAAGTCAAACTATAACGATTACTGTCTTCAATATAGGCAATATTTTTAACAATACAAATGGCCTTTGACAGCAACCTTTGTGGAGAATGTTTAAGACCTATTTTTAGGTTGTGGAAACATGCATTAGTTGCTACCAAAGATTCTTCCATAGCGGCAATCAAAATGGCAAAGTTCATAATTAATTTCAGCAACCAAATCAATCTGCAAAGCAAATCACATTCAATTCATTTGATGTCCTAAGGTGCAGCATATTTGTGAACTTTTCCACAAGGATATCTAGGTGCATTAGGCACCATAGTTCCTGCAAAGTTACCTTAAAATTCTAATTTTGAAATTTTTGCACACTAAGCCCGGTATTAGTTTTTTTTTTTTTTTAGTCAAAATGAGTGTAAATAAATTAAAATTAATTTTTATACATAATATATAAAAAAAATAATATAAAATATATAAAAAATTAATTTTTATAGCAAACAAAACTATAGAAAAAATTAGGCTAGTGATCGCACGATTGGTAGGCCAAACAGTAATGATTTTCAATGTTTTAACGTGTATTCAATCCAAATGAATTTAAAATAATTTTTGTTAAATTTTCAACCATTTAATATTGACTAATACATTTATTAAGCAACCTGTCCAGAATTAAAAAAATTTATATAAAATTATTTACAGAGTTTCATGGCTCGAAACTTAGAGATTAATGACGTGACATTAAAATCTTGATCATTATAAATTAGCCTATACACACATGCGTAATCCGCAACCTATAGGCTCTAATACCACTTGTAGGGATTTGAATCTCGATGAAGTCTTGCCTCATGCAATTATCAAATTTCAATAACTCATAAATAATACAAATAGACAGCAAAAATAGTAAACACAAAATAGTCGTACTTTCTTGCAAATTTTTAGGGAGGGAATTACATGTAGTAAAACATATAATAATTTAACAAAATTTGATCACTCATCTGATAAGATATTACCTAACTCTTAGATATCATAATCTAGAGTTAAATTTGATCCTAAACACAGTTGATGAGTGGCAGTCAAGGCTCTTTGAAAGGATTTTTAAGATGATGAGCACCACATGCATTTTACCTCTAACAGTGATCCACATAGATGACAATTAGAACCTTCTCATGGCTCGATAGTTTTCTAGTGCTAGTTAGAAGGCATATAAGGCCTTAACCAAAATGTAATTGTGAACTGCTTCTTCTTTTACACGATTCGAGAATGTTTTCGAAATGGTGTTTACGCCAAAAAAGAGGGAAATAGTTCAATTGATAGGCTGGAAAATGGTGATTTAGGTGATTTCCTTCCTTAAGGGTAGCTGCTATAGACAATCAGAAAGAACTCGATTTTCTTACTTTTTTGATCGTATCATAAGTCTCTCTAAATGTGTTTAGGTTATTAACCTCTCACTTTATTACTTAGCCGAAAAATTACCTTGACATTAATCAAAGATAATTTTTGATTAGATTCAATTACTTCTCAAAGTGAAACTCTTTCTCTTCGAGGAAGTTTAATTTGATCAAAAGATTTCTCTATGTTAGCCGAATCTAGCACATATCATTGGCAAGGGCATTTCAGCCTAAGCATAATGAATGTGTCCTAAAACCCATCTAGGTGCACCATTAGGTAGTTTGTAAAGATATGTTTCTTATGGGATTTTAATTAAATAATTAAAATCATTATTATCATATAAATAATCCATAAATAATTTATCTTATATAATTATTAAATAATTATAAACATAAGACAAATAGGAAAAAACCCAATTCAGTTAAGCTAACTATCCTTTTATGAATTTTATCTTAATAAAATTCATATTTAATTAAAACAATTTTAATTCAATAAATCTTGTTTAATAATAGTTATATAAATAATTAATGTGTTATAAGATTATCCAAGGGATATTCGCCCAAGACATTATCTACTTGGACATAGTATGTCTCAATTTGTACATCATTCGGATAAGATATTAAAAATTTAGATTTCATAAATCTAATTTTATGTCTTAAACTATATCTAATTGAACTTTTCAATTAAGTCTTCCATTTAATTGCCTTTTATTTAATTAAGTCAAACTTAATTAAATCCTAGATTTAATCCATCTTATTGTATGTAACCCAATATGTCCCAATAAGTTGGCAATGAACGTAATTAATCTCATTAATGATGTTCATAGATCAAGAGTAGGATCTAGCAACCCATCATGACTACTCAAATATTGAACAATCAATGTGACCTCATAAAAACGTTTCAATAACTAGCGATCAGTGTAATATGGTCATTTCATCATATATTCCGAGTTGAGCATACGCATGGTTTAATGTCTACTAATGCTTCAGTCCATGTTAGATCTTTCAACTAATGGTTAACTATCATGAATCTATGAAGAACAATTCCTCATAATTCACTATGATTTGGTCAGAGACTTTAATCCAATTAACCATAGTAAAGATCATTTGGGATAGGTCTTCTCTGGATTACTCATCAATCTACCATGCGTTTTATGCCATACCTAAAATCACCCTACCATAAGCATCCATTTATTGTGAACCTATTCTTGATGGAATTAAAGCATGAAACTCTCCACAGGAAATGACCTAGTATCACAAGTCTAGTGACTATTTATACGACTGGCACATGAGAATATATTCCATAAACACTCGATTGACTAATACAGAAAGAAGTTATCATATAGACTATGTTTAGTGAACTTGTTTTTTACAAAACAAGCACCCATATGCTATCCCGAAGTATCTCTATACTTCAACTAATGAGATCAAAGGGTTGCATGCATCAATTATATAAAGGCTTGGCTTATGCTGGTCCATGTGCATTGTCAATGCCCTATCTTAACAATATAATGACTATGAATGTTTTGAGAAACACATCTTTGATGCATAAGGATCTCATCATTGTAATTCATTACATACCTTTGCAAGATCATTGTATTTCATGGGCTTCATTCAATTAGTAGTTTCATGATAGTCAATCATGCCACTAACATGAAGAAAAACCTTGTGTTACTTTAGTTCGTAATTGGTACGTAGTTAATTGACTGTATATTTTCCCTATCCTAATCTAATTGGTTAAAGGCACACACCAAAAATTGTTGCAAGAATAATTTTTTTCAACTATTTGCTTTTTCTTTTGGACCAAGAATTGTTAAATTCAAATAAATCTAGAAGATTTCAGCCTAGCATATTTTGAATCTAAAACAATTTGAAATCTTTTTTGGACCCAAACTTACCAAACTGAAATGACTCAACCCACCCAATTTTATAACATATGAACTAAATGCAGCGTGGTTCCATTTTAGTACGAAAATGCTGAGCTTGACTTTGCTCAACAATTGGCCCAAATCGTGTCCGGAAGGAGAAACGTCTTCATCGAGAGGAAAAGATAAGATGGTCCTAGTGGTTAAAGGCTGGTCCGACCACTTACCCTGACCCAACAGACATTAGCCAAACAACCTCAACTTGTCTGGGTTCCACTAACAAGGTCGTAAGGCTGTGAACCCCACCTTCCATTCCCACACAACAATGCCAAATTGCCAAACAAAGAGCCAAAATCTCCTACCCTTATCTCTTGTTAGGCTGATTATTTATATCTAATACGAGTATATTTAATTATTTTTAAATTTTTTATATATTTAAAAAATTATATCTTCGTATTATCAAATTTAAATATTTTACCTCTCCTCTCCTCTCTGCCAATCTTATCGCTGTGGTTGACTGTCGTATAAACACACACATATTCTCTTCTTTTTTTTTTTTTTTTTTCATGTCACGTTGCTTTCTCTTCCTTCCAATCATTTCTTCTCTCTCTGTTAAGCATGATGCATAGGGTTTTGAGCTTTGTTTTCTTTTAAGCATGTTTGGATTTTTCATTTCCTTTTTGCTCTTCTCAATGACTGTTAAAACTGATGAAAGCTCTGAAAAAAAGCTAGATAAAGCTTGCATGGGATTGGGAGCAAATTCTTTGTGCTTCATTCCTTGGCGCCAAACCCTTGACTCATAACTCAGAAACTACTTTTCTTCAACTGTACGTACCAAACCAAATCTATAGTTTCATTTGCATTTTCTTAGAGTAATACTACTATATTACTCAACATTTAACCTACATCCATTTGTCAAATCTAACTACTAGATAATTGCTAGAAGTTAAATGTTAACTAGTGCTTAATAATACTAATTAAGATATTGTATAAAAAAATATATTATTAATACATAATTTTTTCTTTTTCAACTTAAATTAATAATATTATTTATAATTATTTGTGGTGACTCCTTATAGGAGTTTGTGCCATGACCCACCCAAAAATTTAAATTCTCTTAGTGTATATTAAATAGATTTAAAAGGTATTTTTAAATTAGCATTGTTAATTTTTTAATTTGTGTGATTTTTTTTTTATTTTATGCATTGCAATTTAAGATGATTAAAATCAAATCATTATTCATTTTTTATATTATACTAATTAATATAACTTATAAATTTTTAAAATTGATTTTCTAACTTTATCGATAAGACTCTAAAATCAAGTGCCAAACATGTTTTTTTTCCTCCTTTTTTAGCTGATTAAAATGTTATCTTTTCATATAATTTTCACTTATAGGTTATTAAAACCAAAAGTTAGATTGGAACCATTTTATAAAAGATTATAAAAATATTATAACTTCTAAACTTATACTTTCAACTTTATTATTTTAATATATTTTATTTCACTTGTTTTGATGAAAAATATATTGTTTAGTAATTGATATATTTATATTTTTAAGAAAAAGTTTTCACAATTTTAAATAATATGATTTATTTTATGTATTATATGTAAATTTATTTATTTTACTGATTATGTTTTTTTACAATTTTTTATGAATTCATAAAATTTATAATTTTGAAAGCTTACTTCTTTTTGTTAGAATATTGGTTGCAAATATATATTTATTTATATTTATATTAATATAATAAGATAAAATTTATGAAAAAATCGATATTTAATATTAATTGGCATCATAAAATTAAATGTTAAGATTGTCACCGCTAAAAGTGTATATATTTATATATTGTTAGGAAATCAAATGATGTTACATTATTAAAAAAATTTTAAAATAAATATAGATAATTTTATTTTTAATGAGGTATATAGATTTATACACGGATCAATCCTTTATGATTTTAGCCTAACCTCTTTTTTATTCTTTTTTGTATATCAAATGTAATAAAAGCAAAATAAAATTCCTTTCCTCTCTTTTTTTTTTCTTTTCTTATTTTTTTTTCCTATCAAACATAATGTTATTGTTTATTTCTTACAAATTAAATATTTAATTATTGAAGGAAAGACTGGACTAAAAGCATTAGTAATTTAGGAGATTGTGACGAAGAATTTCATATTAGCTATGCCCTACTTCATAATCATGTTTATGAGTTGTGACAAGCAAACAGGACCTCATTAATGTTGTCAAGCAAAAAATTCAAAGCATGATTCACATTTTGAGTTCACACCTTAAAAAAGATAAAACTAAAGGTTAAAATAACAACAAAAAAAGAATTTTTTTAAGAGTAAAATAGAGCCTTTAAATAATTTAAAATAGCCAAAGGCTTGGGTTCATATACTTAGTATATGGCACCATGTTCATCTTTAATCTCTAATTTGTATCAAATAAACTTATAATTTTTTTTACTTTGTATCTAAATAAGCGTAATCTTGAATTTGTATTCAAATAAAATTTTTAATACAAATCAATTTTTATTTGAAATGAGGATTAATTTGTAAAGATTATAACATAATAATCTTAAATAACTTATTGAATTGT
>JBBYHK010000015.1:9418662-9430322 GCA_038382065.1 Adansonia grandidieri | reverse complement strand
ATTTTTTTTTTATTTCTATTCCTTCTTTCTACTGGAACTGCCCTTCTGTAGACCGGAAATGTGGCTGAGATCCGCCCATGGACAGGGAGGCTAACCTTCCGCTCCCGCCGCTAGCCAATCTGGTTCGCCCGATCCACAGTCAGGACACGTCATCCTCCACGTCATCATCTTCTTCCCCTGCTGGCTTCATCCGTGATGTCCAAGCCGCCTTCAAGCGCCATCGCTCTCTCGGTACAGCTTCGCTTTTCCCTCTTCAAATATAGTGTTCTTCTGCCAAAACCCTAATTTTTGCGCAGTTACTATTTTAATTTTAGTTGCTTTTAGGGTTTTTTCCTGTTTACCTGTTCGTTTAGATAATTTCTTTTTTGTTGATTTCCATTTATCCATTTAGGGTACATATTTATCTCAATTAAGCTATTTTATTTCAGTTCATGGAATTCAAAATTTAGGGTGCTTATTCGGTTTTAGGTTCAACTCATTATGATTTTATGGTTGATGTCAATTAAGAAAATCATGATTTAATGGATGAATTTTGTTAGCTAATGAGATTATGTGAGTGATTCAAATGCAAATTTATGTCGGAATTTTGAGGGTTTTCCAGGTACAATTCAGACGAATGGCATAATGCCAAGAAGAATGGTTGCTCCCCAGCGTGCAGGTTCTAGAAATATGGGTGCCAATTTTGATACTAACAAATCTCAGGATTGTGTTTCGTTGAGTCATGGTCAGTTAGTCGAGGACAAAACTAATGCGGGGGAGTCTCAAGAAGATGCATCTATGACTCCACCTTCCATCACGGGAACTACCACCAAAACCTTTGATGATAATATCAACCCATTTGGTGTGGATCAGGATCAACACAAGGAGGTTGTTGATAAAAGAGAGAATAATCTGATCACTTTGCGGGATGTAGGATCTCAAAATGTTGATGGTCAGAGAAAAGTTCAGTTTTTAAATGAACACAATGTTATTGCCTATGGTAATATGTTTTACAATGCTCTTTGAATTGCTAGTTTTGTTTTTCTGGGCTCTTTTCTGCTATCATACTCTGCGACCTTGTGACAAAAATAGTTGAAAATTGAAATATAGCTGATTATCTGCAGCTTCTGAATTTTTCACTATGCCCCACAATGTATTTCCTCTTCCCTTTTAATCTGCAGGGGCCAATGATGGAATGGCCACTGGATTGGAGAACTTATCATCTCATATGGGTTCACTTGCCTTGACAGAAATGGAATGGAATGCAGTCAGTCAAGTAGAGTCATCAACTGTTGTCAATAATGAGTCAAAGCATCAGCATTTTCAGAACCCAGAATCTGAAATCAATTTGAAGTCTGATGGTGGGATCACTTCTTTGGCGAAAAAAACTACTATCATAAAAGATCAAATACATCAGTTAAGAAACTTTTTAGGGCAACCTGTCACTCAGTCTTCAGTTGTGGGGTCATCATGTGCTACCACAACATCAATCCATTCAAGTTCGGCTCCAATGCTTAACCTGACAACTTATTGCTCTCGTTCCCATCAAGGAAGAGGTTCTAACGTGGCAGAACCAGTGGGAGATTTTGATGTGAATCATCAATTTGTAAATCAAGGAGATATGTTGCAGCAAGAAACTTCAAAGAAGGAGATGAGCAGAGTGCTAGTTGATCAGGCAGCTCAGGCTTTTAGCTCTGGAAGTAATTCCCAACTGAAGGTTAATGAACTTGACTTGTCCAAAAAGCAAGAAGGAAGCTTGGCAACCCAAAATGAACTTTCAAAGGATTCTTGTCCTCAGAATGATAAGTCAATTAAAGGGCAAGGATTTGCAGGTAATGTGACTGCACAATCCCAGGCTCCTTTGTCGAAAGACTTGAATTCAGATGTAAAGTTAGAGCCTTCTAAAGCTGAGAAGCAGGGGAAGGGTACAAGTAGTAAAGGAGCATCAGCACCTCGTAAACGGAGTTACGATCCTGACTTGTTTTTCAAAGTGAATGGAAAGCTGTATCAAAGGCTTGGAAAGATAGGTAGTGGAGGAAGCAGTGAGGTCCACAAGGTCATTTCATCGGATTGTACAATATACGCACTCAAGAAAATCAAGCTTAAAGGTCGTGACTATGCTAGTGCATATGGATTTTGCCAAGAAATTGAATATTTAAACAGGTTGAAGGGAAAGAACAACATTATCAACTTAATAGACTATGAGGTACCTACTTCCACCCATAGTCATGTGTTAACTTCAGATATATTAAAAAGTTTTTCTTTTTGATTGTTTCAATTTTTTCATCAACAACACAAATCGAAAAGCAAAATCATTTGATCGAGTTGCTATTAAGCAGACACCTATATCAGTCAACGTTTTCATGGTAAACTAAAATGCTTTTATTAGGGGCCATTAACTCTGTACACTGTGAAGGTGTAGTGATATCGTTGGACTAACCGAGCAGTTGATATGCAGACTAATTTCATGGAAATTTCTTTTTCATATGCTATGGAACTTAGCTATGGCTTATTTTCTGCCGTTATGACTATTTGGAAAATTTTAATGTCATTGGAGTTGTTTACTTGTTATGGTCTCACAAAGGTGGGGGCCTGGGAGGGGGTCCATCACCATGGAGATAATTTTGTAGCTCAAATCAGTTGCTGAAATTTCATGATGATGCAGAGATATGCAAATACAATGTCACGGTCAAGTGCTCCATAGTTTACATAATAAAATTCCTTGTAGCACTCATGCATGTAAAATTGGATCTTGTTTGGCAAGAATGGTTATCATTTTATTATGATAAATGACTCGAACATTGTTGTTATATCTTGTCAGCTTTCTTGTTAATAGGATTTAGCCTGAAGCAATTTGTGGGGAATATTTAATGGTCTTTCTTGATATTAGGTGACTGATAAGATTCTGCTCCGAGAAGTCATGAATGGCTGCATGTCAAATAAAGATGGCAGAGTCAAGGATGATGGCTATATATACATGGTACTTGAATATGGAGAAATTGATTTGGCTCACATGCTATCCCAGAAATGGAAGGAAGTTGATAGCTCCAGTCAGACTATAGATGAGAACTGGCTTCGATTTTACTGGCAGGTTCTAAAGCTATCCCTTGCTTTGAGTCTATGTTGTTATTTCCTAATGATATTGATAACTTTTTTCAAATTATATGCATTAATCTTCTAAGACCATATTAAAGTTGATTGAAACTTGATAGTTGTAATTATTCTTGCTGGGCTTCTCTAATGGCAGTCCACCTAAATAAACATTTCTTTGTTGAGGCTAACAATTTAGAATCTTTTTGGAGCAAACGCTGCTCATCTCCTTTTCTTTGTGTTTACTTATTTGTATTTAGCTTTCACGTCAATTTGTTTGGCTATATCTTCTGTTTCTTATTTTGGGCATAAGTATTCTCTCTTTTTTTAGTTCACCCCAATCATCTTTGATAATTTTTCTACAAACATATACACAAAGACCCACATGCCGTAAGATGTTGTTTCTCTTTAACTTTTAGAGTTGCAAACAGCACAAAAGCTGAAGTTGGATCAAATGAGGATTTTGGAAAACAACTTTTTGCAGGCTAAAGTTTACAAGCTCTAAATTTGAATATCTAAAAAGAGTTGTAATGAGAAGTTGATAGAAAAAAATCAACAAAGTGTTTAAACATGCAAAGATATATTTAGTTGTTTCAAATAATTTCAACATGATAGCACATGTTTCAGTGCTGTGACGATATTTCCATGCATTCATTAGTTTCGTGACTGTACCATTTATTATTAATATAACCAAGTTCATAATGAGAAAAACTATTAAAAGCTGTTAAGAAAGAAATGGAGGAGGAAAATGAAAATTACACTTATGGCAAGTGGACAACGTAATGCAAGAGGTCCCTGTATAGCGGGGTCTAGGGTGGGTGAATGAGCCGCCTAATTACGTGTACAGGAGAGTTTTAGATTTAGGCACCTTACCCTTGCTTTCAGTTGCAGCTGTTTTGGCAACTTGAACTGGTGACCTGTAGGTCATAATAGAAATCTACTGTTGAAGGGTCACTCTTAAGAAAAATATAGGACTTTTCTTTTTCCTCAATTTTCACTGTATTCAGAAAATGAAGGCAGAGTATTTGTACTTTAGAATTTAGATATTTATGTTCTTATCAGCATGTTCCTCAATATTCTTTGGCGACTTCTGTTCCTGCCTCTAGGGGAAGTTGTATGCTTATTATTATCTTCTATAATGAGTTGATTTGATTCTCTTTTATCAGCAAGCAGCGGTAATTGATTTTACCTTTTTGAAAATTGTGTGCCGTTGGTTATGCAAAAAAGCAGAATATTCACTTTAGTTTGTTAAGCAATTTGCAGCAAATACTTCAGGCTGTCAACACTATACATGAGGAACGTATTGTGCACTCTGACTTGAAGCCAGCTAATTTTCTTCTTGTAAAAGGCTCTTTAAAACTTATTGATTTTGGTATTGCCAAAGCCATAATGAGCGATACAACCAACATCCAAAGGGATTCACAGGTATTCATTTCTCATTGTTCTCTCCAACTTTTGATTCAAAGTACTATTTACTTTATTTTGGGTTTTTTGAAAAATTTTTTTAATAAATTTAGTTTTTTTTTCTTTTTATTTTTTTAAATTATGGAAAGATATGGCGAGGAACTCGACAATGATAAGGCAATGACTAGGTGACATTTTTTTTTTCACTGGCCAAGTAAGCCACGCCATAACAGACTTAGCTAAAGGGCCAAAGTATTTGATTGAATAAGTTTAGGTACCTACTTGTGAATTTTTATTTTCTAGATGCCAATTTAACAAAATTAATATAGTATATGGGCTAAACAAGTATTTAATCTATAATTTCATGCAAGATAATGATAGTTAATGCACATTTGTTTACATTTATTATCTCATAGGTACTGCAATTCATATATGCTCTCTAGCGTCATGTAGCATTTCTCAATTTATCTCACGTGGTTGACCAATTGGTCAAAGAAAGTGCTTGATGATTTGGGTCTGTCATGTTAATGCTTTATAAGCAATATCTCTTAATACCTAGCATCTAAAGCTCGTGTAAACTACCATTGCAGGTTGGAACTCTGAGTTACATGTCTCCTGAGGCATTCATGTGCAATGAGAGTGATGCAAATGGAAATACCATAAAATGCGGCCGACCTTCAGATATTTGGTCCCTTGGGTGCATACTTTACCAAATGGTTTATGGAAGGACGCCTTTCGCTGAGTACAAGACTTTCTGGTCCAAGTTCAAAGTTATAACAGATCCAAACCATAAGATAACATATGAACCAGTTTCTAACCCGTGGCTTCTTGATATCATGAAGAAATGTCTTGCATGGGACCGTAACGAGAGGTGGCGGATCCCTCAGCTACTTAAACACCCTTTTCTTGTTCCCCCAGTTCCTCCCCAGCCATCTCTGTCCCAAGACCAAAGCGGTCAACTGCCTGAACTTATAGCAAAAGCATGTTCCAACAATCAAGATGCTTTGATGCTATGCTCTCAGCTTACTCAATTACTTAGAGATCTGACGTCACAGGTAACATCGCAATCACTGATACCGCGAGAACAACAATGCAAGTTGCTGTCTCAAATGTCAAAGCTTTGCTCTGAGCTCCAGGAACATCTAAGTCAGTCCGGGTAAGAGATTTGTAAAGATGAGAGTATGCTTCCCACAGCATTTTTTTTTTTTTGGCGTGTTGCAACGGTGTGAGCTTTCTTTCGGCCTACGAGTAACTACGCCAAATTGAGCTCATTTTCGGTTCCTTGTGTAATAATATGTAAAAATTGACATTGTGGTGTACGAGATGAAACATCATCCTTCAGAGGTTTAATGAATGTAACTGCCCATCAATCTTCCTGTTTTTGAATTGACGTTGGCAGTCCAATAGTCTCGAATCCTAATTCAACTGTTTAGCATTTGTAGTTTAATTATGTAAAAATTCAATCCGATTTGGAGGCAAAGAGAAAAGAAAAGAAATAAAAGTGACCGCTCGAGACTAACAACACTAGTCAAATTATGGGCAACATCAGTATATTCTAATGAAGTTAAAGAAATAAATTAAAAAAAAAAAAGAACAAATTGCAACTGCTGGAAACTACTTTTGAGTTACTTTGGTTACGATAGCTATTACATGATTTAAGTGTCCCAGAGTTACAACTTAAAACTCCATTGTAATAATTAAAGTACTATTAAAATTGCTCACAATAGACGTGTTTTGTGAACTTTATTAAATACATTGAGATTCTATGCGACACCGTTTTGTTTTGTTCATTGACACGTCATCTTGTCTCTGTTTTTTTCAGCTGATCAGTTGCAAATATCTTTTTACTAAAACACCTCTTCTAGACATTTTCGTGATTTTAATATTATTGTTTCTACCTTTGTCCAAACGCACTGTTTGTATCTTATTGTCATCATTGTAAATTTGAGAATAATTATGTTACGCATTTTGATCAAAAACAAAAACTTAATAGCATGAATTATTACGACTATTCATCTTAAAGGGGGAAAATGCGATATAATTCTTGTCGTTGCCACTTGCATTTTCTTAAATTTAAAAATTCATAAAACCAAAATTAATCATTTATTACTTTTTTAAAAAAATTCCTTTTTTTCATATTTATCTTAACTTAATAAACCCTTTAAAGTTACATTTGTATAAAATTGGACTTATATTTATTACAAATAGACAGAGTTTAATTTTGGAAAAATCATTCCATCCACCATCCAATGGCACATTTTTTTTTAGTGTATATTAAAAAAATTAAAAGAGTAATAAAAGAATAAAAGATATTAATAGACCATTTAATTTTTTTTAAAAAAAATTCATTTTCAATTTATAAAAAAAAATAAACTTTCTTAATTTTAATATATATTTTTCATTATTGCAGGCTAATCTCTGGAGTGGACTAAGCTTGAGCCCAACATTCCTAATTTAAACCGAAAAGATTGACCTAACTTCGACCCACCATAAAAAGGGATGTGTCTAAAGTCTAAACTCACCAAACAGGGCCCTCCACGAGCCTCACTTAAAATTAGCGTCACAGTTAGAGTGACAGTCAAACAATCATGACTAAATAAAAATCTACGGTCTCACTGGCGTCTGTGATGTCGATTCCTCGAGTGTAGCCGTAAGAAACAACTTCTACTCTTCGTTTTCTTCGTTTGGAAAACCGCCCTAACCGTCACTAAAAATCTTCGGTAGAACTACCCGTCTCCCGCTTCGCTTCGTCAAAAAGCTTTTTTGGATGTTTGTATTAAGCAGCCGCTTCCGGTTCATTTCCCTTCCCCTTCAAAAGCGTATTCCCTCAAGCTTTTCTTGCTCCGTCGCATCCTCAGGTAATTTTATTTCTGTATGAAAACCTTAATCTTACCTTTAATCCTTAATTAATCACTTTTCCCTCTCTCTTTTGTGTTCCTCAGCCATGGATACGACTTCGCCTTCTGTGTTGTTTTTATGCGGGAAATCATCTGCGGAAACCGAAATTGCCAAATCATTGAAAATCAATGACGCTCTTAATCTCCCAAACGGCGGCAAAGTTTCAACTCTTTTACGGTCCGAGATTATCAGTTTCCGATTTGGTGAAGATGCTTTTAATGTCGATTTGTTTTTGAATTCGCTCTCAACTAAGCGATTTGGTCGGTTCCTTATTTGGTCCCAGCTGTTGCCTTCCACGCATGACATCGTTTCTCAGTAAGCAAACGATCAAACGGCCAAAGAAGAACGAATTTAGTTGAATTATTCATTTATATTTTGAATGCTAATGTCTACTTTTTAGCTTTGAACAGTAATTTTTGTGAGCTTCCAATTGGTTCAGTTTGTGTTGCTGATGGTCAGTTTAAAGGGCGAGGTAGATGATGTTTTTGAATTACTAAAAATTGAATCTTTCATCAGTTATTTGTTCGTTTTGTATTAATATGATTTTGAAATGTTTCGAGACTTTTGCAGGTCGGTCCAAGAACGCGTGGGAGTCTCCCAGGGGATGCCTTATGTTTTCATTTACATTACAAATGGAAGACGGAAAAATTGTGCCTTTGGTACAATATGTGGTGTCTCTCGCTGTGACAGAGGCTATAAAGGATGTTTGCGATCGAAATGTAAGCCTTTCTTCTTTCCCTTTTCTACAGATATGGAAATAAGCAATGGAGGCAATGAGCCATTTCTTGGGGCTAAAGAAATTATTAGGTTACCTTCTTAGATTGTAGAAAACAGCAGTTAATGTTTGGATCTTTAAAATTCATTTCATTTGGCATATTAACGGCCATAAAATCAAAAGATGAATGCCACTGAAAGAGAAGGATATTTTGTCTATAATTGCTATGAATCAACTTAAAGTTCAAAGGTTTAAATTGTGGAGCACAAGTTTTGAATGGTACCTAGTCAAAGCTGAATCTTGGAAACTTATTTGCTCTTATCATGCTTTGCAACCGGGAAAATGTTAATTTTCCTTGGTTTATATTACTGTTACTTTGACAAATTATTCTTTGATCCTGCAGTTTAGATTTTGATAGACTGCTTCATGAATGGTTTCAGGGCTTCCCATGTCTTGATGTTAGGATCAAGTGGCCAAATGATCTGTACTTAAATGGCCTTAAACTTGGAGGCATTCTCTGCACATCAACATATAAGTCAAAGAAGTTCAATGTCAGTTCTGGTAAAAAGACTTATTCCTTTTGGGTGACAATAAGCAAATTCAGTCAGACAATTTATACTTTTGTCCATTTGTTCAAAAACCTAGATTCGGTGGCAGAGCGACTGACAAATTATAAGCTTGAGGGATGTGACCCTCAAAATTTCTAAAAAATTAATTTCTGATCTTTGAAAATGCCTCATAATTTGAAAATATATTGATTTCTACCCCCAGTTGTTCTGATATGCCCTTGCACCTTTGAAGGCATTTCTGTTGCCGTCCTTACTTCTCCTCCGGCACAGCAAATTCTTGCTTCGTTATGGGTAGACTGCTGATCAATTGAAGCACGATCTGCAATTGAGAATAGGATATTGCTTGCCTTCTTTTATTTGTACAATGTATGTGCATGATGAAGCTTACAAATCAATGAATGTCCGTGCAGGTGTGGGTTTGAACGTTGGTAATGAGAAACCAACAACATGTTTGAATGCAGTATTAAAAGAGCTTTCTACTAGTTCTAATGAATTTAGAAGAGAAGATATCATGGCTGTCTTCTTTAATAAATTCGAGATGTTTTATGATATTTTTATAAATCAAGGTGAGTCAATCTTTTGGTCCTCTCCACAATCTCCTGGTATGGGAAAATACTATTACTGTGTTGAGTTCATCGTTCTCATAAATGTGCAGTTTTCACACCCATGCTAAAACTATTTCTATAAATTTCTGACAGACTGAAACGGTAAGAAAATGCTTTTTGTTGTTACAATTAATTCTAAATTAATTATGTGGAGTCAAATTTATGTGAGTTTACCATGGTGAACAAAAGCACTTCCATCTTCACGATGCTTCCTCTGTTGGATATGCATGATTGTCTCCCTTCTCCACACCCTCTCTTAGTACTGAAGGCTTATCACTTAGAAGTTAGAATGCATATCTTCAGAAAGTTTGTGTAGGCTCCGAAAAGTTTCTATCTTTTCTTAACAGTACCCTGTCCACTGTTTCTTTTCTTCTTTTTGTTTTCTAAAGAGGAACCCAATAAAAATATAGAATGTTCATTGTCTAAATTGTGAAACAAATTGTTTTAGGAGTCTTCTTTTTGACAAAACAATGTGCTGTATTATCGATATCTATTAATTGTTTTTAGTAGCTTTCAATACAATATTAAGCCCAAGTTTACTTTTGGGGGTCAATGACATGCAGGATTTCAATCTCTTGAGGATCTTTACTATAGAACATGGCTTCACAGGTGAATTTTCTTTACTATTTTCATCTTTCAATATATGCACTTTGTCTGTATGAAACTTTGTGGTTTTAATAATAGAAGAGAATGCGTTAGTTACTTATTATGGTTTGATCAAATTGTGATCCAGGGATGATTGTGGCATGGTTTGTAGCATTCTTAAACGAAGTTGTTTTTTTTTAAAAAAAAAAAAAATTAAGTTGGTGCTGTTGCACTTTTCTACATCAGTATATTATTATTGCTCCGAACAATTGCCTCTGGTTGCATTCATATGAAGTCAAACAAAACTTTTCCCTGTCTACATCTATGGTCACCAAAGCCAAGGAAGGTTGTCCATGTTATGGTGTTCTTATTTGAATCCTAATGTCTATTAATGTATAAAATGGAGAAACATAGAAAGTGGTTTTCATGGATGGCCATATCCAGAGAATACAACTGTGGTCTGCTTATTCTTCCTGGGGCATTAAATCAATAGAAGCCTGATGAAATTCTTCATGTCATTTAGTTATCTCAATAATTCAATTGAACTTGAACTGCCTATTCAACATGTGTCTCTGTGTCTGTATTTCCCTATTGATATTTTCTATATTTATAATCAAAACTTCTATGTGCGTGTATTGGCTCCATTTTGTTCCTCTTCTTAATTGATGCTACCCAACTAAGCTTGTGCCTCTCCTTTGTATTCTGAACCTAATGAATCATGATGTAACTTTTCTATCATCTACGGCATGCCTATATACTCTAAAGCTGTTGTTATAGGTATGTGATTTTATTTTGAAAATTGGCCGTGCAGTGGGCAGAGAGTTATTGTGCAGGAAAAGAATGAGGACAGAGTTGTGCAAAATGTGGTCACAATCCAGGTATGGTAGACTCAGAAGGTTACTGCTTAATTAGTTTCTGAGCTATCCTTTTGTTACACAAGCAGGTGTCTACTTGTGGGCATAGACATGAATGAAAAAATTGCCCTTCTACATATTAAAAATCTTCCAAGTTCGTACTTCAAATTTTCCGTGTCTTTTTGTAGAATGGAAAGTTTTCTGTTTCCTTGACTATATAGTTGTTGCATATTTAGTTGTGTTCTTGTAGTTGTAGTAAATAATTGTCAATTAGCTGCATGAATGAACTTACCATGCACATTTATTCCCATTCGTCTCTTTGTAATTTATATTTGCTAGTGATGGGGGTTGGAGAGAGAGCTAGTCAAGACTTCATTTTTCTTTGACCCCTAGTGAAATTTTGTTCACAAATCTTTTTGGTAAAACTAAACGATGCCATGGAAGATCATCTTCATTTTAGAGGCCGTACTCAAATATACAGTTTGGTTGTCTAGAGCTGGTCTTTGCCTTTGTACGTGTGTGGATCTTCTTAATGTAAAGGGTGTAGCCAAATGTTATAGTGATAAACTTAGGGAGCTTGTTGTGTAAACCTCAATTGTGTTCTGTAGCAATTTCTGTTCCATAAATATGTTAAAGAAGTGAACATAATTTTATTTAATTGACTCTAACTCGAAATAGAGTGTCTTACAAGTTACAAGTATGAAGTATTATTCACTTCTTTTCGGCAGGGCTTGACATCCTCAGGATATTTGTTAGCTATTGGTGACGACAATCAAATGTGTGAGCTTCATCCTGATGGAAACAGGTATATAGCTGTACTTTTTTCTTGCTAAAGTTTTAACATCCCTCTTCTATCTTCTGCTTTAGAAAATTTTACATTAGGTAGAAAGAAAATTTTTAGACACCGCAGAATTCAGCTCTATTTTGTATAGGTGGTGTCTAATTTAACCTCGCGAACAAA
>JBBYHK010000015.1:9371287-9393705 GCA_038382065.1 Adansonia grandidieri | reverse complement strand
AAGTTAGGCAACAGATATGGACAAAGAAAATTTGATTTAAGTAATTATAGACTCTTTGATTCAAAATCCAACGAAGATTTTCCAGGTTCAAGTAATCATGGTAAAGAAGGAATTCATAGAACTTAAAAAGTGCAATTTATTAATTGTTATCAATGCATTCACTGAACAATTCCATGGGACTTTTGTAAAATTATTTCAAAACAACTTTTTTTGAAAGTGAAAAGTTCATTTTCATTGTTTATGTTATAGTTCATATGATATTTAATTTTTTATATTTTTTTAATATTAAATTTATGTGTTTTGATTATTACAATAAAAAAAAATAAAATCATTAAAATTTTATTCGGTTTATATTTTTATCTTTTTATTTTTCTCCTTCTTTTTCATTTCAAATTGAAATCTTAACTCAAAAAAACTTTAAATTTTATCAATTTTTTTTTTAAAAAAACAAAACTTAATTTTAAAAATAACTCAACATCTAAAATTTCAAATCTCATTTAAAAATTTTATAATCTAATTATTTTACCTACAAATTTTAAGATATTTTGTATAAATATAAAAACTTAAAATGGTGAAAAAAAGCCCATCAAAATCTCGTTAAATCATTTTTTTTTCTCGTATGGCACAAAAGCAACGCTCATTTAAAGGGAAAAAAACTTAATTTTTGGCTTCAATCTACTTCAACTTTTTCCCTCTTTGGGTTATAATTTAATAAAAGGGAAAAAAAAAAAAACTATATGGTAAGCAAAACAGTAGCGATAGTAATAATAATAGAAAAATATGATATTGTAAATATTGTAAGTGAACTTTTATCATCAATTAAAAAAAATCGAGATTAGAGAAAAAAAAAATATTTACTATTCCAATAACCTAAAAATTTATAAAAAAAACCTCAAAAAATAAAAATATTTATCATCCTAGCAACACAAAAGTTTAAAAAAACCCCTTAAATCAAGGTTTAAACTTGAAGAAGAAGAGAAATATTTGATTAGAAATCAGATAGAAAAAAATAAGAAGAAAAAAGTTTTTTTCATCAATTTCAAGGGTATAATAATAATTTTACATTAATATTTAATAGAATAAAAATATGACAGGCACTTTAAATATACAAAAATATAAATGTTATAACAAAAAATTATACGTCAAAACTCTAAAGCATATTGTAGAAAATAAACTTGCCCCCTTTTTTATTCTAATATCATGGCGCCAAAAACTTGATCAAGGGCAACAGTCCAAACAAAGAGAAAAAAATAAAATATGAAGCTGAGTTATATCTGCAGTTAACCTAATCCTGACAAGGCAGATGGCAAATTATAAAATGCTCAATTAATTTTTTTTTTTAAATTGCAATTTAAGAATATAAAAATAAATTATAAATATTAAAATTCAGATGGTAAAGTAATTAATGATATCTACAACTTAAAAATATTTAGGTTTGGTATATTGACCACCTTTAAAGTTCTTAGTTTGGGTTGATTGAGACTTATGCTATTTATCTCAAAAACATGGAGTTTCCATAGCAAAATGTTTACTCATTTTCTGTGCGAATCAAATGTTATAATTTTCCAAGAATAGGGCAGGTCTTACTGAGTCTGAAGGAGGGCTACTAGGCTTTTTTCTTCTTTTCTTTTTTTTTTTTTAATAAATTTTTATTTCTAAATACTTAACTTGTTAAGCTGATAGTTATATTATTTGAATTTAGAGTAAATATAAAATATAAATATTTATTCGCTTGTAAATTTTTTTATATATTAAAAAAATTTATATTCTCATTAGTATATCTATATATATATATATATATATTAGTAGACCTACGGTTATCCATGCCTATCAACTTCCCTTTCAAAAGAATAAATATTAAAGCGAAAACAACAAAAGAAGTGACAGAACAATAGGGGGAAAGGTTAGAGATATTTAATATACTTAATTCATATCTTTTTCGTTTTATTATTTTTTTTTCCTTGCTAACTGCTTCATTGGGACTTCAAATTCATCGGCAAATTTCGTTTCTGATCACAACAAAGCCCGAAACTAGATTTCAATTTAAGCCCTCGCTATGCCTTAGATCACAACAAAAACTCGAAGGCCCAATATACATTTAAGGATGATGGGAGGACTGGATAGCAGCTTTTCTCTTCATTTTGAGATCAAATGTTTTTAGCCCAAAAATCGAAATACTGGAAGTTTATTTAAATTTTCATTATTTTTTTCTTTTGATTTTTTTTAAATATTCTTGTTTTTTAACTTCGTATTTTTTAAAATATTTTCAAAAATTTTGAAATGTTTGGAATTTAAAAAAATTTCACGTTTGTTTTTTTTACTTATTTTTTTATTTTTTAATTACTAAAATAATTAAAAAAACTCATTATAATGTAAATAATTTTATTTTTTTTAAAGTTATGTCATTTGTTCCACTTGTTATCAGGACAAAAAGGACTAAACTAAAGGAGATTGTGAGTTAGAAGAAAAAAAAATTATTTGACAAAATTAAACTTCGAGTATTTTTTTTAAATACAGACACGACAAGTGTAATATATAATTCAAAGAGATATGAGTATATTTAAGGCTATTCATTTATTAATTAACATGAAGGTCTTTTTTTTTTTTTCTTTCCATTTTATGCATTTAAAATGTCAGCTTTCAAGATAACAATATAAGAGGGTTAGTGAAATTTTGGCAACCCAACCGATTTCCCCTCTTCATCGTAAGATCATTTGCTAAAACCCACACTTCAGGCTTCGAATTTGCACTGAGAGATGGGGAGAGTGGATAGAGAAAAGGTGTATAATTAGAATCGAATCCACGATCGCGCAAGCAACAAGGAAATACGGATCATTTTGTTATATTATTTATTTATTTATTACTTTATTTTGTTTGTCGAAAGAATTTCTTTCAACTTATTATCATTCAGGATTATTAATTACGTTGACAGAGAAAATTGAAGCGTATGTTGAGAGGATCAGATTCTTGTTCTGCAACGCAAGAAAGGCCTTAGGGCGAAATCAACAATTTTATGATGAAAGTTTCAAATCAAAATATAAATATTGAAAGGATTAAAATAAACTTTTTATTATTTTTTACTTTAAATTTTTTTAAAAAATATAAAAAATTAAGGAACCCAAAGGAGCCGAGCCTCTGCTTGCAGCCCATTCACCCCTGGTGTAATAGGAAAGTTGATCATCGAAGTAGGAGAATGGCCGGGGAACAGTGCTGGATTTGCAAAGCATTGCCCTTTTAACTGACGCCGATTTTGCTTGCTAGCTTTACTCGGTGTCGTCTCCAGCACTGCACGCATTCTAATCCAATAGTTAAGATCCCTTTGTTAGTCAAAACTGTCCAAAAAAATTAAAAAAATCCAATATTTTCTTGAATAGCCTCGTGATTGCAACTAACAGTTTAAACTTTTTCCAGTTCAAGGGATTTTTTTTTTTTTAAATATTGCACAACTTAATGTAAAATATAATAATTATATTTATACTATTAAGATTTCTTTTTTAATAACTTTTTTCTAAAAAAAAATCTTCGATACTTAATGTTTTTTTATTTGTAAAAGAAAAAAATTATAGACAAATAAACTGAATCATATAAATGTACTTTACGAATATGACGTAATTCACCACTAATCATTCACATGTTTTGCAATGTATATGCGTGGCAAGAAGTAAAAACGCAAAATGACTATTACATCGATTGACAATTAAGAAATGATATTAACAGAGACTTAAATAACAACTATAGCTATAGGTCATGATTTGATACGACGTCGGTTATGTTAGTCAAATTCGTGAGTGAAAATGGATTAAGATATACAAATAAATAAATATGCAAAGCCTCAAATCGTGAAAATGGATTAAGATATACAAATAAATAAATATGCAAAGCCTCAAATCATGGATTGATAGAGAGTTCATTAAACTCGAACCTTTTTTTTTTTATTCTTTTTCTTTGAAGCTTCAACGAGCATGGAGTGCAACATGAAGAAATGTTGCCAACTTCTAAAAAAAGAACGTACAAAGAATGTTTTAATTTCATTGTTGCTGTGCAGTGAAATGACCGCCATGCCTGACGACCACCAAATGACAGTTGGATGCATCGACTCAAAAACGAAAACACCTAATTTACCGACTGACTCTCTTACAATGTCTTCCTTTTATCTGCTACCAATGTTACATCATATCAAGGGTATAAATTTCACCATGTGACGGAAGCTTAAAATAGATCTGGATATTCTGAACTGTTGGTAAGTAATCTTCCCAGTCCTTATTGGTAGAGACAGATGTTATCGGCTTCCATTACGTCCTCGGACCCTGGGGACTTGCCTTAGTCCCACTGACCGCAATAAGCGAGCCGGCCGACTGCGAGATACTGGATAAATATTACGAAATGCACGGCGCCTCCCAAAGTCATCCTCCTCAAATAGGTCATAGTCCATGAACCTACTGTGCACGCGAACTGATGAATCAAGATTAATAAAACCGTCATCAAAAGAGTCATCTGAATCGTATTCATCTCTATAGATACCATGATACCCTGGCTCAATCACATAATCCCCTAACACCACTGCCCCTGGCGTTGATGACATAATTGTACTGATTACATCATTTTGCTCGCTCTCATTCTCAAGCTTTTTCCATTTCTCTTCAAGTACAGGGTCAACTGCTCGAGGTCGAGCCAATGGGTGTTTTGCTCTAACATGTTTCTTGAGCTCTTTGTAAGTTCCAACAAACGTGCACTTGTCTTGCATGCAGGCCCTTTTTTTCCGGTTAAGATATTTCCGTACAGGTTCTACCACCGTCCAACCCTTCACTTGTCCCCGACAGAGCGGGCATAGAAGCTCTGGTATTTCCACCTTTTCAGTGGGCTGCCCCCCACCTGAAATAAGACTTGAATTATCCTCTGACCCATTGTCGACTGCAGTTACTCTAGTGTAGGCTTTCTTGTATTGCCCTAGACAATTGGAAAAGCGCCGGCTAGTAGCACACATGTAAGGGCGACAACCCTTATCATAAGAGGAACAGAGAAGGAGAACAGCATTGTGTGGGAACTCCAGACAAACTGAGCATTTTGCAGCTTCCCAATCCTTCTTCTCTGAAGCTCTGGAACATTTATTCTTTTGGGAGCCTTTGCCAGCCTTCTTAGGATAAGATGACAATAGATAAGGATTCACCCTTTTTTGACGAGAATCAGACTTTTGCAATTTGCTAACTTTGGCCATTTGCAATTTAAACCTAAAGCAAGAGAGAGATAGAATAGAGAAAGATCAGGTCATTTTAACAATACAAATTTTTATAGAGCATAAACAAGATTAAGATATGCCTTGCACTTTAGACAAGTATCAAATATGTCATATAATTCTGATGGGAGAGCCTACTAAAATTCTCATGCATTACACAGCATTGGCGATTGCTGGCTGAATCAAAGTGCAGTGCATCCGTTTAATGCATAGACTTATAATTGTATAAAATACCAATTAACTATGTTCTTTGCTTTGGTTACAAAAATGGGGAGAAGCCGAGTATCTATATCACTTGGACTCGAGTGTGAATATTGAAAACGGGAATATGTCCGACACGAGTATGTCTACTTTTTTCCAAGTTTTTTTCTGTGTAGTTGGAGGATCCTTAGATGGCCATATCTCCATTTCCATGTTATGTGTCAAACATGGGTATTGCAAGAAAAATGAACAGTCAGGAGCAACATAGCCTAGGACAAGAAAGTAGATATGTCACTAGGGAAGGAGAGTTTATTGTTGGAATGGATGCATATTAAAAGGACACATAACATACTAAAGTAGTCCCACTTCTAAGGCAATAAAGAATGGGAATTCAATTCAA
Source organism: Adansonia grandidieri (assembly GCA_038382065.1). Lineage (NCBI taxonomy): Eukaryota > Viridiplantae > Streptophyta > Magnoliopsida > Malvales > Malvaceae > Adansonia > Adansonia grandidieri. The sequence continues at coordinate 9,387,871 of JBBYHK010000015.1, read as the reverse complement.
CGCTGAAAAATTAAAAACCAATAACATCTAAAAAAATAAATAGACCGGTTTACTGATTAGACGAGTTGAAGAACTGTTTGCAATTCATGTTATTCTTCCTTTCAAGACAAGCAGAGTTCTTGTTACCTCAAAACTGAAACTGCACCTTGTTAAAGTAACAATAAGATCTCTAATCAATACACTATCTGCAATAAGGTATATCCAGAGCCCAGGTAACAACAGTCAGATAAGGTAATATCTGGAACCTTAGTTGATAACAAACTAACAAGGTCTCTCAAGAGAAGACAAAGACACATGCATGAAATCTTCTAGGCTAGTTCACAACATTCAGCATTGTTCTCATTTCAGACAACCTGTTCTTGTATGAGATACACCCAACTACCAATTCTAAGAAACCCACAAAGGCCACTTCACTAAGCATATGATCCAAAGTACAAAAGGATATCAGAGATTCAATTCTTGTAGGCAAATGGTGTATGATGGTTGAAATTATTAATAATACTTCCAATAACAAGGCCCATAAAAGACTCAAGAAATTTTAATGCAAAGGTTGATTTATTTGTCAAACCAAATTACCTTCCTACAATTTCCAAGCCATAACTAAAGATTCACAAAACGTTATGAGGCAAAAATACATAAACGAAAACGAATATAACAAGGCAAATATATAAAAGAAGTGAGGTACATATTCACTTTATTGTTTTGCGTTATGGATTGGTGATGATCATTCCTTCTCCTAATTGGATGGTCTTTTCTATTTACATCCCATTAATAAAAATTCTTTTAGCCTTTTAAAGAAAAAATACGAAAGTTAATAAAGCTACTAAATCAAGTAAAAAGTTGAGTTACAAATCAGACCTACAACTAAGAATATTCAGTGCAAGTCTCATCCAGAAAACTATTTTAAAAAACTAAATACTTTTGCCCAGTGAAACTAGAAAATTGGGGCATGATTTATATAAAGTGTAACATGCTACCAATCAAATATGAAAGTAGTATAAAGGATCCATTGACACTTTCCTTTCTTTTATCAACTACACAGTTAGCACTCTCACCTTGCCCTACACCCTAGGCTATCCTAACCCACCCCATAGCATGTATTGGATGGATGCCACCAGATCAAGAAACGGTCCACCCATTTGAAGCCTTGACCCCTTGGTAAGTTTCCATCAAAATCAACCAAAGAATTGTTGGTTACAAGTACAGATTTTACCTTCACAGCACCTTCTAAAAATGATCTGGAAGCAACAATCAAATTATATTTATGCTGTCTTTGGAAAAATGAATTTGAGAGTGGATTTGAATCCAATTAGTTATATAAATTGTGAGAATGAAATGCACATATCGTGCACAAATTGGTTAAGGTGCAATATGCTTACATATTTGAAGAGATAGAAGAAGATGAATTCAAATTCACAAACACCTATAATTATTTCAAATTCATCACTAAATAACAATCCAACAAATCCATGAATCTGTGGATAATCATGAAAGTCCGATATACATGTGTTTTATCACACAATTTACATTAAATTTGAAATTCAAATCCCTTCTCTTAAACCCAAGTTCCCAAACAGAACCCCAAAGCTTTTTTTAAAATCCAACTTCCAAGGACATATATCAACTATGAAGTAATGCCTAAGTTTGGATTAAGATGAAGCTTGTTTAACATTTAAGACAAGTTTAACCAAAAGAACCAACATAACGCAAAATGATTCTACATTCTTTATAAGCATAGCAGAAAGCCAGCTGAATAGAGTTACAAGTAAAAAATGACTAACCACTCAATTCAGTCAGCAAAATTTTACCCGCATTGATAACTTTTGACCATTCGTTTATTTAAAAAAATTTTCAAACAAAACAGTTTAATATAAGTCAACTTTTGAATCAAGCTCCAAGCTTTATAGAACGTGTTTTTGAAATGATTCAATTGCAAACATTTAAAACACATGCAAAGTAAGCCTAAAACTATTGGTCAGAGTGCGAGAGGGAGTAATGGACTAAGCACACTGACATTGTCCAACATGTTTATTATAAAGCATTTTAGGTTGTAATGGAAAATACCAGTTTATTCAGAAATTAATTATTCCAAAATTACAAATAAGTCACAGCTTATGAATAAGTTTTTTTTTTTTAAAAAAAAGCTTTTCTATAAATCCCAAAGAATGCCCATCAAAATGACTGGCCTATAGTTACAATCAATAGTAAGAGACTATATTACTCAGGTGTGAGTATCGGATATAAGCATGTTTGACACGGATATGTTAATTTTTTGGGTTAATGGGCAAATTTGCCACATACCATAAGTGAATATTGAAATTTGCCACTATATTTTATTTAGATTGATATTTGCCATTATACTTTCGAGATTATAGCAAATTTATCACTATACTATTATTTGATTAAATTTTGCCCCTAAACTTTAATTTTTTATTAAATTTTGCCACTCAACTTTGATTTTGAAATATTTGAAAATAAAATTAATTTATAAAAAATGTAAAAATTAAAAAATAAACATAAAATTTTTATTTTATAAAATACGAACGATTAATTTTTTTTTATCATCCCCTTAATTATTAGAATAAAATATTTTAAGGAATTTTTCTTATTAAATTTTGTCTTAAAATTATACAAAATCAAAGTTAAGTGAAAAAATTGAAACAAAAATAAAAATTTAATAACAAAATTCAATTAAACAAAAGTAGAGTGGCAAAATCCAATTTTTAGTTAAACTATAGCGGCAAATTTACATTTAATCTAAAAATATAATGATAAATATCAATCAAAAAAAATTATCATGGCAAATTTTAATATTCAATTATAGCATGGTGGCAAATTTGCTTATTAACCCTAATTTTTTTAGCTTGTTCCGTATATTTTGTGGCTCCTCGAAGCTTATATCCCATATACCTATGTTCGGATATTGGTCTGACACATATATCAGAACATAGATACCAAAAAAATTGAAGAGTTCTGAATAACATAAGTGGAGACAACGGAAAAGATGAAAATGAACTGTACAATAAGCAGCATCTCTATCATCCTATAGACCAGATACAATAATAATAATAATAATAAGAGGAAGAAGAAGACGAAGAATCTGAATACTAAAGATCATAATCTGATCGCATTTCAGAACAATGAATATCAGAATGCAACATCAATCAAAAGCAATAAAATCGAAATTGATAATCAAATTAAACTAATGTCTGAGAGAGATCAACAGTTGGGATCTAAAGTGAAATCTGAACGCAGCGTACCTGGATAGCCGTCGATTTGAAATTTTTTTTTTTTTTTTAAATACAGAATTACAGAGGAAGCCTGAGGCCGGGGAGGTTAAAAAATTGGGGGAAGGGGACAGAAAGCCGATCTTGGCGGTGGCGTTTGCATCTGCGTTTGCGTTTTACTCAGGCCCAATAAAAGCCCATCTAAAATGATAAAAAAAAATAGAAGATTTTCATTATTCTTAAAATAGTATTACTCTAAAAATAATTTTTAATAATGTGAATATTTTCATATTTTATTATTTTAATTATTTCTCAACATTTTAATTTCAAATATATTCTATTTTTACTATATTAAGAACAATTTTTATACTAGCACTTGAATAATAAATACAAATAAAATAATACCTTTTAATGATTTAACAAAAAATATTTCAAAAATGATATATTAACAATTTTAATGATATAAATGTTTTAATGTTTAATAATCAATTATTACCATTTTAATATTTTATATTGATAGAAATAATATTTTAAATAGTTTAAAAGATTAATTTAATAATATCTTAATAATAAATAATATTGTTTTAAATATTTTGTTATTAATATGAGATATTCAGTATTTTAAAATATCAAAATATTATTAATTATTACTATTTATAACATTAATATTAAAATAGCACTATTTTATGTTTTAATAATAAAATTTTTCAATACTTTAAATAACAAATACTTCAATAGTTACACCAAATTACCATTTAAAAGAAGTACAAATTTTTCAAGAAAAAAAAAAGAAGCTATAAAACCCAACTTGAACACGTAAACAACCTATTATTCATTTTTTACATAAACAATAAGATACTGTTATATACAAAGTGTTTATCCTTTCTAATTGTTATAACAATTTCTCCTACAGCAATTCAACGAAAACCAAACCGAAATTGAACCAAGCACTACACTTCGAGTCAGTTTTCGATTTTCTTGGTTTTTTTCTCAGAACTATGCCCTATAATGTTTCACCCAATAAAAAAATCTACCAGAAAAAAAAAAAAAGACTGGCTAAATCAGATTCCAGGACAAACAAAATGATAACAAATAATTTAGCATTAAAAGCAGTTCTGGTCTTTACAGCGTCATTGCAGGTTCATGGAGATTCAGACCAATGCCAAGGCCATTAGGCCAAAGCAATAGCTTCAGAATTGTTTCAGCCTTACTAATTTTCAGACTCTTAAAAGGGTCTCTAGGTGCAAAACTGAAGGTAGCAACATCGGATTTTGAGGAGGCAAACTTGTATTCTTCCCACTGATGGATAGAGCTGCATCCAAGAGAAAAAAAAAAATCTTATTTAAAAATTATGATTAACCAGACACCGCGAATGCAATTTTTGTCTAATCTGTAATTTTTCACGCACTAATAAGATAACGAAGCCCCAGATCAAGCTAAATTGTTAACAAAAACCGTTGTTACAGGATATTTCAGGCATCTTAGGATCTCATATATCTAAGATGTTGTGACAATGCAGATTCCAGGACAATGTTTCTTTGGAAATCTGACCAAAGGAGCATGCTAGTTTCACTAGCAAAAGGTGGGGTATGATCAACACAGAGATATAAACTTATGATAAGAGGAAAATGTCTACCTAATTACTTATTGCAATTCGTTTTTCGAGGCTAAACATTCAAAACCGCCGACCAAGATGAGGAGAGGCTGAGCCCGAGTGAGTTGGAAGAGGCCTCTTCACAAATGGATGCTCTAAGAGTTCAGCAGCAGTTGCGCGAGCATCTGGATTGACTTGTAAGCATCGCAAGATAAAATCTCGTGCATCTTTTGACAAAGAATCAGGAACCACTGGTGGCTCACCTTTGCCAATTCTATACAATGCTTGCATCTGTTTTGCGTTACATAAAGATATCATTAACAATAGAACAGTATTAATGCAACATTACAATTGCATGAGAAAAGGAGAGTATCAAATTTTAAATTAACATCCTTATTTATGGACATGTAATACCCGACATCCTACTAAACACACTTAAATCAATCAATGCTACAGAGTAGAACCACAATTTCATGTTTTAAACTCTATTAGCCTTTCCAAGATTTGGTGACGGCAACAAACAAATTCCAGAATATCTTGCTTTTTCTTCTTTTTTACTTTTATCTAAACTTAATTATCAAGAAAACTAATATTTGGGATCAATAAGAGGTACATACATATTCCAAATAATAGTATGGAATCTGACGAGTTAACATCTCCAACACAGTACAACCAAGGCTCCATATATCAGCAGGTAGTCCATACCCTTGACCCTTCTGATTGACAACCTGTAATTCAAAAGCTGATAATCAGAATCCAGGAAGACAAATCATTATTGGTAGTCTGTGTCACAAAATAAATAAACCACTGCAGCAAAGAAAAATAATGTGTTTCTAGAGAAAAAGTACTGTAACTGAAGACATCTAACTAGTAACTGAAGACATCATTCGGGTATGAACTAAAAAAGCGCCATCAGTGTTTCAGAAAGGGAGAACTGCCGTCATCAAACATTAGTAACTAGTAGTCCATGAAAATAGTCTTAACCAAATATTACTTTGTTAGGAAATTAAAGGGTAGCTAAAAAGATTAAAGAAAAACTGCTCATGGTATGCTAAATGTTAAGATTCAGGCAATGAGAAAGCTAGCTGCTTTGTAATATTAGATCATGTTCTTATCAATGGAGCATCAGAAAAATTATGTTGGATCAGCAAAAATGATTTACACCTTTTGTCCACTATACAGAAATATTTGCAAAGAATGTCATCATCCTTTTTGTCATCATAGTCATGATTGATTATTCTGCTAAGCTGAATATCTCCAGCAGTATCTCTGATATAGAAGATAAATATTTACTAAGAATGAATGCCATCATTTCTTTGTAACCATAGTCATTATGCAGTATTCCTATAAGCTAAATATCTCAAGCAGTATCTCTACTACAGAAGAAATTGATAGTATACACAAAACAAACAACAGCTATTACAGGCTGTCAGTTCTGAAAGAAAAAGAATATAGGCAAACCTCAGGAGCCATCCAGAATGCTGTTCCTTTGCATGATTTAACGTCATTAAACTTGGTTGCCTGAAAACAAGCACCAGCACCAATATCACCAATATTGTTGATTCAATCATCTTAGAAACCACTGAAACAAGTAGATCAAAGTCTTAGAATTGGATAAAAACCTTTGCCAACCCAAAATCTGCAAGCTTTACCGATCCACTCGCATCCACCAATATGTTTGCGCACTTAATATCTCTGCACAGTAAAACAAGCAAATGAGCCTCGAGTGCATTATATTCAAACTGTATAGTAACCTAGGTAGAACATTATTTACAATTTTACTTTCAATGTCAAAACTATAACAAGCAACACATCAGGGAAGAGAACGGAGATCAAGCAGGCATCCAACCTTAAGGGGAAAAAAATACAGAATAATAACAAGTAAAATGTTGAGAAAAACTTATATGAACAAATCACATCACATTCTTGACTTTAAATGTCCTCCAAGAAGGAATATAATATATGCATAACAAGTAAAATGTTAAGAAAAACTTATATGAACAAATCACATCACATTCTTGACTTTGAATGTCCTCCAAGAAGGAATATTATATATGCATACAGATTATGCTTGACTATAGCAGATCACAATAGAGATAAGGATTCAAAAACTTCTATCAGTCAAGTGAAGAAATGTTTATATAAATGAGTATATTTTCCATATGAAGCAATTTGCTGTTGGCAGAGATAAGTATGGAACACGCCTAACAGAAATACAAATGAAAACTTAGATTTGGCTAGATAATCATACAAAAGTTTTAAGCGGTGCGTTAAAAAATGAGCAGCAATATAAAAGGTCCCTTGACTTACCTGTGAACCACATTTCGGTCATGAAGATACTTCAATCCATGCAGAATCTGTCTAGTATATACGGAGACTTGAGAATCTATGAGATTATACCTCTTATAGAGCTTTAAAAGGGAGCCTTTGCTTACAAGCTCAAGAAAGATGTATAATTTTGATTCATCCTGTAAAGACCATAAAATCAAATGATAAAAATTAGACAATTAATGAAGAAGCTAAATTACAAGGTCATCCTATTAAGCCAAGGTGCTTGACAACCCAACTTATGATCCCTAGCACGATAATGCTCCAAAATGCATACAGAACTGTAAGGATTTGCTTTCATCAACAGTTAGCTGTTTGTTCAATATTTGGCATAGCGATGAGAATCTTTTTTATCAATCAGCTCTCTATAGCTAAACGAGAAAAGGCTACAATATACATAAACTTTGGCATTGAGGCCTTTCTTGTAGTGCCAGAACAAACTAGGTGAGATAAATATCTAATAGTCAAAGAAGATTAGCTAAACAAAATAGCCTCAATCAGCCACGGCAAAAAGAACCATTCAACAGGTACCGATGATGTAGAGGACAAAACTATACAAAGCACGCCTAAAATTAAGCTCACCATAATTTAACACACTCTTTTTGGCAAATTTTACACTCTGCCCCAGGATAAGCCATGTTTCTTTTCTCCCATAAAAAATTTTTGTGGAAGTGCACATTTTGTCAAATTAAATTTTTAAAGAAAACATCCTGCTAAGGTTCAAAAAAATAGCCATATTAAGAATTTTTTTAATATATTTTTTCTGGGAAAAAAATAGGAGAGAGGGGGCTAAAACGTTAAAGACGGAATCACAAATTAGTTAAGTGCGTTAAGTAGCCAAACAATAAGGTAATTTGTGTGTTCTAGAATACCTTTGAAAGAAAACAAAAAAACAAAAGAAACGAGTTTTTAGTTTAATTGGTTATCATATTCAATTTTGCTAAAAATGGAAGAATATAAAAAGTAACCAATTCCACTAATAAAGGTCAATGTCAGAAATTATTACCTTATCTGTGCCATAATACTGAACTATATTTTCATGTTCAAACTGACTTAAAAGGGCGATCTCCTGAAAAAGAAAGGGAATAAAGAAATTATATAGACAGAGACAAAAAGATGAATATTTCAAGAAAAAATGAATATTTAAAGAAGTAAAAGACAAAATCTGCCTCACATGTTCAAGTTGGATAATTCTTTGCTTCCCCTGACTTCCTTGATCAAGCAATGAAACTTCCTTAACGGCAAAAAAGAATCCATCGCTACAAGGAAATGAATGAATAAATAATTAGGAAAGAATGATTAAAAAAAAACATCTCTTTCCTAAATGAAAGCAATACAATCTATTGGACAAGTATACAACCAATTAATTGCTAATTGGATACAATGGGCTTTTCCCATGCTATTTGGAAAAACTATGTGACCGGTAATTCCTTCTGTGACCCCAAGAAAGCACCATCACATTGCTTAGAGCCTTAAAGAGTCCAAAATCTTAGTAATTAATTCCATATCTTAAAGATCCTAGTGCAATGAGCAATTTGCTTCTCTAAATTTATTGTTCAACTCTTCAATAACAGTTAACAACTAAATTCATGCCAACTAAGTATTAGCTTAGTTGGCATGCATGCTGTTGACAAACTCCTGGAGGTTGCAGGGTTGAGAGGCATTAGGTGCATAATGTCCTCCTCAGCTGAGTTAATTAGATAAGGTTTGGGGGTTATTGGCAACTTAGGAACTTCCAAAAATAAATAAATAAAATTCATCATATTGAAATTCACTATAGAACATGATATCTCTTGTGAACCAGTTTGTAACCGAATAGGATCACTGGAAGCCATAGACCGGAATCGACAAGCACAACTGTTCAAAAGCAAAAGTAAAAGATGGACTAACTCAGTACTCACACAAAAACGGGAGTTGATAATTATTGCCCACAAAAATGCCAACATGGATGTATCAATTTTGCATAAACTTCAAGCAGCAAAGAAAGTTAACACTTAAAGGCAGATGCAAAGGCTAAAATACGTCAACCTTTTAAAGTTTGAGATAGCAAAAACACAAGATGTCAATGCAGTCTTCATTGGGGTTAACTGTGTTAATGTTATCTAGCAATCTTAAGACGCAACCTCAAAACATGTAAAACAGTACTCTCCAAAGAATTACGACAAGGGGCAATAGATACGCCTTTCTCTGGATGCTTAACTAACGCCAATAATAATTAACACCTTTTAAACCCTAGATGCTTTCTAATATCTACAGCAACACCCCGAGTGACAAAATTATGACTGTGCAGAATTAAGGCAGTTCCCGAACTCGTTTGCACATATCAAAAGATAAATTAACTTGAAATAAAAAATTAAAATTAAAAACTACCTATAAGCATCTAATCAAACTGGAAATAAAGTTTAAACTTAGACGTTATGTTATAGGCAGTATTCCATCACTTACTCAGAAATCCCTTCGAAAACTGATCCAAATGATCCACACCCTAGACGCTCACCTTTCTCCCAATAAGTAATTTTCCTTTTGAACCTACCATTAGGGGAAATATTTGACATAGGCTCTGTAGTAGAACTCGAAGAATCATCATCATTTGAAGTTGTAGACGAACACGACGCTGAAAGCACCGCAGTCTCTCCTATTCTCATTAAATTCTCCTCCTCCTTAGCGTTTTCTTCATTACCGCCAGCAGCCTCTCCTTTACCTTCTTCTTCATCGGAAGATGAATGTAAGTGAACCGGAACCATACACCCTCTATCGTCTTCGGGAGCGAAATCCCTAAACAGATCCCAAGTTGGGGACGCGTTATCAATTGCCGGTAGCTTCATCATCGGCGGTGGCTTTAAATCCGGTGGCCTAACCCCTTTAATTCCATTATTCCCTCCACCAACAACATTCGGAACCCAACATGCGTTTGACTTCAACTTAGCTGTAGTAGCGTCATCCACCAGGATTCTATCAGCAAAGCAGCACTCGCTTAGCTTTAACTTGGGCGAGTCATCCTCAGTCAAAACAGTGGCAGAAACCCTATAAGACAATTCAGCGACTGTTACTTGAGTGTCATCTTTTTCCTTGGCTGTCTCTTCCTTAGGACTAGCCAGCCGGTTCACTCTGGACCGAGGCAGAAGATCCGACGACGATCGAATTGTACGGGCCTCCCAAGCAGCGGCTGGGATGGAAAAATCTTCAGGCCCAGTGAGGCCCAAGCTCCGACAAATAAGGTCGAACTCTCCCTCGGTTCCTTGGATACGAAAACTGGTTTTATCGTACAAATTGAGCGATCGCGTAATTAGAGAAGAAGATGAAGGGGAGTCATCGAAAGAACCAGGAAAGGACGCTGCATCGTAGTCGATGTGCTTCGCTGCATTGCGGCGTTCGAGTCTTGGCTTTCTTCGGCTCCTCTTCGAATTCATGGCGCTTCCATGACTAAAGAATCGAGGTAAGTGATGCATATGGAGCCAAGCACATCCAAAATCTCAAGAATCGGAGTAATGTAGGGGTTCCATAAAAAAAAAAAAATCAATAGAGAAGGAAAACGAAATTTTCTTTTCTTCGTAACTTTCCTAGGAAATTTTAGGTGAGAAATTTGGGAGCCAAAAGGAGCCGACCGGAAGAAAGAGAAAGGTGAAATGGGAGACAGAGAGACCGGTAAACGCCGTCGACAGAGAGAGAAAGAGATCATACGCGGTGCCACGTGGAGCCCAGACAAGCTGAAATCTTGGACGGATTATTTTGTTTGGCTTGAGGTGGGACCATTATTTCAATTTTTAATAAAATTGAATTTCGTTACTTAATATAAAAAATATTTTGAATTTTAAAAACATAATTATTTTAAAAAGAACACTTTTCAAATAATATTTAATATAATTTTAAATTTTAAATTTTAATATTTTAAAATTACAATTTCATTTGTATATAAAAAATATATAATTCTAAAACTTTAAAAAATATAAAATATATATTTTTAATTATATAGTAAATAAAATATTTTAATTTTTTAAATGAAAAGATTTTAATTATTATAACAAAAAAAGTGTTTTTCCATGTTAACGGCCAAGAAAAATATTTTATATGTATTCCTAGAAAAAAAAAACATATGGAAGAACATATAAAATATTTTTTTATAAAAAATAAAAGAATTTAATGTCACGATTTGAATGATGTTAATTTAATTATTAAATTTATAAAAAATTAATTAAAGTAATAATATTAAATAATAAAATATAAATATAATTTAATTTTTAATTATAATTCTTTTAAAACAAGTTATTAACTTATTTTTAAAGTTTAGTTTTTATTTAATAAAATAGTAATTTTTTAAGAGAACTTATGATTTTTAAAGAAAAAAAGGTCTTTGAAACCATGCGTGGGTAGTAGTTTTTTAAAAATAAAATGTTAATGAGTTAAAAGGACGATAAATTTTTAAAAGAAATATATATAAATAAAATAATTAAAAGATATAAATATGCTTATAATATTAATATTGGCTTATATAAAATTTATATTTTTTTATTATTTTTAATCATATTAATATTACTTGATTCAATAATATTAAATTAATTAAAAAATTTTATTAATAATATAAATAGGTATTAAGATAATAAGATGTTTGAATCTTTAAATTGTTAAGTGAAACATTATTGCCTGAATAAATAAAACCTTTAATGAATAATTATTTATCACAAAATAAATTTAAATTTATTAATAATATAAATAAATAATTTGGAACAAAAATTTATACCACGTTTCAAATTTTTCATTCTCGCACGAGTTTACCCTTTAATTTGGCACGTTGATGATGGTCCACCCAAAAAAAAAAAAAAAAACTATTGTTGACACAAAATAAATGAGAAATAAAAGGTGCAAGTATGATCGTAGGACTTAAAGCCACGAGGGGAAGACTGAGTTTATTTAAAATCAATATATTCATTTGATTCAACTTATTTGAATTAAGTTAAATTTAATATGATTTGATTTTAATTTTAATTTTTAAATTTAATTATAAAAATATATAAATTTAATATAAAATTTTTATATTTTGAATAATAAAATGAATTTTTAAGTTTTAAATGTTGAAAGCTAAATCTTAAAAAATAAATTATTTAATTATTCAAATTTAATTCAATCCGATTCAATTGATTATATTTGAGTATGGGTTGAATTAGGTTAAATCGTGATTCAAAATTTTTTTGCATCACATGCTTATATCACTTATCTATTAATATTTATATATTTTATAATTAAATTTAAAATAAAAATTATATTATTTTAATTTATTTTTTTTTTAAATCAAACTAGGTTAAACCAACTTAGAGTAAAAATATTATACCTGAACTAAAATTCAATTGAATTGAATTAACTACTCAACCCATATATGTAAAAACCAACTTAGCTTATATTTTAAGCCTTTGCAAAATCGCAATCAACATTCAAAGATATTTCATCATTTGTAAACCCTTTTCGTCATATTTTTGCCAACTTACACAAGACGAAGAAAGCTCACAAGCTCGTTTATTGATGGCACGTGAAATTTTGCATAATAATAATTAATCCAATAGGAATATTAAAATTTTTCAATTGTATTTTCAGTTTTTTTATTTGAATTATGAATAAGAGAATTGAAATATTTTATAAAAGGTTAATTTTATCTTTCAAATTGTTGATTTTTTTTTTTGCAAACAGTAAAAGAATCGAAATGTTTCATAGAAATTTTTATTAATGCAAATCGCAAATTTCCATTATTTCCGCCAATACTATTACATTAAAAATAAAAAATAACAAATATAATAACAAATTTTAATATTTTTATCTTATATTTTAAATGGTCCATTCATTATTAATTTAGGGGCCAATAGATATTTGAAATGAAAAAAACGTTGCGTTTTAATCACTACGATATTTTCAATGCAAGTTAGTGAATATAACACACAAACACACACATATATATATATATATATATATATATATTAGTTTCAATATAAGAAGCTTGGATTCTGACCGCAAAATTTACTACGTAACGTTTTCTGCAGTTGGAAGCTTGAAAAGGTTTATATATTAGAAAATTATTTTATACACAAGTTAAGAAATTTTACAAGCATGGTTAATAAATGTCTTTTTTTTTTAATTTTTTTAATATAATTTAAAAAATTATGTTATTTTACTAATATTACTTATAAATTTTTTTAACTTTAATGATAATATATTAAATAATTATCTTTATACATATATATATATATATATTGGATAGTCAAAATTTTAGATATTTGAATCAAATTTAAATATATAAATATGTTAATTTTTTCTCATAAGCCACGAAAGAGGGAAATTTTGAATAGTATTATTATTTTCTATGATAAAAATACTTTATAAAATATAAATTTGTCTTTTGTCTACAAGTATTTGTTTTATCCTACTACAACCTTTCATAGAGCCACTATCAGGGACCGCTAATTCCTTTCAGCTGAAACGACACACGAACACGGCACCCAGTTTGCGGCTACGAAATAAGAAACCAGAGGGGGACCCCAAAAAAAAAAAAAAAAAGAATAACGTTTACATTCATCTTAGCATTTTATTTAATCGATTAGTATATTTTTTTTATTTATTAAATAAATTTGAATCTTATTTAAAAAAAAAATTGATAAAAATTTACAAATCAATTATTAGTTCCTTTTTTTTTTCTTTTAGTTTGATTTTATTCCTTCAATGATAAATTATATTTTACATAAAGATTTTAGATTTGAGGGACAATGTTTGTAGAATACGATTGATCTTTAAGCGGATTAAAAAACTAATTTAAAAAATGAGAAATGTGTAAATTTGGTAATTTTATGCACAAAACACGAGATGAGTGTTTTATTTTTTTAATTTATATAATATAAATTATTAATATATTAAAATTTACGTAAATATATAATAACTTAAATATAATTATAACCTGTAAAAATAATAAAGATATGACATAAATACTTGGATTGCCTAATCAAGATGTGTGGTTGTCCTATAATATCGCTCGTAAAATTTTATAAATTTTACTATCAATATGGATGTACAACTATAGATGATAATAAATTAAAATACTAGTACTAGAAAATATAAATATTCTTTTGAAAGAACTTAATTCGATCAATTCATACAGTCACTTTAAAAGAGTTGTATTTAGTAAATATGATATTAGAATTATAACATTTATAAATTTTTCTTTATCTTAATTTGAAGCCTCATTTGTAAAAAAAATAAAAAAAATCAATTTTTATAAAAAAAGGTAAAAAATGAAAATTTATATTTAAAATTAAATTAAAAAAAAAAGGGATTTGTCCTACCAAACCTAGTCACTACCAATAATTCATTGAAATTTTATTTAAGGAAGCTTCCAACTGGTCCAAGTGTATTTAGCTAGATTTAATTTGAATATTAATTAAGAAAAAGTTAATTAATTTAATTAATGAATTAAGAATAAAGAAATAGAAGTGGTATTTTAGACAAAAAGAATAACCGTCAAGCAACATAGAGGAAAGCAGCAGACCATATACTATTAATTCAAGTTCAACAGTAAATAAATTAGAAAGAGTTTAGATCTATTACTATTATTTAATTCACAAGTGTAATAATATTAATTTAATTTAAAAATTATTAAGAATAAAGTAAAACTAAATATAAAATAATAATGTATATGTCATTTTTTTTATTAGTATTTAAAAAATTGCCCATTTCACATAACTTAAAAAATCTAATCAATAATGATATAATTTTTTTTATTTTAAATATAATTTATTTTTTTATTTATGAAATGAGTCGAGGACACAAGTAAAAGGAATCCAAATCAATTAAGAAATTATTAAAATATAAATTATAAAATAAAAATAATTTTATTAATATATTTTTAATAGTAAAAAAATTGTTTTTATTTAAAAAATCAATATAATTTTAAAAAAATCAAGTTAAGAATTTTTTTTATAAAAAATTGTATTTATATTTATCACAAAATGAATGTTTCATAATAATTTAATAAATATTAAAACTTATAAAATTTGAACAATATTAACTAAAATTAATTTATAAAATTTTTCTAAAAAAGTTATTATTCAAATAAAAAATCGTTTTTATTTATTTATTTTTTGGGTTGAAGGGGTGGTGGGGGGGTTGGGACACGAGGCTGTTGTTCATAAGTTTCATTCTAGTATTAAAAAAAAAAAAAAACCTAACAGAAAAGAAAAATTAGGCCTCCATCTTTGGGACAAACAAAAGAAACAAAAACCCTAATTTATGTTTGGGCCATTCATTAAAAAATAAATAAACCTGGCATTTTTTGTTTTTTTCCATCGTCAATCTTGCTTCCTCTATTGCTTCACTTCCACTGAAAGTTTCTCTCTCGTTTTCTTTCTTATTATTTTTGTCGTAAATTTTCCTTTTTTTAAAAAAAAAATTTTTCCCGGATAAAGATACGCATTGTTTGGATTGGGGGTGGACAGTTATTTTAAAATCGGATTACGTTTTTTAGGCAATAGCCAGAATCATAGCGGGGGCTAGGGTTAGTGCTCTCCCTTTACTTTCATCTGCCCTCTCGTCATTTTTCTAGAAAATTTCTCCAAATTTTCTTCTTGCCCCTTTGGCTTCAAACCCTAGCAGTTGGGAACTTATAATTAAAATTTAATTTAGGGTTTTTAATCTTACTCCAAATTTTATCATTATCTAGAGTTGTTTTTCCTGATTAAACTGGTTTTTGGGCGTTTACTGTTATTTCGGAATAGTTTTTTTTTTTTTCCCTTTGTTTTTATCTTAGTTGTTGATTTGAAAAGAGGGTTGGATCTTTTTTTTTTTTTCACCGCTTATTGGGAGATATGAGGGTCGTTTGAAACCGGGAAATCAGCAATCTGCAAATCCATCTTTTAATCAAAGATGGAGGAGTAGGGAGAGAGTTAATTAAAATATAGTCTCCTTATTGCCATTGCCTTTGTTTTTGTTGCCATGGCTTCACACTTGCGTTAAAAAATCTGTATCTTTTGATCAAACAATTCCTTCTTTGCCATTTGTTGAGTGACCCATTAAATCCTTACAATTACTGGCAACATTCGTTTAGTTGGGTTGAATGACTAGGGCAGGGTTAAGAGTTAGGGATTTTGTCTATGAAAAAAATTAATTTGGTCGGTTACTGGGTTACGGTTTGAAGAAGGTTGAAGAAGATTTTTTTTTCTCCTTTTATTATTTTGTCTGATGATCATGTTCAGTATCCTTTATGGAAAGAAGTGAACCAGCATTAGTTCCAGAATGGTTGAGAACTACTGGCGCTGTTACTGGGGGTGGCAATTCAGCCCACCACTTTGCTTCCTCTTGTTCTCACTCAGGTACCCTTTTAAATACCCTTTGCAGTTCTCATTCCATTTATAATTATATTAAAATGTTACTAGTCTTGAATCAGTATCTCTTTGTAAGACACAC
>JBBYHK010000015.1:9293089-9307048 GCA_038382065.1 Adansonia grandidieri | reverse complement strand
ACATTACTCTTAATTATTTAATTAAGAGACATTACTTTGAAGACATAACCTTTCATTATTTTGAAAATGTTCCAACAGTATCAGCACTTGTTTTAATGCTATCTCCCTGGTGGTCTACTTCTTGCTGTTGCTTGGCATCTTCAAATTAAGTGTTAATCTCAAGGTCTGCCTTTCAGTTCTTTTGATAAGCTATCTCGCATTTTTGTGCTGGACTGCAAAATGATGAGGAAAAAGTGTCCAAAAGTTTCCGGGACATCGATGAGCTAATCAAAGACATGTTGGAGATAAAGGGAAGATATGGAGCTGTAGAGACCGAACTAAAAGAGATGCACGAATGATACTCTCGGCTAAGCTTTCAGTTGACAGAAGCTCATGATGACTCTTAAAAATATTCGGTCATACAGGATAGCCCAAAACTAGATTCGTGCCTCATTGGCCTCTCTAGGGTACTATTCCTGAGTCACATGAACAAACTTGACACTGGATATCCTGTTTACCATGTCCCAGAAATTACCCTTTACAGGGTTGAAGATAATGCCTGCTCTTCACTGTCAATAAAATTATCAAATTGCCTGTGAATTCAAAGGCTACTGAGCCATTGCAGGTTTTGCAAGCTTGCTACACAAGGTTTAAAAGCAAAGCAGCCGTATTTTATGTAAATAAAATAAATATATTTTCCTATCTTTGTCACGGGTTCACTAGTATCATGAGGTATAGATAGATGTAACACTTGGACCTTTTTCCCCTGGTCCTAGTGATGTAATTCTTCTGTTGCATAGTGAATTAAATTCTTTGATTGACAGAAATATTTGTATTTTCATTACTAGAAGCAACAATTCAACCCTTGTGTCCCACATCTTTTCCTTGATCTCTGCTGCCTTTCATTCTTCTGCAGCACCATTGTTTGCGGCTCTTTTTATTCCTTACCTGCTTTGCCTTCTGTTTTCTTTTCTTAACCCCCAAGTTCACGTGACTTATTTTGTCTTTCTTTCTTTCCCCTTTTTTTGTTTATACAAAGAATATTCCAATTTGAAAATGAAAATTGATACATGATCGTAAATACTAATATTGAAAACCTTTTAAGAGTGATTGTATAAAACAATTGAATTAAACTACGAGTTCAAGTCTCATCTTTTTAATCTCAATCAACCTTGATTTCACGTGGATTGCTCAATAGTACTAAATTCAAGGCCTACTCGCCATCTACAATCAAAAAGATAATTCTAAACAATCAAACATGTGTTCATCCACTATGCAAATGACAAAAAAGAATTTACATTTTCAAGAGCAATCTAACCAAAAAGCAAGCAAATCAATGATTTCTCCTGTAAGTTTCATTTTTTAATCTTTTCTGATCCACCATCATCAACAAAGCTTTCAAACTCAACACTTCCCACCCCACTCCCCTTTTTCCCTCTTCTTTGACAAGCAATAATGGAAATACAAAGTTTTCCAGCAACCAAACAACACAATTTTTTTTAATTGTTTCTGCTGCCACCAGAATTGTTAATCCTGAAACATGTAATGTTGAAGAATTTGCAATCTCAACAAATATAAGAGGAAATTTTTTGAAGGAACTAGCATTGGCAATCTCATTAGGCAGCTACAAGATTGTGCATGAACAGCTGCTTTTCTTTGGAGAATCATCCTTTTGTTTCTCTGTGGATAAAGATTTCAGGAGTTAATTACTAAAAGTGGGGATATGATTATGACATGATTATCATACACAAGAGTTGGTACATGAAACAATGCAAGAAATCAAAAATACATATGATGCCATGGATTTACCATTGTTTTTGTCCGACAAAGGAAGGCGCTGAACGACAAGCATTGTGATTACACCTCCCGGAAGTTCACCACCAACCAGGAGTCCGGAGTCAGCAAGTGTCCTGTTGTTTTCAAGTATCTTTCCAGCATTGATTAGCTTCACATCCTGTATTGTCTTTGGGCAATTTTCTTTGTCTGGGAAACAGAGAAGAGTTTCCATATGAAAACACAATCCAATTTTATACCCAACCAAGCGCAGTGTTTTTTTTAATCAACAAAGGAGGCCATGGGATAAGGATTGGGTTACAGATTCTGAGATTCATGAACTAACTGGAGCTTAGCTAAGCCCCAGATTCTCGAAACACAATGTTATTACAAACAGCACTACAAGCACAGGATATTGCTCATAAAATGAAACTAACTAAACATCGAAGGTCATCTGAACTCTGAATTGAAATTTGAGATTGCACAGTGGAATATTATGTAACCATAGGCATGATCAGCCTTAACATATCAGCCTCAACATATCAGCCTCAATTAGCATGGGCAAAATATGAACAAATATGTTTCTGATAAGCTCTTAGATTATATAATAACAAGTAGAAAATCTAGCAGATTAAACAGAGAAGCTTTATCATTCAAGAAATCAGTATGTTATTGATCTAAAACCATCATGTTCCTTTGAATTCCTATGGCATGGATCCAAGAATACAACAAAAGGTTAAAGAAAAAAATCAACCCTCCACTCTTCTTTTTACCTAAGAAATCATGCGAGATGGTAAAGAATAGAACCAAAAGACTATTCAAAAAACAAAACTAGTTTTGCAATCATAAAGAACAATACAGGATCTTGAGTCTTTGACACAGATAATTTTGATTTTGAAACAATGAATAACAAAGACAAAGACACTTTTACATACAAGAAACTAGTAATGAGAAAAAGGTTTAAAAAAGCACAAAATCCACGGATGCATACAATTGTAGAACAGGTAAAAATGAAAAAAAAAAAAGGTTAACCTTTAGGCCACTGAGCAAGTATTTTTTCTTTGAGAGATGCCACAGTTGTAGCGGGACTGTACTTGCTTGGACCGATGTCAGTTCCATCTGCAAGCCTGAATTTGAGCTCCACCAAGTCTTCTCCAGCCATAAGTTGAAATCTCTCACCCATAATTTACCTCAAACTCTCATGCTAATCACCACAAAACCCAGTTTTTTTTTTTTTAATCAATCAGATTGAATCAACTGATAAAACCTTTCTTTTTCTGTGCAGAAGATATTGAAAATCTGCTCCTTATAAAGGAAAACCAACATTTGAGAAGAAACTATCAATAACCCAGACAGTTCTTTTTGAAAATCACTTGAAAATTGAGGAGACTTCCACTTGAAAATCTAGGAGACTTCAAACTCCATGAAAATGGAAAAAAAAAAAAAAGTGTTTTTAATGGTTTTACATCAACCTAGGAGCTGGGACTGATCAGAAATGTAGGATAAACTGGTCAGAGAACGAAAGAGGGATCACAAGCCTTTGCAACTTGAAACCAACCAAATAGGAACTTTTTTAAGTGGGATTTTTTTTACCTAAAGCTATCAGAGAATCTAATGTTATAGGAAGTGACACTTTTATATTGTCACCCTTAAATAACCCCCACTTAGTTATATTCCATTAAATGAAAATAAAGTGTAATCCATTCATTAATCTGGTTAATACAAAAATCATCTGTTTGAAGGGGATGACATGTTTTACTTAGTAGTTTTAACTTTTAACAAAAATTCCCCTTTTTTTTCTTTGACTTTGTGGAATGTGAACTAAGTCAATTTCATGTAACATGTTCCAGGCAAAGCAAAACTCATATATTTCTTGAAAAGGGCATTTTAGAAACATGGAAACAGTAAAAAAACTGAACTGTAAAATTTTATGAAAAGTGAAAACTATCAAGAAATTTCACTATTCAAAAAAACAATGGAGACATTAGATTACAATTATTATTATTATCTTATTTGATCAACTGGCTCTTTCTGATAGTGACACTAGGACATTAGCAATTATTTTATGAACAAGCCTTATCTGACTGGCGTACTAGCACCACCAAACAGTGGAAACCCTTGGGTTTGGCACAAATATTCATGTTGATTCACAGCCTGATTTTAAAGGCCTATAACATAACAATTTCATGTAAATTATGCAGCAATTGATGGCAAAGGTAAAATTAATGAAGACAACTGTGCATTGGATTCTTCCAGGAAAACGGAATCGTGCTCAAAAACTGATACAGTATAAAAGGAAGAATCATTCTCATTAATATGTAAGTTTCATAGTGGGGAATCTAACACCAATTCATGTTCATTCAATATTTTACTTTATTTTAAAGTCTAAAGACAAGAGTTACTGGCAGATGCTTGGTTGACAGATTCTTTTGGAGCAATTTGGAATGGCGGCCACGCCTACAACCCCACGTCACTTTGTGCATCTAAATTATGAAATCCAACCACCAGCTATGTCGGATTTGGCAGGGGTTGAATATAAATATATTTAGGATGTGAATTTATTTTTTTAATTTTTTATATATTTTAAAAATTATATTTTTAAATTTATATTGAAATATATATTAGATATAAATATTTTTAAAAAATAAAATTCAGATAACATAGATATCAATATTAAAATGAATAACAATGAAAATTTCGTAGGCCAGCTAACCAGGCAAATCTTACAGTCCAAATTGTGACCAATTCAGCTTGAATCTGTCCATGACAGATATACTAAGAGAGCTCAAATAGTCAAAAGCACATACCTAAAAAGCAATCAACTTCCATTAAAGATTATATCTAAATAAACTACTATCCGGGTTAGCATCAGAACTAACTACATCTGGATCAGGATGCCAGTTGCGAAGGTAAAAAGCTGACTAATTGCAGATTCATGGCCAGTTAGCAATATCCTCCCCACCCCAACAACAATGGGACAGATGATTGGACTTGCGGTCAAATAAAGCTGTTAATGGAAGAAATTTAATGTCAAATCCTTTGATCTACCATGTTGGTTTTTATTTACAATTGTTAAAAAAGAGTCCCAATAAAGACTGGGGATTCAAAATGACAGCTTGCTAAACCAGCTCATTGTCCTCACCATCATTCTTTTTCACTTGTTACTTTTCAATATGTTGGAAGTTCCACTAGCAATTCAAGGTTCAACCAAACTAGTCTTGCACTAATAGATAGACTAATGATAAACTAAACTAATGATAAACTAGTCATTACCAAGCAAATTAGTTTATGACTTTACCATTGACAAATTGCAAATAAGCAACTTAAAGCACACACGAATTTTGTAACTATGTATAAACTGGCGGCAATAATCACTGAGATTATCAGATATTACACATGAGACAATGTTTTACATTTGGAAGCCTGCAAAGCTGGGAGGTCCACCACTTGGAAAAAGAAGACTCAGTGGAACTATGAAAATCAGGAGAATATACTTACAAATTTACAATAGTAATGTTTCACTAGCGGAACCAGGGAATTAAATTCAACACTCGCCAAAAGAAAAATGAAAAATCCATTAAAAATGACAAATGGCATGGCTAGCTAGGAACTAGAAGTGGAACTATTGTCTTCCATATATACACAAACTATTAAAAGA
The DNA here is from genome assembly GCA_038382065.1 of Adansonia grandidieri. NCBI lineage: Eukaryota > Viridiplantae > Streptophyta > Magnoliopsida > Malvales > Malvaceae > Adansonia > Adansonia grandidieri. The sequence goes on along the minus strand of JBBYHK010000015.1, from coordinate 9,301,638 downwards.
ATTGCAGATGATGATGCATGGTCTTGGCTGAAATTAGGGAAAAAAGTAAATTATAGACCCGCCATAGGTCATTAGCTTCTGAATCTAAATTCCAGCATTAGTCAAAAGATTGATAGGTAATCTGATAATTCTTCTTTGCTTTATAGCACATAGAAAACAACTATCACCCTGATCCTGTAAAAGGATTCTACCACTGTCTCCCTCGGGACTTAGACACGAAGAAATCTTTAAAAACACAAGCCGTGAAGTGTTTATTTTATGTAGCAGGTCTCACGTTTCAACTTCTAAGAAGGAAATTAAAGTTTTTGAGTTCATTTTCCCAACATAGAAACTGACTCAAGTAGCTTCAACTGTCTGATTTCCTAGGTGCCGAGTCTTTCTGCAATCCACTAGCAAGAATTAATGGAGCTCACTTTGAACTGATTTGACAGCCATTTCTGGCACTAAAAAGATCAAGTTACTTAGAAACCATAGGAACAAATGCCAGCATTATCACGAGTTATAAAGAGAATAAATAATATAATAAGAAAAGGTCGATGCTTCAGAATCACTAATAATTTTTAACTCCCTATTATTCTCCTTTTCTTGTATATAACGTTGGGAGTTCAACAGTTGAGGCATGTTTCTTCCTGTTCAAAGAGTTAACCTGGAGTTTAGTTACTTTAGTTCATATAGTCATTCTTAAGAGATGACATTTAATAAATTTAAAATTCGAATATTATTTTTTGTAACCTTGTTTCTTTATTCTTAGGCTTTGACCTCCATTGTACCTGAAAAAAAAAAGTCTTTAATATAACAGCTGTAGGCTGCTGATATAATGTAAATCTTTCGTCTACCAGCATTTTAAGAGTAGGGTAAAATTCCATGAAAAAGATTTGCATTTGTGATGAGTCTTAGAGGATTTAGCATCTTTAATCACTTTGCATAATTGGAATTAGGTTCTATGAGACTATAAGCATTCCAAGTTTCATACTTTCTAATCCATTTCTTTAACCATAAAGAATTCATCACTTTTTTTAAGATAAGGACAAAAGCAAAAGTGTGAAGTACCATGAACCCACTAGTTCTTTTTTTTTTTTTTTTGTGAGACATCCAACCTTGTTAACAAAACATTTTTTAACAACTTTTAGAGCAACCATGTCATGAGCATGTAAAGCATCTATGGACAATCATGGCTTATCTTGTTAGTTAAAGCTTAAAACTTCATTGAGTGAAAAAAGAGGGATGAGTTATTATATTTATGTTGTTTAATCAACCAAAAAGAAAGAGACAAAGAAATAACAATTTGAAGTTTTCTTACCTTAAATTCAAAGCAAAGAACGCATACTTCAAGATCTGCAGCAGGCATAAGCTGCATATTATAGATGCAAAGTGCCAGAGAAAGGAGAAAAAAAGAAAAAAAAACTCCAAAGCTCAAATAAATTAGCAACCAATCGGTGAACTTTGCTATATATCTCCTTTATTTTGTCACAAATAAGCATTACAAAGATATAATGAATGAAGATAAGGATTAAATTAATGATGAACTTTAACTTATAAAATTGTTATATGATAATATCCCAATCAAAAGTACCAACTAGCACAAAACTCAACTTTGTAACAGCCTTGCCTTGCAGGCCAAGCCTCCCCCATAGCTGTTAGCATATCAGCCCATGAATTTGTTTCAGGCAGGATCATAAAATTTCACCCCCAGCATTAAAAAATGGCCGTGAATATAAACTCTTGAGATTCACATAACCTTCCCAGGTATGAAGTCACTCAAATGGCGATGGGCTTCATCATATCGGCCGAAAGGGCATTAGGTAACATATGAGCTCTTGAGCATGGCAGACCTGGAAAACTTGGGGACCATTTACAGTGTGGGGATCAAAAACTTCAGCGGACTGAAGAGGAGTCAATCCACCTTGGCCTGATCGACTAACCCCTCCTACAGCATTAGCTTATTCCTCGATTCTTCTTCACAAATGACACTTGGAATTGATGGCGGTCTTCGCCATTTCCTTGACAAAGGGTCGAAAGCATACGTCAGAGAGTTTTTTTTTCCCTCAACTTTAGTTAACACATGTAACCACTCCTCAGTCATTCCAAGTTCTTTTCTTAATTTAAACAGTAGCAGGCTCATAAAAGTTGCCTTCCACTTCCGGTGACACCAACCTCAAACTGAAGTAGGTGAAATCTAGGAATTCGAGCAAGTCTCTGCATTGATTACTCATCAGAAAAAACAAAATTGAAAATAAGCAAGTGTAAAAATTTACCAGATTCCCAACAATTGAGTATCAGCCAAACTTGGCAAAACAGGCAAAAAAAAAAAGAAAAAGAAAAAAAGATTTATATGACTGATTGTAATGGCAATTCAAGTTTGGCTGCTTGCCATAGTAGAACTATTCTGTCTATATCAACGGAAGTGGTTGAATTGATATTAATAATAAAATGACATCTATATGTTCAGATTTTTCTTTCTTTCTTGGGGTACACGACTCGGAAAATTTTGATGAAGCAAGTGCAATGTTGTTTGGGATGTGACACGTGGACAAAATTGCCCACGTGTATCACAGACCTCTCCATTTGTTTTTATTTTTATTTTTAAAATTTGTTGTGCTTTCCAGGAGAAATCATTGGCCAATGAGTAAATTATATTTGATATGATGACTTGTTACATCATCCGACATGTGACCTTTGGTTGTTGTTGTTGTTGTTGCTGTTGCTGTCTTAAAGTAAACGCGTGGTCTGGTCCGGAAAGTGGAGAATCAGAAACCGGTTGCCGTTTGCAGTTCCAACACGAGGTTTCTCAACTCTTATTCGGATCATAAAACTTTATGGGTTCACCAGGCCCAAATTAAGGCCACCAGCCCATCACCAACATATGTAAACCATTTTATTTTAATCAAATTGTACCTTGAACGATTATTTGATACTATCGAATCTGTCAATTCAATTGTTAAGAAAGTTAATTTCATTCAGTTATCTATCTATGCTGATGTATCTATTTCCTTACTGAGATGACGTTAATTTCACTTATAACTTAGATTGAGTTACATTCGAATGTAGCTTAAATAGGATATAAACATATTTCATGATTGTCCAAACTTAGTTTGATTTAAGAAATAATCTACTTTATCTCCCTAAGCTCATCTATACTTATAAATAGACACTCCGGACATACTAAATTCGTCCATATATATTACAAATAAAATAATAAAATTAATGATTCACAACAAAAAATTATATATAAACACGTTTATCTTTCAAATTCAAACTAAAATATTTATTCTCAATTTAATATATTTTTTATTTATATTTTTAAAATATATGACTAATTATCAAATTAGATTAAGTCAAATTTAAGCCTTAAATACTTTAGTTAAAGCCTAGCTCGTTTAGAAAATAGGGCTTTGATTTGCTCTTTTCTCTAACTTATTCAACGGACTTAATATTTCTATTTAAATATTTTTAAATATTAAACAAATATCTAAATTTAAAATCATAAGTCATAAGAAAACCCAAATTATCATTCCCCTTAAAATTCAATTTTTATTGAATTTCAATCCAATTTATTGATTAAAAAAAACAATGGTTTGATTAATTCAAAATTTTCCCAATTTTAAGATTTGATTAATTCAATTTTTAGTAATAGAATTACAATTTTATAGGTCTATAGAGATCACAATTTTATTTTATTTTTTTTACATAAAAACACCTTATTATTGAAAGGAACCATAACTGACTCTTTCTACCACGTTAATTATAATCATTTCCAATAATATTACAATATATAAAAATTATTAGATAAACCCATCTTACCATGTCAATGATGATCCCTTTTAATAATATTATGATGCGTAAATACTTATCCTACAATAGTAATATGAAGACTTTTATATGTATCTAATAAAACTTTAATACAGAGTGGATGTTAGATTCAAGCTTGCCACAAGTAAGTGTAACACTTTTTCCGATCTAATCTCACTCTCGCCGATCAAGAATTTTATTGTTTAATGTATTTTCCACAAGTATCAAACTGAATGAAAAAGAAAATAAAAAGGGTTCTACCCTTAAATTACTAGTCGTTGTCGATAAACGACCTCTTATGTTGGAACAAGTTAACTTATTACACTCCTTGTTTTTGGTCAAAATACAAAACCATATGATACTGAATTAAATAGCAATTAACATTGAACTGAACAAACTAAAAGGACGGCCTAGCTAGTTATGGTGTCAATTACAACAGGATGATATAGCTTCTATAATACTAATTTCTTTCTTAATTTGCAGCCAGAACTAATCTCTACTTCATAAGCAAGCCACAGCTCAGGCAGTGGTAGTAGTCATCCGAGGAATAATAATATTGCAGAATGTCAAAGAAGCTGAATTGCCTTCAACATCCTGATCACCAGCTTTGGGAAATATTGAACTCGATTCTGATATAATCGTGCCCGAATACGTCGAGCACTTGCGTGGATCTCCATATGTTTTACTCCCATGGCAGAATTTAGGCACTGAAGAAGCTGATGTGATTGACCCTTGATTCACGAAGCCATTATCTTCGTCTTCATCTTCATCATCAACTTCAGTTTCTTCATCGTGCTCTTCAACATTCTCTAATTCCTCATATCCTTGGAAAAATTCGAGGTTTTCTAGCTCTATCTCCTCCTCCTCCTCCGCGTTATCATCATCATCAACATTTTCCTCGCAAACCGCATGACAACATCTAAAAGTGTCATCTAAAGGCACAAGTTTAAGAATAAGCCTGCCATTTTCTCTGTAGGCTTCAAAATATTCATGATGTTTCACTTTCTCTTCTTTGAGAATGAGCCTTCCGTTACTGTAATGTCTGGCTAAAATCCAAGGCATGTGGCCTGGCAAATTCCCCGTTCTAGCTAGTAACGGAATGAGAGGTGGATATTCTCCAGCGGCCATTGCCCGCCCTCGCTTCCTCTTGTTACCATGATCATAACCACTTGCTTTCTGATCCATTGCTAGCATTTTCAACGCATTATGGATCATGTAAACTCCACTTTCAGTCCCCAGCATATCGTCCATCCCGGATGACCAAGAAGAGTATGACGAAGAGTGAGTGCTTGAGGATTGGAAATCTAAGGAGGCGAGTGATGATGACTGCGGGATGGTGTAGGAATGGATGATGAGAGGATTCAGTTGGTGAGTTGGATTATTCTGAATTTGAAGGGCGTCTTGTTCATATATTAGGGTTTTGAGACCTGGCAGCTGGAGATACTTTTTATAGGTAGAGGCAGTATATTGATCTTTTTGGATTTGCATGAGAGATCGAAAACTGGATGACCCTGATGAAATGATACCAGAGAAGGATAAAACCATGGATTTAGTTTTTGAAATCAACCCATCTTCATCCAAGAATCCCATGCTTCAGTAGTATAATTTGAATATTGAACCCTAGTTGATTAAGTAATGGTAAATTAACAGACTTTTAGGCAAGATTGAAATAGCTCCCTTAACCTGCAAAAAGTGGGGAAAACACAAGGGAAAAAAAAGCTTTTGGTTAGATTGAAACCGAACGAAGATGATACATATATACTAATTAGGCTATCAAATAATTCCTAAAACTTCTTTTCTTTTACATATACATAAGATTGTTATTTAATTGTTAAAAATTAAGAACGAGATATTCTACAAACAAAGCTCACAGTTAAAAGAAATTAGTTTTCTAAAATAAGCCAAATCTTATATATACATAAATTTGATGACAAAAAATAATTGATACCATGAAGGAAGTTTATTTGGCTTGAGCAGCAAAGGAAAGGGACAAGCTTATGTATTGTCTGCAATCAGTAGCAGTACTGTTTAACACGAGGATGACATAAGTTTTTATTAAACGATTTATGTCACATGCTTTTCCATCAATCCCTACCGTTTGACCTAGTTGGTTTTAATTAACTCACCTTTTCTTCACTCTCCATAGCAAGTTATTCATATTCCATAACAATAATAAAGCAACGATGAAGATACATCTTTGGTGTAAAAAATTAACCTTATTTAAATTTACCAAATAAGGTCCGATTAATCGATATTTATAAATGGTTGTTCAAGTTAAGAAGTTCATGGGTGAGACCTACTTCACCAAATAAATTATGTAGGAAGAAGGAGAGGGTGAAAAACCCAGCAAAATGTTACATAATTTAGCGTATGTAGAACCAATCCTCGGCTAGGTCTACATAGATAGATTATTATTGTAAAAACGACATTTTAAAATTCTTTTAGTGCTTTGAGAAAGAAACTAAAAGTCTTTTTAACTGACATTCACCGAGTTTCACTACCATTTTGGTCTCAAATAAAAACCAAAAAGGAAAAAAACAGAAGTGATTTCTCTATGCAAAAAAATGAACTTTCAAGAAACATTAGAAGCAAACAATATGTTTCTATACATCGCCAGTCAAGTTCTTAAAATCCTCTGTAAAAAATGCAAAAAAAAAAAAAAAATCATTAAAAGCAATCATGTTCATTAACATACGCTACAAGCATTAAGATTTGGGTTTTAAAGCATTTTGTTAATGATCAGTAATGGGGGTTCAGGGAAAGAGTTAGCCAAGAATCAAAATTATGGGAGCCAATATAATATAAGAGAGAAAGAGAGAGAGAGAGAGATCTTACATACTCTATCTATATGTTTTCGGATATTCGTATACATTACTCCATTTCTGTCTTCCTGGGAAGCCATTTTTTTGCAGACATTTTCTCTGCCTCTAATTAAACTAGCAGATGAAACAAAGAGCTGAGAGCCTGCAGATTCTAGAAGAGAAGCTAGCTGAGTCTATCAATCTCCCTCCGCTACTCACAACAATGACAAAAGCTTCACAAGCTTTCAAATCTATCTCTCTTAGAGAAATTTTTTTCTAAAACTTGATGAGTTCTCTTTATATAGGAGAAAGGCTGAGGGCTTGAATCTTCACTATTAATTTGTTTGGAATTATGTTAATTTGGTAGTACTCTCGTCGTTTGAGGGGCACTATAGTCATTGTATATGTGTTAGAGAAACGGCTTGCGAGACTTGAAGCATCTTGTATGTTACTTTGACTTTCTCTTTTTTATATATATATATATATATATTCGGTAAAATACTAAAATGTTATATATATTGAATTTTGAAATTTAAATTTATTTATTTTTGTATAAATGACGACATCAACCGAGTCGTCATGTTATTTTGGCTTCGAAAAGGGCTTGGCAAGCCAAAATTATAAGCTTGAAAAGTGGAGTCGAGCGTAGGGAATCACAGGGAGAACCATTCCTCAACTGATTTTGTTTGGTTTTGCATCTTTTTACACCCATGTTTCTGCCAATATCTTACCCTTTTCTTCGTTCAATACAATCCACTGACACCCGTTTTTGACACGTACGCTAACTCTAGTCTCTGAATAATTTTTTTACTAAAAAATTTAAAAAAATTTGCTAACGAGTAAAGACTTATTAATATGTAAAAAATAATTAATAAAATTAATAATTATTGTATTTAATATAATATTATTATAAATATTATATTAACTAATTTTAAAAAATATCTTAAAAATATTTGTTAATAAAACCTTTTTATAAAATAGAATTAAATTTATTTTGACAACGTGATGAGAAACACTTACAGCATCAATGTGCTGTTTTATAATAAATCTACACATAAAACGGTGTCTAATGTGATTATCTCTCACCATGTTTCAACATAAAACATTATTATTTAGTTAATACTTGTATTCGTATTTTATCTTTCCAAATACATCTTTACACGTATTCCTAATTCAACGATAAGGAAAACTAACAAAAGCAAAATGGCTTTGGTGTTTGGAGATCCCATAATTAGATATATAAAAAAAAATTAAAAAGTTTAAGATTCAACCATAAATATTTTTTTAAGCTGTGGGTTTATTCGAATATCGTTAATTATCTCATGTAATTCAATCTTTTAATAAATTTGCTAATCATACTTGAGCACATATAAATTTATTTTCTCATCTAAAAGGTGGGTTAAATACATTACTTTGTAGACGGTTTGATTGGTGGGCAACTGAATTATAAGAGAACTGACATTCGACTCTTTGCTTCGTACACTGTACCAAGATTTTTCATTTTTGGTAAATGGAGAGTAGGTAGCCTCCAAGGTCAAGGCCTGGTTACCTCCAACAACCAATTTAAGTGCATAATATGTGACACACAGGTATAGGATACCTCATGTTAGTCCAATATCATCAACTTCAAAGTCAAAGTCAAGTTGCTTGTATATCGTTTTCTCTCTGTAATGTGTTTCACCAGGTTCAAGAAAATAGAAATCCGTAAAAGAGTAGAAGACTATAGGGAAATAATATATATATATATATATTATATACAGGGGATGTACTCTTAGAATAAAGGATAAAATTATAAGTATCCAAATTTAAATATTAAATTTATTTGTAACTTTTTAAACGTAATTATATGAATTGATTGAATTAGATTTTAAATTAAAAAAATATATACATTTGTATTTTTTCTCCAATTTAATTCTTTTAAAAGTGGGAAAAATGCTTGTTGTTGTTAACAACCACCAT
>JBBYHK010000015.1:9258990-9272985 GCA_038382065.1 Adansonia grandidieri | reverse complement strand
TTATTATTATTATTATTATTATTATTGAAAAATGTCTTAAGTGAGAAAGGAAAACAACAAATTAAAAAAAATGGTGACTTTGCTAATTATAGGCATTTAGTTATGCTTCTTTTCTTTAATTTTAAAGAGTTATATTAAAACAATCATTTTAATAAAATTGAATGAAGGAATAATAATATATTTTATTATTATATTTTTTTAATTAAGCCAATTAACGTTGTCAGACAATAAATATCATTAAATAGGGTGTTGTTTTGTTGCGAAAGAAAGAGAGTTTCTTTTTTAAAAGGAAAGCACAGCTGGACCAAGATTTGAATCCTTCCTGGGCTGCTCAGCCAGTAAGTCAAATTGTTCACGCCTCTGCTGAGATGACAAATGTAATAACAAATTGTTACCATGGGTCCACCAAAAAAATAAAAAAATACTGAAACTTGGTAATTATTTTAAAATATCTAAATAAAGGGACCAAAAATAATGTTTAAATTTATTCTTTACTATCAAAGTTTTTTTTGCTTTTTTTTTTTAAAAATTAAAAACTACATAACTTATACATACATATATATATATATATATATCAATTATCATGTTTTTAATTAAGTTATTAAATAAATCCTAAACTAATATGTTTTTTAAGTATATTTTTGTATTTTTATTGTATCCAAATAAATTATTGTCCTTCGATTTGTAGTTAGATAAGTTTTTATTTTAAATGAAAAATTAATTTATGTTAAGAGATAACTTAGGTAAAAATAAAATATTAATAATTTATTTTGGTATAAATTAAAAGTTAAACTTATACAAATGCAAATTAAAAAGTTAAATATTTATTTAGTGTAATAAAAATATAAAAATTTAAATAAAATGATAAAATTCACTGTCCCTTACATTTTAATAATAATAGAAAATGAGGTCTAAAGATCTTCTAAAAGTAACGATTGTTTGAAAATGTAATGAGTATTTATATAGCTGTGAAACGTAGAGTTGAAGTCCCTTGATATGATTTGTTAACACCATGTTTACCCAAATTAACATATAATTCAATCAATCTTGGTTTGTTGAGGCCTAATTAATCTGATTTTAACCTGGCTCCTGACTTATAGCTCATTTAGTTCGAAGTTGATTTTTAAATAATGCAGGCATTTTGTACTGTGTAGTATTTCTTTCTGAAAGGCCTACATTTTAATTTGCATATGTTTTGATTTACATGTTTTTGAGCAGAACAAGATGGAGAGTGGCTCGAAAACAGCAAATTTGGAGTTCCAATTATCAGGCTTTAATGGGGTTGAATTAATTGAGAACTGCAATATTCTGGAAAAATATAAGCAGATTGAAGCAGCTAGGAGTTTCTCCAAGGTAAAAAAAAATAATAATAATAAATAAATAACAAATAAGAAGTGATATTTAGCACTCAATTTTGACAAATTAAAGATCAGTTTCAATCTGAGTGAACATTTAACAGTAATCATCCCAAAGTCTTTGATAATTTTTTTTTTTGACTTTCTGGTAATGTTAAACTGTGGGGGATTGTGGAAGTAGGATCACCTAGTGGAAGACATCCACCTTTAAAACATCAGCCAACCTCCAACCATAAACTCCCAGCCTCTGATCATAACTATGAAGTCCTTAAATCTCACTCGCAAAATAATGGTCCAAACCTTGCTCCATCAGGGACATTACCTGCTGATCCTACATTAATAGAAGCATCTGTGATGCAGAAAACATCGGTACTTATATCCATTTACCTCCCTCTTGCCAAAATCGTAATAACGTTCGCAACATTACGTACAAGACCGATATTATATGATCAATGCGTAGTTCATTTACTTCAGTGTACATGGATTTGGTTTCAAACTTGAATTAAGTCATAAGGATATAATTTCCTGGAAACCATTTTTACATTTACTTTTCTTCTTGTATTGCCTTCAAGAAAGATATCACGTTAGTCTTGTATTAAACCAAAATTTTGTGTACAATTGAACAGGAGGATGCAAAAGTGGGACATGGAACGCCAGAAGCAAGATATGATCAGCCTCAGATGGATCAAATGAGTGTCAATCCTGACACTTTTCTACGTCGATGTGTTAGCCATGACAAGCCAAATCCTTTGCATGTTAGTTCTCCCAACTTTTCTACCTATATATTGATGAAAAAAATCATCCTAGCACACCATTAATGTGGATATTATATTTATATCATAAAATTACCATAATTCAGATTAATTCTTCCATTACATTGGATATATTGTACCCTTATCCTAATAAAATAAGTCATATAATCTGTTTGCTGACATAAAAATTATTGTATTTTTTCAATAGGTTCCAGTAGAGTTGGTATCATCACCTGCAGGCAGTACTAATGAATCTTTGCCTCACCATGGAAGCTCAAAGCAGAACTTCATGCAGCCATCATATTCAGGGTTTAAAGACAATGATTATTCAGTTGGTGATGCCACAGCTGCACAACAAACAGCATCATCATCCCCTTTTAGTCCTCTTATAATGGAGCCAACACAGTCATTCTCTTTGGCACTGGTAAGTGCCTCCAACTCCATTACAATCAGATAAAAGCAATTTAAAAATATTTATTATACACAGTTTCAGAATGCAGCTTCTAAAACATGATGAATAATAACATATATACAAATCTCTGTCTCTTATCTTAATCAGGCAGAAAAGATGCCGCAAAATGAAAGTTATGGTGCTCAATCATTTTACTCGAAGGACGAGGTCAATTCAGTTCAAGCAAATCAGCTCAACAAACAAGCTGGAAGCAACCTCCAAGCTGAGCTTCTACAGTATGTTGATACCTTAGTTTTTTTGTTTTTGTTTTACTCTACCAATACTCTTTTGTTAGAAAATAACATATTTCTAACAATGTAAATAGGCCTCAACGGGTAGAGCCAGACAATCGAGGCAAGAGGAAAATGTTGGCTGATGAGTTTGAAGATAACAATAGAATCAATTATTTCAATGACAACCACCGAGCTCTTTCCTACCCAAATTCGTTCTCTCAAAGCCCAGTGAGTATCAAATATGGTTAAGTCACTGTAGTGCCCATTATATGCAATTTTTTTACTAGGTTGGAGATATGATTGAGCAGAGCGGGATCAGATTTCTGAATGAGGGATCTTCACAAGTCAACCAGCTGCAATCACCTACTTGGTTCTCTAACAAGGAGAATGACTTTTATAGGCCTCTGGCTCCTGGGTATTGAATTCATCTGAGCTCAATCTTCTTGTTAATTAGATATAAGAAAATAAAACTAAGGTATATGCTCAAGTGTGCATGTTCCTAATTTTTTTTCTTTGGATTTTAGGTCAGAAATTAATCAATTCAAATCAACTAATGTTTCTGATCCTCAATGTTACAACTTCATTCTACCTGGATCTTCCACACCTTCAAGGTATTTGCTAGATCAAATCAGGATAACTATATATATATATATATATATATATGCATATTACACATCACCACATGAATTTAGAACTGTTTTTTTCATATTTCTATTCTAGGTCTCAGCAGTTAAATACTCCGATACAGCTGCTTAATAATCAAGTCGCCAATATGCCCAATGCATCTGGCTCACTGTTCCAGCATTCTGAGCTGACTAAGCACTCAGTGCCTATGCAACTTATGTATTCGATCTGTATTCTTTATCTTGTTTTAGTCTATATTGCAAAGTGGAATTGTGAAAGTTGTTAGAAGCAGTTATTGTTCCTTGTTTTCTGATTTTAGGCCTCAGCATTTCCCCTATCAACATAATCAATTCCCAATTGCACCTGGAGCATATAGTTCACTAACTCGTAGCAACATGTTCCATGAATCTTCCATGCCTTTGAGGTACCTTTTGTCCTCTTTCTAAATTTTGTTGTCAAGAAAGTAGACTTGTTTACAGGTTTGACTAGCCGCTTGATCCAATATTTCTAACTCAAATTAGATAAGCTTGAACTAAGATTTTTGTAATCTGAGTACTTAACTTGAATTATTATTCATTTATTATAAAATTACTTTTACATAAATTTAATTATAAAATATATAAATATTAATTTAAAAATAATTTATTAAAATATTTTTTATATTGTAAAACGGGTTTTAAGGAACCGTAGTCCTAAACAAACAAAAATAAAATTATTAACCTAATTTTAATTGAACTCAACTGGTAAACACTCCTAGAAGTGAGCCTAAAAAAAATGATGGATGGATACATACACACACACACATTAATATTTATATATATACACACACACACACATTTTTTTCATGCTGAATTTAGGAGTCAAAGACTGTCTCCTCATATATATTTATATATACACACACACACACACACATTAATGTGGAATATATATGAAGTCTATCTTTGCATATGTTTCAAGTAGTTTAATCAATAATCCTTCTCATTTGACTTTTTCAGTTCCCATCAATTGCCTGCTCGTCTGCAAGCAAGTAATCAGTTCTCAATGATGCCTTTTTTACCAAATCAAGAGCATCAAAATTCTGAGCTGCCTCAAGCTTCTTTTCTGTCTGGGTGAATTTGATTCTCTTTTTTTTTTTTTTTTTTTTTTCTTTTAATGCTTTTTAAACCAATCATGTTAACCACCAAATATTACTTCATTGAGGACCAACTTTATTTGATCATGGAGAAATAAAAAAAGTCACCTGTCATATGATGCGCTCTTGGACTTTGCAATACTTAATAAATTCTATTTAACTTTATCATGTAGGCTGCAAACTGTACAACAACAAGGATTGCTGAATCAAACTGCCAAACCCATTGCTACATATCCTAGCTCTGGGAATTCCCTCTCAAGCTTAGTCTTGAACTCATTTCTTCAGCAAGTAAAAACCCTTTTCTGACTAACAAGATTTCATGGAAATAATATATTATTTTCCATTTAACAACGAATTTATCTTTCAACTTTGTGGCAGGAAACTGGTGGTTCATCAGCTCCTCATCATATGGAAACATCACTGAGCAGCAACAAGGAGGTATCATCTAATCTCACCACAATGTAGCAGTAAGATACAAATAACTTGTTTCCAATACCCTTGATTTTAAAAAAAATAATAATTTAGGAAGGAAATTCTGGACGTCGAAGCCATGCAAGGGGATTTGAAGTGGGAGAATCATCATCTTTTAAGCGGTTCAGGGTAATGATTTCTCCAACTACAATTTTTCTATAGTACAATTTTTCGTGCAAAAATTAAGAACGCAGAAAGTTTGCATTTGATAACTTAGATTTAAAAGAAAAAAATTGAGTTTTAAAATAAATGTAATTGGGTTCTAAAATTAAGAACACAGAGAGTTTGCATTTTGATAACTTCGATTCAAAAGAAAAATAATTGGGTTTTAAAATAAATGTAAATTGCATGATAAATCAGGTATAAATATAACATTCATGATATATATTTTTTTAATTTATGATTTGTTGGATATCTATTTAATAATGAATTTGAATTTCAAACTGAATCTTAATTAATTTGTACATAATAAATGTATTTTATTCTTACAATTTATATAATACTTAAATACAAATCCGATGTGACGAATGCATGTTTCCCAACACATTAAAAAGAATAAAAATTAATTAAGTAATAGACTTCGCCCATGTTGTCTGTTTTTTTATCATAATTAAAAATGGTTTCAAGCTAATCTAGTCTTGCTTTGATCAATTACAGAGAGAATCCACTCTGCCACAAGCATCCAGCGCTGAACAAGTGAACAACACTTCTCTATCTCTACTTAATGAAGCCAGTTCTAGTTCTAACAGTGCCAACCCTTTTTATCCAAGGTTTGTTTCTACAGGTTTCATTTTATTTATCCTGAAATCCTGAATAAGTCATACTCTTGAAAAATCCTAACTAGAAAGTCCAATGATTTCAGGCAAATTAGAAATTCAGTTTATGATCCAATGTTTGAGGGGATTGGACTGCCGATTGATCCCCATTTGAGAATGTTTGCTAACCGTAGGGTAATCGCTTTCTGAACCCAACTAAGCTTGCCTTAATTTTCATGCACCTAAATTTAAAATGTCCTGACCTGTCCTGATTCTACCTCGCTTTCAACATTTTTACATATTTTGTGTTGGTTAGATTCTTTATTTTTCTTGAAATATTTTGATATGAGAACGAAGATACAACTCTTTAAATATATGAAAAAACTTTAAAAAAATTACATATATATCCATGTTAGATACATATCCTCTATCCGATACTTACATCCAAAATCCTAGAAACATGGTATTTTATAAACAAAATCAGACAACATTGTCAGTAAAATTGTGCTAAATCTGCATCCTCTATTATCCCTGGAAATAGCGAATTAATCTAGATGATCTTATTATTTACCTTCAATTTTACAGGGATGATATATTATATGCAAGGTGGACTTCTGGAGTATGCTGATTGATGTCAAGAATTACAGAATTAAGATATTTTCTGATTAATCTTAGAAACAAATTGTTATATTATGGATGATATTTTTATCAAGTGTTGGGAGTTTTAATTTCTTTTACAACTGAATAATTGACATTATCCATGGATTCCAGAAATTTGATTTCAAGTTTTTAGAACATGATATTGCTAAACTGGCAAATTCACTGATATCCTTGATCTTCCATGACTTGAGTCCAGAATCCTTGAATCTCCAATATTCAGGGATGAGGATGACAACAGACAATATTGAACTGCCAGTCTATATAAACCACAACCTGTCAAGATTCAGGAAGAAACCTTAAATTCTGGCCAGAATCTGCAAGCTTCTGCAGGTTGCTTATTAGTAAACAGCAACCAAACAAGAGATTTAATAGATATTACCTGCTGGGCACTTGTTTTTGTTGATTCAACAATATTTAAAGAGAGTGGAGAAACCATGATCAATATTGGTTTACAATGGAGTTAATTGGCCCTAATTTGCCTTCACTTTCTGATGGGCAATTCTCTGGTTTCATGCCATTGGCAGAAAAAGCTGCTTTTTTGAATGAAAGCAGCAACTATACATACGATCAAATAAGATTTTACTCATTACGAGAAATTTGACATTTAACAATATGCAACTATTCTTCCATAACTTTTTCAAAGCTGAAACTTCTTAGTTGGACTTTGATATATCAAATATAATAACTACGTATAAAATTAACCTTCGATAGAATTTTAGGTTTTGGAAACCTTAGAACATTATTACAATGATGACATCGAAATGTGAAAATATAATTAAAGATGATTGTTAAAATTAAATTGATAGTATGATTATATGATAGGGCACTTGGATTATAAAGTTATGCTAAATTGTAATAGGATACATTACCATGTTAGATTATACCTAAATAATTTTGACATAAATATATAATAAGTAGCAATAAATAAATATAATATAAAATATCATATAACTTTGAATATAATTTTGACAACCTTTGATAGGATATTAATAGCCTTTAGTATGATCTGATAGGATTTAAAATGATTTTAATAGCTTTTGAGGTAATTTTGGCAACCCTGTACAATTACGGTAACCTTAACATAATATTGGTAAGTTTTACTGTAATTTTGGTTATTTTTATATGGTTTTGGTAAGTTTTGATATAACTTTATAACTTTTTATATAATTTTAGTAAGTTTTGATAAAATTTTTTATAACCTTTGATACGATTTTGTTAAGTGTTGATTTCTTATTTTTGCTTTAGTAATTTTTAATATAATTTTGATAATTTAATAACTTTTTATATAATTTTTATAATTTCAATAAATTTTTATATAATTTTGATTCCTCTTATATAATTTCAAAAACTTTAATATAATTTTGATAACATTTGTAATAGTTTTGATATAGTTTTTATAATCTTTGATAACCTTTGTAATTATTTTGGTAATCTTAGATATACTTTTAGTAGCCTATGAAATATGGTCGTCTTCGATATAATTTTGACATTCGATACGATTTGATAATCTTTATTATTTGGATTTTTTTTATATAATTTTTTTTAATTTTGATAATCTTTAACATAATTTCAATAACCTTGATACAATTTTATATAATTTTGTTTAAACTTTGATATTGTTTTAACAACTTTTTAATAACTTTTGATATAAATTTAATAACCATTGATATAATTTTGTAAACTTTTGATATAATTCTGGTAACTTTTAATATAATTTTAATGACATTTGATATAATTTTGATATCATTTAATATAATTTTATACAAAAAATCTAATATATATGCTTATAAAAAAAATCTAATAGTAAATTTTATATATTAAAATAAATAATATTTAAATAACATTAACTTATTATTGTATTCAAGCATTAGTAGCATAAAAAACTTATGCCATAAACAATCTTAACCTATGAATATAAAATAAGCTGATTGCAAACTAAATAAATTTCACAATAGACAACATAAGGTTACTGAAATTACTTTGTGAATGGATCGTTGTTATTTCTAACATATTGCAGCGATTGAAATACTTTTAGCAATAACTATTTTTTGTGCTTTTATATTATTGATTATTGTGCTAATTATTAATTAATTCATGTAGAAATCTTTTCATTATTTAGTAAAGTTTTTTTTTTATTATAAATTTTTTTGCAGTCATTTGTACATCTTCAAGTTCGTTATTAAAAGCTTTTTTCATTTTTTAATCCTACATAAAAGGAAAAAATTATAATAATAATTCGAACGTAAAGTTAAAACTTCAATTCCTAATTGAAGTGAAGACCGTAATGGTAGATTGCTATATTAGTTTCTCGAAATTAGTAAAGAAAGGTGAGCTCAAAGGATCCTATATTCTCCAAATTCTCCGTTAGCATAATAATAATAATAATAATAATAATGATAATTTTAGAACCTCAATCATCTAAAACAATAAAAAAAAAATTTAATTACATGCATCGTATTGGCTTTAATGAAACCAGAATTAAAGATTATAATAAACTAAATCATTTGAGAGCTAATCAGTTTGTTTATTATATTTAATTAAATAGCCAATTCAACTACCAAATAAAATGTTAAATTATATTTAATTACATAGCCACGTTTTTTTTTCTTACCTCAATTATAGGGAATTTAATGGTTCGCTCGGTTGCCGTCTTGATCGTGACTAAACTTTTATTAATCTGTTTAGGGGGCAATATATCTATTTATTATAAAAAAAAATCATATTAAACAAACACATAATTCATCAAATCTTGAAATTTTCAACAATAACCATTTAATTATCTTAATTTAAAGAGAAGTGATTATTACAATCCATTTACTTAAAAGAGAGTCTTCACATATTGTTGCATAACCCACAAATACAAAAACACTCTTCAATATTTGTCCAAAAAAAAAAGAAAAAGGAAATAATCATCATTTTTAAGCACAAACCCTTCAAATCAAAATTCAATATTATATTCTTTTAAAGTAGCATTTAATCAAGTGCATAAACATGTGCAATGTAAACTTGTTAATAAGTAAAGTTATTTGCATTTATTTTAAAATTTTACATTTATTTATTGTTCATTAACCCTATATAAATTTATAAGCTAATGGTATATCAGATAAATCCCCTTAAATTTACCCATCCTAAAGTTTTACCCCTTATCACTAAATATTGCTAATATATAATTGATACCTAATAAGTTGCCCTAAAGTAGCCAAGATATATTCTCTGGTTAAAGCAAAGCTTCTATCTCTCCTCCTTGTTCTTCATTCTTTCTTCTCTGCAATACTAAGATGACCAAAAAAGGAAAAAGTGAGCAATGTGGTTGCCGAACCTTCAGTCCTTTCCATTTCTCAATCTCCAGCACTTTCAAGCCTACCACCAAGAAATAACTTTAATTTGATGGATCAAATCATCTAACATTCTCGTTCCATTTTATAAGGTTGCTGAGACTTTTGATTATATGTTTCTCTCCATCTTTAGGTTCAAGGGAGGATATGATTCTAATGAATCACGGGAGAACAGGTAAACTTCTATTTTCCATATTATAGAAAAATCAAGGGCTTTTTTAAACTTTATATATGTATATTTTCATATATTATTAAGTTAATTTGTTGATCTAAAGTCTTGTTAAATTTTGTTTACACATGTAACGCAGTGACGAGGAGGAAGGTGATGCTGAACGAGAGGTGAACAAATCAAAGCAATTTCTTTCTTGTACATTCTTGAGGTACATCGAATATTATTTTTCTTTAATTACTATACTATAATTTCCCGAAATTTATTATTCCATCTAACTCTGACGAAATATAATAATCTCAACAGAAATATATGGCGTGTCTATTTATTATTAAAAATATATTTAAATTAATATTTAATTTCGCACTCCGAATATTTGGTTTAGTAGAAGTATGACCGAAAAACTAGATTCGAATCTTTCTTTCCCAATTAATGCAAACCCTTTGCATTAGGAAAAACTTATTAAAAAGGAAGACGGTGTGGAATAGTTTGCTAGTTTTATTCTTATTCTTAGGGATAAAATTTGTTCATAAATTGTAGCTTTCCGTTTTCCACAACTAGTGTCTAGTGTTATGACCAGCTTAATTGGGCCTTGGCTGCTTAGATGATGGCTTTCTTTGCATTTCAGTATTCGCGGAGACGTCTTGGGAGAACGCAGCAAAGAATACAGTCAATGCTGAAGACGTACCGGTATATTATTATTATTATTATTCAGTTATCTAATTAAATCTTTAATCATTTTTTGCTTAGTTGCTTTTCATTTTATTATTTAACAATATATATATATATATATCTCTAGTGTCTATGAAGGAAACTTTATTATTAGAAGTTTTCATAAATAAAATTTGATGTTTTTTATTTCATAAAGGCCTTTAATTCTACTAATTATAATTTCATAATGCATAAAACAAAATCATATTTGAGAGAATAATAATAATAATAATAATAATAGCAATTTGATAATTTAATTTTGTAGATATAAACAAATTAAAATTTATAGAAAATTGCTTACAAGGCACTTAGCTAAATATATAATTTGCTAATTGAGGAATTAATTAAACTTTCTTGATTTTAAATTTTTCAGATGGAAGCCCTTCGCCGGTGCTTGATGGTTGTCGCAGTTGTCAGATTAATAAAGAGCTGGATGTCGTTTAAAAACATTTTTAGTCTTTAATATATGATGCATGCTGGCGTGTGATAGTGAAATAAAATTCATGTTTAAAAATATTTTTTATATTTATATAAATTTTGAGATATTTGAATATTTATATTATATAATATTTTGATTATTTTTATCTATTATATTTGTGTCGTATGAGGTTCCTTACCCTACTGATAGATTTTTAACCTTGGATTGATTAAAAATGTAGCCAAACTCACCGAATATTTGTCCCTGACCTTTAACTCGTCCATGTTCAATCACTTTTGCCCTACGTTTGCAACTGTATCAACCTCAAAAAGGGTATCCCAAAAGGCAATCTCTGACTATTTGGATGCTTAAAAAAAAAAATCCAACGTGGAATTGCAGATCCGTAAATATCCTAAGTTCCTAACGCTTGGCTTTGCTTTGGAACTTCCAAAACCAGGTCAATGCTAAGAGAGTTTCCCTTTCCTTATGACTCGATCATATATCGAAGATTTGGTCGGAAAAAAAAATCAATATTGTTAATATTCTTGTCTTTTAACCCTCATGTTTGGCGGCCTCGAAAGGTTTAAAGCTGTTTATTTTCCTAGCATAACAAAAACGATATATATTTTTTCTAGTAGCTGGTGGTTTATTCATTCGGTTCCTTTTTTTTTTTTTTTGTGGGAAAAAAATGAGAAAATGGCAGAAAAATAAACAGGCAATGCCGGCCTGGCCTGTTGGGTTCATGGAACCTGGCTGAGATTTGGATTCTTTCGTGGTGATCTTTCTTCTTCTGGCAATGGGTGTGCTTGTTTATTGTCAAAATATTCAAGATGTAGTGAAAGATGAGGACCATCAACTGTGCGAAACCAAAAGGTGATTTTGGGCCCTTATTTTTTGCATGAATAAAGATTTTCTTTGTTATTTTTTTCTTTTCTTTTTTTTATATATATTGTTCTTTTTATACCTTTTCTTGGTGTGTTTTAAGAACTCTACAGATTCTCTGTGAAACAAAGCTTTGGCGTTTGGCCTTTTGAAAGATATAATCTTTAAGGTGTAAGTTGTCTGGTGAAGGATTGGGTCTTCCACTATCAATAGCTTGAATGTGAAGTATAGGAAGGGATGGTGAAAATGACATGCAATTGGAAAACATATACGTTCTTAGATTATTTGAACTATCTAGGTTTATTTTGGGTGGTTCAAAGAAACAAGAATATCAATTATTCCTAAGCAAAATGCCGATGCTGAAATCAAGTTTTTAAGCATAAGTTGACCATTCAAATGATTAATCATGAATTGTAATCCATTAATCCAGTCAAATTACCATTTTTATTTTCCAAAGGGGCATCATTGAATTTTTTGAACGTTTTTTAGGTACTTTAGTGACCTACTATCTTTCAATTAAATTTTTTTTCTGGGTATAGCATGTGTTTTTCAGTGACCCATTTTTTAAAAGGAAAAAAAAAATCTATCTATTAGCCATTAATTGGAACTCTACTTGCGATTGTGAGTTTCAGCCATGATATTGTGATATAATATAACGAAATTGGTGAGGAAAACAGTGCTTTTTTTTTCCCCCAATTCTTTTACAGTCCAGGTCAAGAGAAGTAACTGATTAGTAGTCTACTTGGGTCCAGTAACAGTTTAAGGATGGCTTTTCTTCAAAATGGGACCCTTTGCGATACATTAGAAGATGACTTTAAGAAACTAAATAGCGTATAAAAAAAATAATAATAAATGTTAGTATGATGTCCATCAAGGTTTTGAATGGGTTGGGTTCACTCGGTATTAGTGGCCGGCAAGAATCAAAAGTGGGTCTTTCTTATCAGGCTTACCTTTCTTGTGCTGCAGATAAGTGACATGGCTTTGAAGTCTCATTCCCATGAAGATGACGAGGTTGAAACCAAAGAGATGGACGTTAGAAGCCCGTCATCCTGTCGTATGCACGATGCACATTCTCTTCACAGGTGGGAGTTCCCCCTAAGCAAAATCTCTTCGAGGAATTCGCAGCCACTGTGAAAGAACCATTCTTCGCCGATGACCCTCTGCGTCCGTTCAAGGATCAATCAAGGTCTCGAAAGTTCATCCTCGGCATCCAGGCCATCTTCCCCATTCTCGAATGGGGAAGGAGTTACAGCTGGAGAAAATTTAGGGGCGATATCATTGCTGGACTGACTATTGCGAGTCTTTGCATTCCTCAGGTAGATTCACTATGCGCCAAAAACGTACTTATATATGGAGGCTTGTACCTCCAATAGTTTTCATATGCAGTCAGATTTACCTATTCAGTTTAATTACCTGGGAAACAGGACATTGGGTATGCAAAGCTAGCAAACTTGGGTCCACAGTACGGACTTTGTAAGTTTCCAGTGTTGTTTAGTCTTACATCGTTGAAGATGCATTTCGTTGGACCTGTCTTTTAAGGTTTTTATGAGTATTATTCTTTTTAACCAATACAGACTCCAGCTTTGTTCCACCATGGATTTATGCTTTCATGGGAAGTTCAAGAGATATCGCCATTGGACCAGTCGCTGTGGTATCTCTTTTATTAGGGACCATGCTTTCAAGTGAGATCGACACCCTATAAAAAATGCTGTTGAGTATAGGCGGCTCGCATTTACTGCTACCCTTTTTTTTTCCGGGATCACTCAAGCAACTCTTGGTTTTCTTAGGTAATTGTATATTTTACTCATGGAAGTCTGATATATATATATATTTATGCATGTATTATGTTAGCTTTGTGTTACTTCACTAAACTAACAATTTTGAAAACAAATTATTAGGTTGGGCTTCTAGATTGACGGCCTGTCCCATGCTCTGCCATCGTGGGATTTATGGAGGGAGCTGCTGTTACAATTTCCCTTCAACAGCTAAAGGGTCTTCTTGGTATAAAACAATTTACAAAGAATCCAGATATTGTTTCTGTAATGCA
>JBBYHK010000015.1:9212702-9226458 GCA_038382065.1 Adansonia grandidieri | reverse complement strand
ACATGAAAGTGAAATGGACGACAAAGACAAATTTGTCTTCATTGGGAACACAATGAAACGATTTTACAACAAGAATAAGCTTGAAAAGGATAAAACAAAGCAAGCTCCTATCAAAAGATGCATTATAATTTAATTGAACAATGAAATCCATTCAACAGAAGTTTAAAACGCCGATGATACAAATTGAGAGGACCATTGCTCCATATTTCTAACTAAAACAGTGAAAAAGTCAGCACGGCAGCTTACTGTCAGATCATCATATGCCTTATTAGCTGAACCAAGACACGTTCGAGCTTCGAGTCTCTTCTATCCCTAATGAACTTCCCAGGAGCCATCATCACTGCCCTCAGTAACCAAGACGCTTTCATTAGGAGAGATGGCTTCTGAGTCGGCACCATTAGTAGGGAACTATCTTATACCTTGCTGCCAATGTCGGAAGCATTAGAATCCGAGTTTAAATTGACAGAATTAAAATCAACAGGAAGGGTTGGCATGGGTTGCGGTGGGGCAGCCGATAGAGGATTTCCCCTTGTCCAAAATGCAGGCATCCTCTTGTCATCTTCCCTCATCCTCTCAGCATATTTATCGATGTTAAAACCTGAATCATCATTTCCACCAAATGCAGACTCCAGCTTCTCCATATCAAAAAGATCCTCCATTATTTTCTTGCTATCGAGATCAACGGAGTAAACAAATTTTACTTTGTTCTGAGTCTTTGGCTCTAGAAATGGTTTGACCACCTGCAAAGGAACAGATTCCCAATATTAAATCAACACAACATAAGAAGATGTCCTTAGAATAACAAAACTACAAAGGAAACAAAAATAGCATTAAACACCATCCAGAGTTATCTCCAGGCAAGACAAAATCGGTAAAGTAAAAGAAGGGGAAGGAGATGCAGTGACAAAGAACAAAAAAGTTTGCATAGTGCTAGATTTAAATGTTGGAATGAAATTTAAATTGCATATTTATATTGACATGAAAAACAATTGATATAGAAAAACAACTAGAGTGCTGAAATGTTTCAAACTAGCATTGGCTGAAAACCTACAGGAGACATGTAATTTAAAGAATCATAATCTGGATCTCTTCAAATCTTCAAAATCTCTAACTAGGAACCATGTATACAAATTCCATATTAACATACCAGCAATCACATATTGCTTACATATAGATCTCTGTGCCCTGTGCATAATCAGGTGTGCATATTTTTCAGAGACATACTAAGAAGCCCACAGGTATAGTTTTATTTCCTTACAAAAGAAAAGAAAAAAAAAAAAAAAAAAAAAGGCAGGTGAAAAAGAAAAGAGGAAGAAATGTCAAAATGGGTTACCGTCCAGAATGGTTCAAAGAACTTGGGTGGGTTGTATAGTATTGCCACGCCTAGACGCTCTGGATAATGGTCTTGCAAAACATGTGCTGTTTCCCGTGTCACCTTCACTGATATATGTGACATGTTGAAGCCATTGAAATCAATTAACCAGACCATCTGTTCCTCGTCAGGTGGAAGATTTAAAATTGCATTCTCCATGCAATAAACCAAATATCTAATCTGTCCTTTTGTTGATTTTGAGTTCTGCAGTCAAAAAGAACTTAACTAATTAGTCAAGGCTAACCAATGTGCAGTTAATATGTGCTTACTAATCTGTAAGACACCAGTGCAGTTAGCTTTTTCTTTGGACTTAATAAGTGCTGAAGAGGTATAGAAAAATCCTACTGTTGGGACAAATATGGGACACCACCATGACCAAAATGAAAAATCTTAAACTGTTAGATTGGGGTCTATCCTATATATTCATCTTTTGTTTCTTCATTTTTTTCCTCTGATGTAGAATAAGCTTCACAGTGAACTTTTATGTGGTACCAGATCTAAAAATTGCACAAGAGATAAGGAAGTCAGATGGAACCTGGCAACCAGGTCTCATGACAAGAACCGTCCTTCCATGCTTGTCTTTATAATTTGATCTGTAGATCTTCCCTGTCTCAGCTTCATGAGCGACCTCTTCCTACATCATACAAAAAGAACAACATCTTGAAAACATCATATGTCAAAAGAACAAAGTTTGACCTGAACCAGCTTTTTATTCACACAGAATGACAAAGCCTGACCTGCCAAGTGACCAGAGTTCAGCCCTAATAAGTAGACTAAACTTGGTTTACTCTTTAAGGTTAAATCCAGAGGACTTAAGTTCCTAATTCAATGAAAAATTCTAAAAGCATGAAAAGAAATGCAAAAGAATGCACAACTGCTAAGAAAGATCATCAGGCCACTGATTGTCAATAGCCTAGCACCCTCAAATTTCAAAATAAAATGAAAAACCTGTTACAAGCAGACTGCATAGGTCAAAATCCTGCATTGCATTTGGCACCTCCTGATTCAAAACTACTAATACATACAAGGATGAATTGTAGCATACCCACTGAATCTCTTCTTGTTTGTATTCTGCTCTCCATTTTAAGGTCTCTTTTAGCATTTTAGTTGCCTTCTTGACATTCCAGTTTCGTGCCCTTAAATACCTTGCGATGGCTGCATCAGAACAATAAATGGCCAACTTCTCAGGCAATGGTCCGATCAACCTTCTTATCTCAGTAACCTGCAAATATCAAAAGGTCTGACACCTTGACTCTCCATAACATATACTTAGCTTTTGACTGCTTCAACTTTCAAAGCCAATGATAGGTCAAAATGATCATCTATGACTTACTAAGGATAGGAGATCATAAAAACAGACGATACCTTTGCCTGCTGCTCTTCAGTTGTTACATACTTCTCACAGCCATTTGATGAGGATTTCTTTAATCCGGCACTCATAGTTGAATAGATCTCTCCCTGTATGTTAACAGTTAAATGCTTCAGAAGTGTCATATCAATATCATCAATCTTGTCACTACATCTACATTTTGCATTTCAAGAGCAAGCTTGCGTAAGAAAAAAACAAAACCATAATCTTACTTGAAGAGAAACGAGAAATTGCCTATGATAATGAGTAAAATGACTTTCTTCTCCCACTAGAGCTGAATAAAACTTTTCAATATTGCGCCTTTTTTTGTATATGAAGTGCACGTTCAAATTTATAAAATCCTTAGGCCTTAGCAAATCTTTGCACGTGTCTCTGTGTGTGTGTGTATGTGTATGCATGTTTGCCTATCCTGCCTTAACTAACTATCCATAACATCAGCTAACATCAGACTGTTCTTTAATACAGCTTTTCTTAGTCAATTTCCTTTTTCCTTTTTTTTTCCCCCTCTTTACAGCCTTTCAGACTGTGAAATAGCTGACCAGATTGCAGTTCTCTTGCCAGAGATATACAAATGCAAACAATTTCAGTAAATTTTCATCCATTCTTTCCCATTTAACTTAACCCAGTAATTGTTCTGCAATTTCCCCTTTTGATCATTGCAATTTCTTCTGATCATCCATAACAGGAAACAAGATTACTGAAAGTCATAGGGAACAACATAATTGAAATTAGTGAATGATCCGTTTGATCAACCAAGTGACTTTAAAACAAAATTTACTTCAAACTGGACAGCAACTAGGTAAAACCAGATAGCAAAACCCAAAAATGTTGAACCCTTGTCTAAGCTAAAACATCTTCTATAGCAAGACAAAAGCACCTACATATTACTATAGAATCCGATCCACATTAACACAAGCTGTTCTCAATTACTTCTCAACTCTTTTTTTCCTTTGTTGGTCCAACAATACAGCCAATCAAAGAAGAAAATAATTAGTGTGCCATTGAAGTCTGCATCAGGTATTGAAAAATTCAACCGAAACATTTCAAATCATAGGCTTGGGATCCAAATCACATTATTTACACTTCATGACAAATTTAATCCATAGCATAAGTTTTTGGATACAGAAAAGTCCAACCAGGTTAAAAATAAATGAAAAAGATAGCAAATCAAAGTAAACAAAATGTCAAAGATCAAAAGACCAGTAGTAAGTTGTATTTATGGTAAAAAGGAGCAACTAACCTGAATAATTCAGGGAAAAATGGAGTAAGGAATGGGATATTCAACTTCGCCCGGGGGGGGAGGGATTGCAAATTCAGATGGTAAAAATCATAGAAAAGGGGTCAACCCTGAGAAGGGTATCCCTTTAAAATAAGAATGGTGAGGTTGGCTTGCTTGCTTGGATGATGGTATGTAGTTGGATCTAGTCATGCAATCAATTCAAGAAGCCGGGAAATTTGGGGTCCCTTCCCCCCTCTTTTGTTTTTTAAGCTGTATTTTTGGCTGGTGGCTTGTTTTCTAGCTTTTCTATAATGGTGGTCCACATTAGCAAATTTTTCATTATTTTTGGTTTGGTGGACTTTTGGGACACCTTTTTGTAAATACTGGGGTTTAAACCCAAAAAATACAAATTGAGATGTGCTTACGTTTTGGAATCCGGTTATTTTAAATATTAATTATATAAATATACTAAGCATATAATAATTAAAATATGATTATATTTTATAAAATTATATACTATAAATTATTAATATTTATATAAATAAAAAATATTTTAAATATAATTTTAATATAAAAAATATACGAAAATAAGTGTCAAGCAAGAAAGGTTGGAAAACCAGACATAATATAGAATAAAAAAGGTTATAGATGTTATCAGAAAAAAGAATAGATTATGATAACGGATCACGGGAATGTCCCTGGAAAGATATGCCCCATTACACTAATAATAATGGATTACGGATGCCCCTAGAAAGATTTACCCCCATTACAACCCTGTTTTTTTATCTGTAGTTTAGTTTCCCTTATTTGGCAAGTTTATTAAAAGTTCGTTTAAAGTTCCAGATCTCTTTGGTTTTGACAGCAAAGCTTAGACCATTCAGACATTTTCGTGGCGCCCACAAAACCTTACAACCCTGTCGGTATGGGGTACAAAGCACGTGCACAAAGAGTAAAAGGACGAATACCCAAACAGGAGCCAGTTTTGAGTTTAATTTTTTTTATTCTAGCTTTAATCTTACTTGATTCTGTTTAAAAATATAAAATATTAAAAAAAATTATATTTTATTATTTAAATATTTTTATAATTAAATTTAAATAACAATATTAATTAAAACTATGAAATAAGTAAAACCAACCTCTAATTGCTGGCTTTTCGATGGGTTCAATATATAAAATGTATATGTTCATTAGTAAACAAATTCGAGATACTTCTCACCATTACTTCACCAGATGCGCAATGCGTAGGAATTACACCGTCCCAGAAGGACAAAATCGTAACATCAAAAGTTTGCTCCACTATTTTTTAGCGTTTTCAAGAATCTGAAAAAACAGGGCAGCTGAGCTTTGCAAGCAGAGAAGGAAAAGACGAGTCTTTTGACAAAGAATCTATGGTTCCCCAGCTGATGAACCCGGAGCTGAAGTCAATTAACTCTTTATGAGATTTCCTTATTCAAATTCTGTATTATTCTACTCTATACAGAATTGTGAAGGAAAGTCATATATCTACCTAGTCTTTCGCCTTAGACAACGAGGAACATATAAAAAAAAAAAAAAAGAAGTAATATTTAGTTAACCAACCCATATCTTGCAGAGCTAACTCAAAAACAAGTCACTTTAGTGCATCTGCATGTTCAAAGAATGTACACGGCAGCTTTTCAACTGTGTTGATTCTCCATAACATCCTGCAATGCAGACCCCTTCGCTAATTGCTAGTCATCCTAAAGATTTTGCAAGCATTTTGTAAATTTAATGAACGTACAAAGCATCCTTTGAATGTGACTGATCTAAATGAATTCACATTCCCATACAAAAGTGTCAGCCGCGTATCGTGGAAAGTGATGCAGAGTCGAAGAGCCCAAAAAAATAAGCATGATTGCCCAACTGTGTTATCAAAGACTTCATCGAAGGAATGGCAGATTGGGACCATTTGCTCTCAGTTACCAAGCTAAGAGACCTTTGTTTGGCAGTCAATCCGTGATGCCAGCATTCAATTCCTGGATTAAACATCATTAATTATATGTAAAACAGTCATAATGATCACACATGAAATTTTACATTAAAAGTTGTTCCGTCCAAAGTTCTGGCGTGATGATATATTTCTTACCTTTGAAGCCTGTAAACTGGTGGGTGGATCTGGGGTCTGATTTCATACATCCTACCCCAAAATCATCCACCTGCTAGCAAGAAAGAGCAGGAATCAATTTTGCAGGCGGCTCAGATTTGAGCAGAAGTTCATTGGTGCCCCATGCAAATCCTCTCAACTTGTTCATCTTAGGCGATTATCAGACAGAAGTCTGGCACCAGCTTGCCACAATTCTGCAGAGCTGAACTGATTATATCAATACTCGATCCTTGTGAAGCCATGAGCTATACACAAATTTCAATCCCAAGGATTACAGAAAAACTTTTTGCTCCAAGGCTCTTCAATGTGCAGAAACAATTCGTAGACAACCAAGTAATGGCTAGGAATCTCTTTTCCCCATTGCACCAGCAGCATTTTGCTTCTTCTGTATACCATATTGCCAGGCATCTCTAGATTTATCACCTGACTGATCAAAATCATCCAAAGAAGTCTCCATTGGTGGTTTAAATGATCGATAATTTCCATTCCTAAGAATCACAGATGTGCCTGACTTGTCTTCATCTTCCGATGGTGTTCCTGACCTGGAGTCCATGTGCATATCTAGTGATCTATGTCTTGGTCCAGCAGACCTTAAACCCCTCGTATAAGCCTTACCCTGTGATGGAGAGTAACCAAGTCCCCTTGGCCCTGAAAATTCTTTGGAGAGCAAGTCTTTTGTGAAATCCTTGGGGAGAGAATCCATGTCCATATAACAATTCCTAGCTTTGGCGTCAGCAATTAATGCTGCCCAATCATCAGATTGCACCAGAGCACTGGCGTTGCCCATAACCTGCTCAAACATCATGTCAATTCCAGAAAATAAATACAACATAAAGCAGTTGGAGATCGATCTGAACTCAAATATAATAGCATATAAGATTAGAAGAAAGAACTCATACCCACAAAGCCCTTCTAGCACGAGTAAGAGCAACATTCATTCGACGAATGTCTGCAACAAAGCCCACCCCATGACTTGAGGCACGGACACAAGACATAATGATAACATCACGTTCCTGGCCCTGGAATGCATCTACAGTATTAATATATAAATCCTTTCCTTCCTCCGATTTTATAACACCATCAAATTCACGTTGTAGACATTTCAGTTGCAGCTTATATGGTGTTATTATACCCACCGTGACTTTTGGTACACCCAAAGATTTTAAAGTTTTCTGTAGATGCTCATACAAGCGCAAACAAAACCCTGCTTCATGCATATTCTGATATGAAACAGATCCACCTCTATGGGACTCCCGGCCATGGGTAATATCATAAAATAAATAAGGTTTAAGTAAAGGGTCCTTGTAGTAAACCTCGTCAGGTAAGTTGACAACACTTTCACTATCGGTAAGACGTCCTTGGTAGAAGTACCTAGAAGGAAAATCCCTAATTTGGGGATGCATCCTATATTGCACAGATAACAACATAGTTGGGCATCCTGCTTGCTGGAACCTTTCAAAAAGACTTCTACTGTATAAGAGGGTCCCAGCAGCCTTGCTGATGACTGTTGCAGGAAGCTGCTGGGGATCCCCAACAAGTACACATCTTGCTGCCCCAAGAGAAAGCGGAGGAAGTACTGCAACTTCACTGGCTTGAGCAGCCTCGTCAATGACAACCATATCAAAACCATGGGTCAGGCGAGAGAACAACTTACGCCCGCTACTTGAGACAGTAGTGAAAACAATCTCAGCCTCATTGGCAAAACTTGCCTCAAGGTTAGCACGGGCTTCTTCCAAGTTGAAGTTACTGCCAACACGGAACTTGGCTTCTAAAATGAGAAGGCGAGACATCTCAACTAGAACCTTATCTCTGTTTTCAATGACTGCAGCCAGGTTCTGCAACAATACATCTCGGTTCTGGTCCCGAGCAACAAGAATATCAGGGTCAACACCAACAGATCCTTGGGACCGAACAGTAGCAGCTGCAGCAGTAAGTTCCCTTTGGAGATTAGCTATCTGCTGAGATAACATAGCTTCACGGGCCCTTAAAGCGTTCATATGACCAGAAATTTCTTCACGACTCTTGAGGAGAAGTTGTTCAGTTCTCCGCTCAACGGAAACTGCCTGGGCAGCCCGTGTTTGAGAGTCTATCCCAACTCGGGCCACATCCGGACGGTAGATTTTCATCTCACCATCAATAAATCCTCGAGCAAGAACACGTGCAAGAAGCTCATCGGTTGCAGCATTAGAAGGAGCACAAACTAGCATTCTGGGTTTTGGGCAGAGTTTTGGAAGGGTGCGGAAAAGATTCTGGTCCATGTTCTGGAGGACTTCATCAATCGATCCCATTGCAACATTGTCAGGATTGCTCTCATTAGCTTGTTTATAGCTCTCAGGTGCTAATTTCTTAAGCAAAGAGGTATAATAGTGTTGATATTGAACCAGATGGATGACATTTAACATCCCCCAGACTGTATGCGTCTTACCTGTTCCTGGAGGCCCTTGAACAAGTGTAAAAGGCCATGGCTCTTGCCTCTTTGTCACCCCACTACTTGTTCCAGCAGCAGTATGCGTAGCTGCCCACTGGATTGCTGCAAGCTGAGGCCCATTAAAGGTCCTATGTAAATAATCAGTAAAATTTGGTGTGAAGCATTCGGGCATTGCTGGGGATTGCTGCTCATATTTTGGAAAGTGATCTGGACTCGGTTTAAGGATTGCAGTTTGCATCTGTGCACAAGACAAACTTTGTTAACCCTAGTAAGGTGCAAAGCAACAAGATCTACACCTAGCCACAGAAATCTTTAATAATAATAATATAAATACCTGGCAATTAAGACGACAAAATGCATGCAATGCCACATACTCACGCTGGGTAGTTGCAAGAGATCCAAGAACAGTTAGATACCAGAGAGCCCTGGGTTGAAGTTTCCGCAGAATGTGATCATCATCAACCTTGCTGTAAAAATTAATATGTTATTTTAACATTAAAAAGGGGGAAAATAACGCTTAAGAAAATTTGGCTAAAGCATACAGCCTAAGGATACAGGTGTATTCAAAACCACAAAATATCAATAAGTGATATTTCTCTAAATACCTGTTTGAATCATAGGAATCACCAACATAAAAGTGAAGGATTGCACCAAGGGGATCACGAGTATCAATGGGTATGTGTCGCCTAACAGTACCAACCACACGTCCAGTAACCTCAGAATCTTCGTCTTCTTCAATTGAAGAGATGCTGTTGCGCTTGGTTCTAACTGCTTGACACAAGAAATAAACATTCCTAAGATATATATATATATATGTGTGTGTGTGTGTGTGTGCCCAAATTTGTAATTATTCCTAAATAAATCTGAAAAGAAGTCTTATTCCAATGTCATACCTAATCCAGGCCTAGGGGCTGATAAAACAGCAACATCACCTTCCTTAAATACCCACTTGCATTCGCTAGCAGGAAGAACTATCACATCATACCATCCTAAACCAATAAAAGCAAATTTCTGCCAATTAATAAAACTGGTATATCTTGATCACAAAAATAATTGACTTCGTTTCTACTCTGTAAACAAAAAGTTATCCAGAATCAAAAGTAATAATTGTCAGACTTACTAAAACCCGCAATCAACAGTAGCACTTTATCACCTAAGATAAAGACTACAAAGACGTAGAATACGAAGAGTAATCAGGCATTTTTACCTCTTTCTCGCCTTTCAATGTTTTTGATACGGACCATTATATGTGTGTCTCTCGAGGCTGATTCAGCTAACTCTTCCCATGTGCTGTACAGTTGCGCACGGCATTCCTCAAAAAGCAGAGGCTCAAATACTCTGACATAGTCTTCTACAGATTCAAACCGCCCAGGAACGCACTGAAGTTCAGTATCCTCTGATGCATAAAGTGATAAAATTAATTGTCATGTATAAGGACTAGAAGTCCATAAAAATTTAATAAATAAACAGAAGGAAAGATTTTAAAAAAAAAGAAACAAAAAAACAAATTAGAGATGAATGGATAGTCAGCCTAACCCTCAAAACTAGCAAGACAATCATAACATAGTGGATAATTACATATACCCAGCAATGATTAAATGCAATCTAGAAGCTGCCAACCAAAAGCAAAAAAGTGGGAAAAAAAGTAGGAAATTTCTTCAATTGCTTCAGAAAATCAATCATGTCGCTACAAAAAAGAAATGGTTCTGATCATATATTTTAAATTGCATCGCTTTGACTAAATATGCCTTCTTTTACATTATTGTATATCAATGGCTTCATAAATCGTACGAATTATTAGGGCTCAATTAACGTTCTAAGGCTTAAGTCTTAACAAATAGTAGAATGTGTACCCAGAGAAATCTCCTACAACATGCACATACCAGCAATAAAAACTCCAATGGCTGTCTATTCAACTACAAAATTCTATTAAACAACTTCCAATTCAAAAAGCAATAATTGCGTAAATGAGTAAACTAGAAAACAACGCAGATATGCCACATAAATGCTCTCTGCAGTAGGAATCCTCTCAGAAATAACCAGATAATGGGAACAAGTGCTCATAGATATTGCAAACAAATCAGTAGCAACAGTGCAATTAAAAGCCAACTTCCACTATAAAAATATACATCTCATCACCTTCCATGTCCTTTGAGCGTTACCATTCTCATAGAGTGATAATTGAAGGGACATGGACAACTGGCATGAGAAAAATAAAATGGAAACTGAAAAAGCAAGCAGCAGAAAAAAATGAATATCTGGAATCAAGAAGTTTAGAAGTAGTCTACAACTATCTCAAAATCTGTAAAGCATATACCTGGGTGATGCCAAAACTTTTCATTGGTCACTTCTCGTATAAGGCGTTCCACAGATGTGTCTTGATATGAGGTACTAGCCATTGTCTTTTTAGAGGCAAAATGTTTCTTGTTTACCATCTTTGTGTCCACAGAGCTTTGGTTGATTGGAGCTAGCTTTCTATTAGAAAACTGTGAATTCTTAAGCTGCCTCGAATCTATAGGTTGCTTCCATGAACTCTGTCTTGGAATGGGGGTTAGATGAGCCTCCGAAAGATCAGTGTCACTGTTTAACCTCCTAGGCCTGGCAAGTAGTCCAGAATTCGTATCACCATTACATTCAGCTTTAGGATCACATAACTCCACTGCAGGATTGCTTCCATCATTACATTGTAAATCAACTTGCTTCTGATCCTCATTTATTGGCTGCCCTTGTTTTTCTACAAAACGTTCACCACGTGCAAGATTAGTACGAACTTCTTTCACAGTACGAGTAATAACTGGGGCTGGAAAGTTCGGCCTTCTTGGAGTAGAAGTTTTTATAGGACCAGCTTGTTTGACATCTTCCAAATTAAGAAACATTGTCTTCCTATTCCGTTTCTTTCCCAGCATTGCTTCTTTCTGCAGGTCTATCTTCCGCTTTCCAGGATTATTCGCACACTTAAGTGCATGACTAGCTTCAACACCTTTAACTTCTCTCTGTTTTGGCACCAAGCAAGGTTCTTCCTGACCGTCAATGGATATATCAACTTTACCATAGCATTCTGAATTTCGGACACTGTTGCCTCTATGATCATTCAGATTTTGGTCCGGTCTTAATGGAGAATGACTGTTTTCAGCTGCACTAACACTTCTAACAGTTACACCTGAAGCATTAGAATCCATCAATTCCTGTAAACCTTGCTCTTGTGAAGCTTTAACATCTTCATGCAGACTACCATTTCCGTATGCATCAGCAGAAGCCTCAGCATCAGACCATTCACCTTCTTCTCTTTCCATAGCTTGAGCACTGGCAGAACCTGAAACAGATGAAGCTGCTACATGTGCCTTCATCTCCCCACTGTCATTTGACTTTGAAGAAGATGATGCCAAATTGAAATTCTGATCACCTGCACTTCTGGCTTCAACACCTACTTCAGGGCATGGAGAAGCTTTAGGCCGAACAAAAGGCTGAAAACCAGAACCTGCTGACGCATGTGAGAATGCATGGTTGTTTACTATTCGTTGAGAACCTGATGATGTCACAAACAGGTCAGAAGCATGGGGATTTGCAGATGGAAGTGCCTTTTGTGGCTGGAAGCAGGCAGCACGATCACTCTCCTCATCATCTTCGGCTGGGGGTTCATTAAGATCAAATAATAGTCTTCCTCGGGAGCCCATTTCATATATAAATGCATACAAGCTATATGACTACTCTGACAAAATCTAACTGGATATACTCGTGTTTTTGTTTCAGCAAGAAATGGACATGACATACCAAGCTGTAAATATGGCAAAAAATCATCAGCGTGAGTGGTAAAGATAACTCTAGAAGCAGGTAGCTTAAGAAAACAAAGTCCAGTTAAGAAACACAAGTTCGCACATCTGGTAAGAAACAAGAACTAAATTTAAGAAGCTAGGCAATGCATTTGCTATGTATTTCAACCAAAAAGTATGCAGACCTTCTATCATGAAACAAAAACCAAATGAAAACCAGCTTGACTGTCAAATCAACACATCCACATACATACAAATAACTTGTATTGATTAATAAACAGTTCCAAAAACAAATCTACCAAATCTACGATTCCAAATAATATGCATCAAAATCATTCAAAACACAGCGTAATAAAATAAATAAATAAAAGCAATCACAATAAGGCAACAAGATTACTTTCAGAGGTGCATTTAAACTCAAGCAATACCAATCAACAGTCTATAGTACCCAAGATAAAGAAATAATTTCACTTAATTGGATGCAATGCGAACATTACTAGAAAAACGTGAAGAACTTCATCCGACCCCAATTGTAACCAACTTAAATTTTAAAAAGAACGATTAGAATCACAAGATCCCTAAAGTAGGCTAAACCTAACTCAATCTCGATAAGCACAAAATAGTTTCACCTAATTAACCCTAAGATCGTCCCCAGATCGAAACTCCCTAAACCAATTTAAAAAAAACTAGGGTTTTAAACAAGCATAAAATCTAAATATTTGAGGCTCCGTTTTCGTTCCTTTCCAATCCACGAATTTTAGAAAGTCCATAAATTAAAACCTTTCGCAGATCAGAACAAGAAACCTAATAACTTCTGAAAACAAGTCAAAGATTTATTATCCAAACAATGCAATCATTCAAAGGTCAAAGTTTCAGTTCTTTGATTCAACACCGTCTAATTTCATTCCTCCAACAGTTTTCCAATATTTGATATGTATAATAAATCCCCAAAAAAACAAAAATAAAAATAAAATCAGTTGAAGAAGAGAGAGAATTTCCTTTTTTTAATAAGTTTAATTTCAATTTATTATTCTTTTTTTTTTACCTCTTGAGAGCTGCAGAGAAGATAGCGAAACAAAGAGATTAGAGAAATACGGAGAGAATATGAAGAAGTTCTTCCTATATTGAAAAATAGAATGCAGATTGTGAAGGGAGAAAAGGGGTTTATATAGGAAATAACGAGCCCATCTTACCGGCCGGTTTTTTCTCCGTTCAAATTTTAATTATTTCCCCGTCATCTTTTCACAAAATAAAATTTAAAAAAAAAAAACTAAATCCCACGCCTTTTTTCTTTGATTATTTTTGTTTATCCCACCTATGATACTGAATTTACGGAAACCACCTCACATAGAACCAACCGAGTAGGGGATCTTGGGGTAGGATTAGGGGTAATGATGGGAATTAAAGAAAAGAGAGGATCTGTTGGACAAGCCGATGTTAGTGTGTGGTTTAGTTTGCGTGCAAACAGTCGCAGGG
>JBBYHK010000015.1:9182144-9209099 GCA_038382065.1 Adansonia grandidieri | reverse complement strand
TTGTTTAATTTTTAATATATTTTAAAAAAATTATGTTGTCACATTATTTTGAGTACTTTTAGGAAAAAAAGAAAAGGTAAGTCTAAAGTGACATGATTGTTAGCATTGGTTTGTCACATTTTGAATTTTGTTTGTATTAGTAATTGACATTTTGCCATCTTCTGTTATTTTTCAGGGGGATTAGATAAATCCTATTTAGACAAAAGTTGGTATCTCGAAAAAGAAAAGACGCACACAAACACACGCATGCGTGCAATTAAATGTAAATTTTTATAGGAGGGATGAATGTTTTGTTACCTAAGCTA
The DNA here is from genome assembly GCA_038382065.1 of Adansonia grandidieri. Taxonomy (NCBI): domain Eukaryota; kingdom Viridiplantae; phylum Streptophyta; class Magnoliopsida; order Malvales; family Malvaceae; genus Adansonia; species Adansonia grandidieri. The sequence continues at coordinate 9,208,794 of JBBYHK010000015.1, read as the reverse complement.
ATTCAAATAGGATTATTGACATGAGTTCACTTTTATAAAGTATTTTTTATCAAACGTAATTTCTAAGCTTGAATAACTCAAGGTTCGGTGTATTTTTCTTCAAAAATATATTTTTCTACCTACATAATATTTTTATTTCTATAAGTTGAAATCAGCTTGTTAACGCTAGTTCTTGATAATTATGATTAACATTTGGGCATTAATTTTATGGTGAAAAGTAACTTTGAAAGGGCCCATGGATTTGGTGCATTTAGCCACAAACAGCTAGCTGAAGGCGTGCGTTAGCAGGCTGTCCCACTCCCATTATCCATTTTCAAGCAGCCATTGCTAAGTGGCACTTACGCATTAATCAGCGAGGAAAACCTTGCCTTTCACTGATCCAACATGATGAGAAATAAAAAATGGAAGCCATATAATGTTTTTTTGCAGACAATGCAGACAATGGACCAATAAGCCCCACCCTTTTCTTTTGCAAGCATAGTCAATTATTAATTAAATGAACCAAATTGCAAATTTGAATCATACCAAAAAAGTAGTAAGTAAAATAATTTTGAGTTTTAAAATTTTAGATTCAATTTCGGGTTATTTTGAGTTCAAGTCATTTTAGTTTTTAGTTATTTCAGGTTTTAATCATTTCGGTTTCGAGTTAATTAGATTTGACATTCGATTTAATAAACCTTAAGTCATTTTGAATTAAAGTAATTTTAAATTTAGGTTAATCAGATTCAATACTCAAGTTAATCGATTTTAGATCAATTAAGTTTAATAATTAGATTTATCGAATTCGATCATTTTAAATTTGAATTATTTTAATTTAGATTAATTAATTTTAAATTGTTAACTTTTTGAATTAAATCAGATTGAATCAAAATTTAATTTGAATAAATTAATCTAATTTTTAAATTTTAATCAAAATTAACGTATTTAATTTTAAATAAAAACTTTCAACAAATCCAAACGCAGCCTTATCAACAGCAGCAGCTAGAAGAGTTCCCGAAACTACTAACGAACATTACTCGAAAGCACGGACATCTAAACGGGCCCTACCTTTTAGTTTTACGCGTAGAAACCGGACTCAGAAGCCCACCCATCTCTCCTGGGTGGCTGGTCCCAATTTAGCCGACCAAAATGGACCAAAAGCAAGAAGGGAAGCGGTGGACTTTAAGTCGATAACCCCTCACCAACCAAACCAACATCATAGACTAACATTGGTTAAGTTTATTTTTACTTTAACGAAGTTTAAATGCGGGGAAATCGAGGGACCCGTCATGTGCAGAAATCCACGTGGTGGAACTGGATAGTGCCAGGAGTTTAGAAGTCATACTCTCAGCAAACACCTGGACACATCAAATAGTAGCTTGTGGAGTGCAGATGGAAAAATGGGTCCCACCCATTGTTTAATTAACCTTAATTTTTAAACTTATTGACGGAATTAAAAATTAAGATCGAGTATAAAAATATTTTAATTTAAAAATAATCAACAACATAATACTACAGTAATAAATATAAAATAAGTATATGATAACATTTTAATTTATTTTTAAATTTTTAAATATTTTTATCGGGTATTAAATTTATAATAATAATAATATTTCTTAATTTGTTTTTGAGAAAATTAAGAGCACTCGTAAAAATGTCAAGTGAAAGGTCTTTGTCGAGAACAGAAAGGCCTCTGGAAACTGGCACCTTGACAGCTATGATGTGATCGGGATTCTATCTCAAGGATTAAGATATTTAGCATTTGGCCAAAAAAGGCAAAAAAAAAAAAAAAAAAACCAAATATAGACTGCGTCGAATTGTCAATTCAAGTGAATATATATATATATATATATATAAATATTGATAGGACACGATTATGGTTGATAATAGTTGAGGTTCATTGAATTTTAAAAAATTTATGATTATTATATAATATTTTAAAATTTTTAAAATTAAATTGAAATTAAATTAAAAATTATATAAAATCAAATCAATTAGAATTAAATTTTATCGGTTTGTTTTATTATTTTTTATAATTTTAAAAATATATTTTTATATGATATTTTTAAATTTTTATATTAATTTAAAAATAAATATTTATTTTATATTATAAAAATTTAAAATTAAATAAAAATAAAATTTAACTCGATTTGAATGATTACGATTTTTTAATTTATAAAAATCGAATTGAATGTATATAATTTATATTTAAAACTAAAATCGAATTAAATTTAAATTGAGATCAAATCAAATACTATGATTTAAATTAATTTTTAATTTTTTTAATTTTCTTCTTAAATAAATTAAAAATTTGACAACTCTATGTATTTACGCTTCTTCTGGCTCAAATCTTCAAAACTTGAATTAAAATTCAAAAGCAGTTCCTGCAGCTTTTGTCGCTCCTTGGGTCAATGGAAGGTTTTCACCCCGTTTTCCTACTCCTTTTTTAACGGTGGATCACTAAAATTTTTAACGGTTTAAACATGAAATACAACATATGGTGGGACAATTTTCATCGGATGAACTCTTTGACAATTGAGCTCCAAACATTAAAGTCAAAAAGGGATAGTAACAATAATAACATTATAATTAATTCATATTTATATTTATATTATATATAAAACTCATAATTAAATTGATATTATTAGTCTAATGATACCAACTTAAAAAGAAAAATTTTAAAAATTAAATTACAATTTAATATCAAATAATACGATAAAAATATTTATATTTTTTATTTAATTATTTTTTAACATATACCTTGAATAAAACTACTCATATCTAATTTTTTTTATTAGATTAGCTATAATGATTTTTTTATTTCACTTACACTGTGTATGTAAATTTTTAATTAACTGTAAATTGATTGATTGAATTTGATATTATAAATTAAATAACAAGAATTCAATTGTCAAATCAAAAACATTAAATATAAATATAAATATCAACATAAATAAAATATAAATATTTTGGTTTTTAAATATTTATTTAAAAAATATTAAAAAATACTTAATTTTAAAAAGCCATCTATGCCTTATGAAAAAAATAATTATATAACTTAAAAAAATAGAAGATGGATGTATCAATTCTTGTTAATATTAAAATTTTTAATCAGGGGTTAAATAACATAAATTTAATTAAAAATTATAAAAAAATTTAAATAATTATAACAAATATAAAAATAAAATATTTCTCTTTTTATTTTTTTTAATTTGCAAAAAATTACTCATTTTTACATTGGAAAAAACTTCTAATAATTATTTTTTTGTCAAAACTTAAAGAAAACCAACCACAATGCGTCTGTGCTAATTGTAGTAATAATGATGTGGATTATTTTTTTTTTGTTTGATAAAATTGTGGAATTAGTTGCTCGTTTAGTCAAAAAAAAAAGAAAGAAAAAGACAACCCCCTAAATTCGAGCTACTTACAGCTTAATCCATTTGTATTTATATAATTATATATTATATTTCTTTTACAACTAAAATAAAATAATTATTGGGCTCTATAACCGCTAACGACCACCAAGCCTGGCAAAGTTAACCGGTAATTATCGGGCGGTTGAGAGTGGACCCTACAATGTACATTGGACTCTATTATCTAATTGTACCTATGTTTTTTTTACCGTTGGGCCCCTCTTTCGGGGGTCCCACACTCCATGGTCACAACCCCAAACGCCGAACTGCTTAACCTGCCGGCTTCACCGCTATAAGTAGCCCCGCTCGGATCAGCTTCATCGCTCTTTTTGCAAGAACCTTTAAAATTTTTTTTTTCCGTTTCATTTTTCTTCTATTGTTCTTTGTTTGATTTTCAGTTTAACAAACCCATTTTAGATTCTCCACTCGAGAGCTGTAACTTGTACTACTCTCTGTCTTTGAACTGTTTTCCGGTTTCCCTTTCTATTTCTCTGTTTGTTTCCCGGGAAACCCTATTAACTCCTGTTCTTTGTGCTCCTTTTATTTTTGTACTTCTGTGTTCTTCCGCTTTTAAAGCTCTTTCTCTCTTCTTGATCTACCGTCTATCACTATTTTGAGGTATTTTTTTCTTCATGCAACTTTTTTTTTCAAATTTTCTTATATTTTGCAATGATTTGCAGGCTATCAATGAACCGCTTAAGGCTTTTTTGTCTTATTTTTTCTTCTCCGAGGAGTGTTTACGTTGATTTCTTGTGTTTCTTTCTCTCTTGTTGTTTTCGTATTATTTTGACTCCATTTTCAACATAATTTTGTTTTGAAAGAACAAAGTATTGTGAAATTCTCTTCTCAAATTCGTCATTTGAGAATTTTTTTCCATTTTTTTTTGTTTTGATGATAGTAAGTAATATATGCGTTTAAGGCTCTGTTTTTTCTTTAAAATTTTGTTTAACCTGTTTCTTGACTGTAGATAATGGAACACTTTCATAACGGCGATCTTGAATACATTGTCGATGACTACTACTACGTCAATGATTTCGAGCACGATCATCCCTTCGCCGAACCTGAGCCTCAGAGAGACACCGCTGAATTTGACTCGGACTTCGAAGACGATTTTGAATCAGTAAGATTTTTCTTAAAAAAAGAATCTCTCACGATTATGCCTGATTCTCACGATTTAGATTCTGGAATCTGTAATTAACTTCTTTTAAAATATATATTTTGTGGTTACTTGGAAATAGAGTAAGCCGAAAACTGATACGTCAGCTGTGGAAGCGAGAAATGGAAAAGATATACAAGGAATTCCTTGGGAGAGGCTTAATTTCACTAGACATAGGTACCGCGAGACGAGATTAAGACAGTACAAGAACTACGAGAACCTCTCTGGTTCTCGTAAAGAGATGGAAAAGGTCAGTTTCTGTATTTCTTGCTAATTCTAAAGCGTTTTTATACGCTATTTCTAAGTTTGACATGAAATATGATCGGAAAAGCTGTTTATTTATCACCAGCTGTGTCTCGAGGGTTTAATTCATTTCCAAAATATTGGGCTAAATAATTAAATATACGTGTTTTGTTGACAGGATTGTCTGCAAGTAGAGAAGGGAAAGGCCTTTTATGACTTTCAGTTTAACACAAGGCTTGTCAAATCGACAATTGTTCACTTTCAGGTAGAGAATTTGCTGTTTATCTTCATTTTTTTAGTATTGATCAACTGTTTGTTTGCAATTTCGTTCCCATTTCAACGCAGATGCATTGTATTTCCTTATGTTGATGTTTCCATTCGTTATCTATGTGACGAGTCTGTTCAAGAGGATTTTGGTCTTTTAAAATGTCATAAATCTTCTGAACCATATATCAATTTTAATTTCAATCAGGACATAACTACTTTTTCCTTTTTTTTTTTTATAGGGATTTAAAGGAACCTGCTGTTTATTAGAGATGTTATATCTTGAGAGTCTTCGTGTTTTAAATTATGTGTTGATTTTCATATTTAGAGCTATTTTGTTCTGCATCATCATCATAACTTGGTCTTGGTGATCCATGTAGTCTTCCTTTGTAAATGGTTTGAACTTCAATTATTTGCGTATGAATAGTCTCATAGTTTTGCAGGTCCTGTTGTCATATTATTACACTATATCTATTTATAATTTGATTATTTAAGGTATGGAGTTTACAGCTGCTTTGCGAGACCTTAGGCTTCAGTATGTTTTTTTTTTTTGGCTATAAATGTAAATTGTGTAGCGTTATACTTGGCTGCTGCCAACTAATTTTAGAGTGATAAGTTCTTGAGATTTGATTAGGGTAAGTGATGTTGTATTTTAATTCCAATTTAATTAAAAAAATTTTGGCGACTTTTACTTGTTCGATTGCTTCAAATATTATATTTACCCCATTTCAGGCATCAAGATGGGGGGTTTATTCACATAAATCCTTTTTGTGCAGATTTGGGAAGGATGCTTTACTTTACACTTGCATATGCTAACGGTTATACAAATTGTAAAAATTTAAAAGAAATATTTGCAGAGGTACAATCCTGATCATGGATATTGATGCTTCATGGTTGTGGTATGGCTTGGGGTTTTTTGAAATTTTATTAACAATTTACAGTAGTAGAACTTTATATTTGTAGTTGTCTTACGCTATGAACAGTTCAACCACACACTATCACAGCCCACTCCTGCATATGCTTGTGTCACGGTTCACTGCTTCAGTTTACAACAATTGTGAAGCTTATGATGTTGCCGAATTTTGATATATAGTCTTTTGTGACCCTTGATGAGCCATGGTATAGAGTGACCATATGTCTTACATTTGGCTACACTCATCTGAACAAGGTGCTAAGACAGCTACATTATACTTGTTAAGAATCTAGGTGTTGATTACCCCTTTTTTCTTTAATTTAAATTCATTGGCATTTCTTGGTTTTGTAGTCTTATATTTGCATTTAGATATATGGTTTTTTTTTTTTTTTAATTGTGGATCAGGAATATATTATATGTTGCCTGTTAATTATATGGATTTAACCTGTGACATTTAGGAATGCTATTTCTCTCTTATTTCAGCCTTTAAAGCAGGTTGGGAGTAATTTCTAAGCAGCTGGCGGGGTAAAGATGCGTTGTTTATATGGTATGATGGGAAGCATTTATAAGAGGCCTCTATAGTGATTCCTATTATTTGACTAGCGCAATATGTCCCGCACCTAAAGGGCAATTAACACTTAATTTGCATGTCATCATGCTGGATTATTATTAAATTATTAGATGTATTCATAGTCATCAGAACTGCATTACTATGTTGCTGCTTTTGAGTGTCCATCTGCATTTGTAATTCAATTACGTTTACTTGATTCATTGTTAGGAGACATCTGCATGAGTAATCCAATTACTTGATTTTCTGTCCCATATTAGTCTTTGATGATCTCCTTCATGTGCATGCCGAGTGTCCTTCTCAGGTTAATTTTTTTCATGTTCATTCATTGAATTATAGAACGTCTTGTCCAAATTCAGAATTTTTCTTGTTGTGAATGAGTTGTGCAAACATCTTTGCCCATTTGCTTTCGAGCCTCAGTTGGGGGGTAAATGTGCTTATTGGATCTGTAAGGATCTGGTGGTGCTGCGATGTAGTTTTCGTTGTTGGTTTTACGTTTTTTCCTCTTTCTTTTCTCTCTCTCTCTCTCTCTCTCTTTTTTACCCCTAAACAGAGATGTGGAGTTGTAGGTGCATTTAAATGACCTCATTTAGGTTCTTGAAGAGATGCTCGGTAGTGTTGTGTTATATGAGCCTACAAAGGATGGGCCCTAGATAGTCCATCTGTAACTCTGTGGTAATCTCTATGCATTATGCTTCATAGCACATAGTCTATAAATATTTACAATTTCTTTGGTCATATTGGCAAATCTTTCATGCATTAGCCAATGTGTGAATACATTTTCCCGTCTCCTTTTGTATTCTGCAGTATACGCATTTGTATTTTTTGGTTTTGCACATTCTCCAACTGCACTAATGTTATATCATATTTGCATGCCATTGTGTTGAGTTATATCTTTAAGCTATATAGCGTGAGTCTTGACTATTTTCTCTGACTAATCTCTATGGTAATCTCTATGCATTCTGCTTCATAGCACATAGTCTATAAATATTTACAGTTTCTTTGGTCATATTGGCAAATCTTTCATGCATTAGCCAATGTGTGAATGCATTTTCCCTTTTCCTTTTGTATTCTGCAGTATACGCATTTGTATTTTCTGGTTTTGCACATTCTCCAACTGCACTAATGTTATAGCATATTTGCATGCCATTGTGTTGAGTTATATCTTTAAGCTATATAGCGTGAGTCTTGACTATTTTCTCTAACCATTTTACCATTTTTAGTGTGGTGTAATCTCTCTGCATTTGTCTCTTCATTTGCACAAGAAAGTTGGTGGTGCTTTTTGCCTCATGTTCTCTACTCACTCATTCTTTAATGGTGTTGATTCATACCTTTATAGCTTAATCGGGTTGGTCCTGAATATTTACTCCTACCGTGGTGAACTGTGTGATAATCATAACCTTATATCATTGCACTGTGTCATTTTATAATCTTCACATAATTTTCCATTTCTTTTGTCAATTTTTTTAGTGCAGCATATTTTCATATAATTTTCACATAGTTTTCTATTTCTATCATCATTTTGGTTTTATGTAGTATATTCTTCATGCATTATCCGCTATGCTTAACTTTTTTTTTTTTTTAAATTTCCATCATGGATATTTTGACCCGGGGGGGGGGGGCTTGAATTGTGTCTAGGTCATATAAGGTCAATCAAATATCATGTTGACACAAGAATTCGTAGTGTTTGGTTTTTGATGGATTCAAATGATCTTGTCCCCTACAAAAATGCATTTGAGTGCATTTCTGGGTTTATGTGTGTTGAACCGTAATTATGGTCTAACATACATTTTACTAGTAACTATTTTCAAAATATATAATAAGTACAAGAAAGTCAATGTTGATTTGTCTTTAATACTGCTACCAGTTTATTCTAAGCTTCTTTTTTTTTAATAAATGTAAAGATGTCTTTTTATCTAATGAATTTGGAAGACTAAAAGTATGACTGCAATTTTTTTTTGTTTATCCTATCGAGTGGTGAAGCTATTTATGAGTCTATTTATAGCTGAGAGGATTTTGTGGAAGAATATGGTCTTCTACACTTGCACACTTACAGATACATTTTGATTTAATAATTTAAGATTTTAGTTTCAATAAACTTTCTAGATGATGGATAATTAAATCTTTTTATCTGCCTTCATGTATGGCAGAATGGTGTTATGAGTCTATGGTCATGAGTCTAATTTTTTGTTTTTATGGTGCAGCTGAGGAATCTGTTGTGGGCTTCATCAAAGCACGATGTGTACCTCATGCAAAATTACTCAGTAATGCATTGGTCATCACTGCTTCGCAAAGGCAAAGAAGTATTGAATGTGGCTAAGCCAATTGTTCCCAGCCTGGTTAGTGAGGGTGACCATGATTAAATTTGACTTTGGCTGTTTAACTTTGTTCAGAGGGCCTGTGCGCTAAATTATTTCTGTTGATATGTTTGTAGAAGCGTCCTGGATTGCTATCTCAGCAACTCTCTAGGGTGCAGATTAGCACCATGACAGTTAAGGAAAATTTAATGGTGGCAGGTGGTTTTCAGGGGGAGCTTATTTGCAAGGTTTGCGTTTGGTTTGGCAGAGGTCTATTGATTTGAGATATTCTATTTGGAATGTGGCTCATGTTTTTCAATTTATTCTTCTGCTTGGTCAGTATTTAAATCAACCGGAGGTGGCATTTTGCACAAAATTAACTACTGATGATAATGCAATCACTAATGCAGTGGATGTGTACCATAACCCTAGGTGAGAAATACGGATTCTTTTAGGTATTTTTTCTGTTAACAATTTTGATGATATTTAGAAAGGTAAGGAACTGAAAACTTTTATATCCTCAGTGGTGCAATGAGAGTTATGGCTGCAAATAATGATAACCGAATCAGAATTTTTGATGCTGAAACTTTTGCTAGCCTTAACTGCTTCTCATTCGATTGGTCTGTAAATGTAAGTGCCAGTCTTCAGAAGCCTGCTTTAGATTTCTATTTGTCATCCATCTTCTTTTATGTACTTATTTCCTAGACGGTTGTGTGCTCTTTGTAGAATACCTCTGTAAGTCCAGATGGAAAGTTGCTTGCGGTCCTCGGGGATAGTGTGGAGTGCCTGATTGCTGATGCTCAATCTGGCAAAGTATGTCACTCTTGCCCGGACTCCTCATAATTGGTGCGGTGCATTTGGATTTTTAATTCTTTCCATGTCTAATTTCTTTGTGTAATGCGCAGGTCATCAGCGGCCTAAAAGGGCATTTGGACTATTCGTTTGCTTCAGCTTGGCACCCTGATGGGCACATTCTGGCTACCGGGAATCAAGACACTAGTTGCAGATTGTGGGACATAAGAAACCTGTCCAAGTCCCTTGCTATATTGAAGGGAAGAATGGGAGCAATCAGAGCTGTCAGGTTCACATCCGATGGTCAGTTTCTGGCCATGGCCGAGCCTGTAGATTTCGTTCATGTCTTTGATACGAAGTCTGGGTACATTAATTGCCAAGAAATTGATCTTTTTGGTGAGATTGCTGGAATATCCTTTAGCCCAGATGCAGAAGCTTTCTTCGTTGGGGTTGCCGATCGCACTTATGGCAGCTTGTTAGAGTTTAAGCGCAGGCGATGTAACCAATATCTAGACTCCATGTTCTAGAACGTGCAAGTCCTCTAATATCCATACCAGAAACATTATTGTGAATATTTAGCACAGGATTGGATTGTAATATATATATATATATATATAAGGGGTATTTTCAAATTGCCTGGATAATTGGGGTTTAGTATATAACTTCCGGGGCGAGAGGAGCAGCAGTTTCAGTTTAAATTAGCACGTGGCCTTAGTAAATTGTTTCTGTGAGGTGAATTTTTTTTACCGGCAGAAATGAATAAATTTTTTTTTTTTCTCTTGTAAAGCTGTTGGCAATCGTGTATAGTACATTTCTTTTACCAGTTTTTGCCCTTTGTATGTTGAGAGACATGTAATTATTTTATTAATTGGTGCATCCGCTCATATTCTTTTCCCGCTTTTGTTATTCCGAATGATTACTTAACTGGAAGGTAAACTGTGCTTATATAGGCTTGCGGCGATGATGGGTTATTGGTATTATTGAATAGCACTAACCTTGATACATCTAAGCTAAGTGCCTTTGCATAGATGCGAATTGTATTAAGATACTTTCTATGCCAATTAAGATACTGTGCATCATCTAAGTAGGGTAATTAAGGTACCGTGTATGGCGAATTGTATTTGGGGGATTTTCTTTATCAGAGTTATATAAATATAAAGACAAAGGCAATATTGAGGAGTATTAAAAGTGTCATTAATAGTGTTAGATAATGTTGTTTTATGCAATTTTCAAGTTTATTAAAAATGTTTTGCTCTTGTATCAGTTTTTTTTTTTTTTTTTTTTTCCTTGGGTATAATTATCTAGCAGTGAGAGGAGCTAAAGCCAAATGGGCTTAATTCTACGTTCTTTCTGTGCGTTTAAATTTATTGTCCAAACTTAAAAAGTATTTATAGAAGGCGGGGCTAAAAATTCATTTGATATTATACTTTAGTTCAATTTTTAATTTAATAGTTAAAGAGAATAAATTTTAAATTCATATTTAAATTTTTATTTTGTTGTATATTTTGATTTTTTGAGTTAATAATATTAATTAAAATTAATTTGATAAACAACTATCAATAAGAGCTAAATATGAGGTATAAATACAAAGTCATCATTCAACATAAGGAAAAGAAATTAAAAAACAATTAATTTTGTAGTTGTTCTTTTTTATAATTGTTAATTTACTTGAATTTTGCTTTCAAGATTATATGGTATTAATGACGTGATAAAATATTATGTGTTAAATTTTTATTAACCATTAATTATTATATTAGAAATTGATTAACAATATCAATTTTAAAAATTAATGTGTATAATAAGATAAAAATATGTGTATAAATAGATATTTTTAATATATCGAATTAAAAATAAAATTAAAGTGTAAGGATAAATAAGTACCAAAACCGTAGAAGGAAACACGGCTGCAATTTTTATCTTTTGTTTTTTGTTTTTTTGTTTTTAAACAGAGGGGCTGCAAGTGTTAGCCTGTTAGGTTAGGTATGTGTCAAAGAGTCGTGTTAAAACCGGGTGTTCCAATTTCCTGACTAAAGTAAATGTTTTGGTGCGCTGTGCCATCTCCGTCACCTGGGGTCTGGGACTGAAAAATGTCCTAAAAATGACCCCATAAATACACACCATCCGCTATTGCGTGCCGGTAAATTCAAATCTATGTTCCTGAACGTTAAAGAGCGTTTGATCATGGATTGTAAGCTTCCTCTCCACAATTTTATAAATGAAAAAGAAAAACATTTTCAATTAGCAAGCTTTGAGGGTGGCAAAAGCAAGGATCAAGTCGAATCCATTGTTCAAGATATTGAGGGCTGAGTGGTGACCACTTCTGTTGTCGGCAAAGTGTATAATTGGTGGACTCAAAGCCATGATATGTAAGTACACATTCCTAGTGGGACTGGAAATGACTTTTGTGAATGAAATTTAATTGTTTACAACTTCTTACAGGGCTCAACAACTGCACCCTTTCATGTATTAATTACTCATCCAAGTTTGTTCCACGCCTCTCTTGACTAACTATATTCCAGTTTTAGATTTATACGACTGTCCAAACATTATTGTTAGGACCAAGACATAGCATTCTAATTTCCTTCTTTTCAGTATCAGCACAGAAAAAAAAAAAAAAAAAACTTTGAATTTGGGTTATTTCTGATTGGCAAACGCATCAACTGTCTAAAATTGGTGGGGATATTAGCCTAAATGAAAGCTCAGCTCAGCTCATCACCTGGGATGGAAAAAGGGGGAAAAAAAACCCATATGGATAGTTGTGAATGTGACACCAAGTTTATCGATCTCCAGTTTTCTTTAAGGCTCAGCGTTTAATGTTTTGCCATTAGCTTGTTTTTTTTAAGTAAAAAATTTATGTTCATCACAATAACGATATTAAATAAATAAAAAATTAATTTAAAAAATTTAAATTAAAAATAAAAAAATTATGATTTTTACGGTTTGACTTTACTTATATAAAAATAAAACGATTTTATTATTGTTATAATTTTAAAATTTTACTATTTTATGTATGTTATCAAATATTTTAATTTATTTATAATATTTTTACATAATAATAAATACTTAAAATTCATAAACTATATATATATATATATATATTTTTATCATACAGTTATTTAATTTTTTTTCAAAATCAATATTAAACTAAAGTACGACAATTTAACCCATTGTTAAAGGTAGGGATAGCCACATATCGAGTGATAAGATTAAGATAATTAATATCTTAACGTATTTTCTTAAGTCAAAAAAACATTATTTTATGACCACGAAATGACTTTTCAACTCTACCATGCAACTTGCCCTTTGATCTCTACTAGCCCACTACTAGGTATAGGGCAACTGATAAGATAGGGAAAATAAAGGCTTTTTGATTTTGTTCAACTTTTTCCTATATCTTGTGAAATGAAAAGGATAAAATCACGATTTTCACGATCCCTATCAACCTTTTCCTTAATAGCACAGTCAAGACTCAGTAAGTTTTTTGAGCAGATACATGCATGTAATGTGTTTAAGATAAGATTATTTCACTTTTATTCGAATGATTAATGCAATCAATGAGCCATTATAATGAATGAATTAGTGATTGGTAAAATAACAGCCGGATATTGTTTCATATGCATACTACCAAAAACAGATGGGAGTGAGACTTAGGTCAAGAATAAATGCAAAATTTAATCTGAATTTATTAATATGGATCGAATAACAAGTGAATGCAAGAAGGGTTGGGTTATTAACTTCAAGAACATGTCGAATTGGGTCATCAAATCAAGATTATTACATGAGATATACGATGAAATCCGGGAGAGGAAAAAAAAACCTTGAAACAAGCAATACCGATTTGACTGACCAACATAGAAATTTTTTTTTTCAGATCTCTTATTGAAAACCAAAGTTTATTTGGAAAATTGTGATCAAGTAGAGTAAACAAGTTTGCCCAAGTCCAAATAGAATAGCCCTTTTAATTATTAAGTGATAATCAACATCATTGAGTTTCAGCTTTCATCTAGATTTCCAAAGCTAAATGTTTTCAAGGTCAAAATTCAAATGCACGCAACAAGGAGTGGGGACCGTGCAATGAAATTAAGCTCTTTTGAACAAGTTAGACAAAGTCTTTTCTTTTATCCTTTTCTTATTTTCACACTAACTTTTCAAACTTAGGCTGGCAACTATCAATTCAGATTTCTTCATGAATAAAACTTGTGTAACATAGCGTAGTAGAAGGGGTTGCTTGTAATATGCTTTAGAACTTTTTTTTAACTTTTGAGGATAATAGAAGAATTATAGATGTCGATGTTGCGAATATAACGGTAAATAATAAATATTTATAATCATTTAATAATCACTTTGAATGAAAATATAAATAATCATCATCCTTTATGAAAAAATGCATTTGGTGGATCGAAAGTTATAATTTTTATAGCCAAAAGTTATCATGATTTATGAAAAGACTTTTTAATTGACATAGATCTCTTTGATTGTGTTTATATATAACAACTTCAATTGCCAAAGTTTTCGTTCCAAATCAATTTAAAAAATTACTATAGTTTACTAAAAAAAGAATAAGAGATTAGGGAGTTTTTCAATATTACTAATTGCAAGATTCATAAGATTTCATTGTAGCATGGTAGTATTATTGTTTAAAACTGTTAGCAAACTTTATATGACGACAAATAACTTTTTTAAAAAAATAACTCATTGTACCTCAAAATCTTGATTTAATTTTTTTATATGCCCATCTATCGTATTTTTCCAACAGGTAACACTTAAATAATTAACGTGTTAGATGACACCTCTTAACAATGACTAAATAATTAAATAAACTAAACTACAAGTTCTTAAAAGTCTCTCTTTTGAATTGCAACTTCTTGACCATACAAAGCCGATGAAACCCTTATTTTCTTACTATTTAATTTGAAAATTCATAAATAATATATACACACACAAACACACTTTGAGATAATTTTTTTTTTTGGGGGTTTATAGCCACCAAAAGATCTGACCGAATGTAATTGTCGAACTTGAAACTTGAAATAGAACTCATATAACGATCTTAAACCTAAAAAATTAGACCTCCAAACATTGTTGAGGACACCCACGAAAACCATGAAGTTTGAATGTTTCTTTTATACTTAATTTACTATGATTTCTTCAATGAAAAGTAATAAAGGCAACAACTATGAGTATATAGCTTGAGAAGCAAAAAATATGCATGAATTTTCCAAGAGGTTGAGTGGGTACGGCAAAAGCTCAACCTAGTTTTTTTTTCCGAATGAGAAGATCGGCCCATGTTTAGGCTTCTGATCAGCATGGGCATGGATGATTGAATTAGCTCAGTTCTAAGCCTCAGGAACTAATTCTACGCCCGTCAACCCCCGCTAACATACCAGCTTTTTTTTAAAAAAAAAAAAATTATATTCAACATCTATATCTCTATGTATTCAAATATGTATACGAAATATAATCATTTAATTATATGAAAAATTAAAATAAAAACCCTTGTTAAACATATAACCACATCTATCACACTTTTTTTTAAATTTGAATAATATATTATATCAATGTACCAATTTAAATCAAATATATACGGTGAAAAGGTGGCGGGGAACTTAAAGAGTCCATACATTTTTGTTTTATTTAATGTTATTTTTCCTCTTCAGGTAGCTTCAACTAAAGTTTAATTTGGTAAGCAAGAAATTGATTCCCCACCAAAGATTTTGACCCAACTAAAAGAAGAAGAAAAAGAAGAAGAAGACAGTTTTAGTTGATGCATCAACTTCAAGAAAACAGATCGTCCTTCAAAATAAATTGCCTGTTTGCACACGGGAAAAACAATCAATAATCCTTTTTGGCGTGGGGAAAGTGTGGGCGTGCAAGCAAAGCTGTTGCAGTAATATTAATTGGGTTTTGGTTTTGGAGGTTTGCCCATGTGCAACGTCGTGATGAAAGCGTTGATGGGTAGATTTTGGAAAATCTCCCCTCCCCTCTCCAACAAAACAATGGAAAAATCTTAACCTATAATGACATGAAATTCTAATAAAAATGACCAAAAATTTCGCTGTCTTCCAGAAATTCATAGTAGGCAAGGCAACCTTGGATTTTCAAACAAACGAAACTAGATGGAAAACTCTTGCCATTAAATTATAATTTGAAAATGACTCTTTAACAAAGTGGCAAACATAATATTAATAATAAAAAAATTATAATACGTAAAAATATACGAATAATAGACTGATTTGAATTTACTACTTGCAAATTAGGGTTCACTGAGAAACGCCAGCCAACCAGTTCCTCTTTATGCTCAATTTTTTTCTGTCAACTTCCGTTTTTTTTTTTCTCACCCTATTTATTCTTTCCTCGTAATATTTGAGTATATTGACTGTATATCGACTTAATTTCTTCTTATTATGATGACTATTTTTTTCAATTTTTGTGCTATACTATACAAACTATGCGATATGACACTTTGGAGCCTAATATTTCACAATGTCAGTGTACTTGGATTCTTTACTTTTTAATCTTTATCTTTATCGTAGCCACTTAAAACCAAAAGCATCAAATTGATATCTACACTTTACTAAGATATATGACAGTCCAGATATTATAACTTTATCTAACATTGATAAGTAATTTAAAGATGACTTTTCCTTTTTTTTCTGGTTATTGGTTTAGTAGTAAAACCGAAGTTTCGAACTTTGAGGTCTTGTTTCCGTTCAGGTCTCATCATTTATAGGTTTGATTTAATTTTATATTAAGTTTTTAAATGAATGTGATAATTATATTTGTAACTTTTTTTTTATAAATATAATTTCGTAGAAAAGAATAAAAATTAAAGTTAAATTTATTGAATTACTTACATCCAAGCTAAAGTTAAATTTATAATATGCTGCAGAATAAGGTAATCCAATCCACCTTTAGAGGAATCATATTCGCGATTAAAGTTCCGAAATAGAAACTTGCAAACAAAAGCTCGAAAAGTCAGCCTGCCTTTAAATTATTTAAAGAAAGGAAAAAAGGGAGAGCCAAGCTACACAGCTTTATTGCTTAACCAAATCAAACATTGAAAAAGAAAACATAAATTATTTTTAAAAGTGTTCATAAATTGAATTACGATTTAAAATTTTTTTAATATAAATTTAAATCGATCATATGAATTGTTTGATCCTTAGATATTATAAAAAGATTATACAAATCAAACATAAATTAATAGACTAAAGCACGTGTTAGTCGTAATGGCATCAACCCTAAATTAAGCCCCATTTCAAAAATTCCTATCCTTCTTTTTTTTGGTCTAAGATCTTCTGATATTTGATATTCACATAAGGCTTCAACTATTTTAAAATCGAGTTAGGTTATAGCACCTATTTTTTCATTTACAAGATTCGCTTACTTAATCGAACAAGTGTTGATTTGATATTTTTTTTCCTTTTCTTTTCGTTTTCCAAATACAAATTTTGTCTATATATGAAAGTTTTGAATACCATTTTCAGTTTTTCATGTCCTATATTTTTGGGGTAACCTAAATAAAAAGAATTTGACTTTTGGTTGTTTAAAAAGATGTATTTAGCTCGATAAATGATCATGTCTTTCTAAGTAAACCAAACATTTTTCTTGGGAAGTGGGGTTACGGAAGGTAAGGAAGCTATGGATGGATGAAGAAATTGGGCAATACGCAGCTCACAATTTGGACAGAATTGAGCTTTAAACACTATAACTTTGACTTGGGTTGTTATAACTTTTTTTCTTTTAAATAAATTTGGGTGGAAATTTGAGTTTCGGGTTTCAATCTATCATGGGAAACCAGCTGTTAATTTGCTGTAAAGGTATATGACAGCTAACAATTCATGAAAATTCCAATTTAATATAAGTCCAATTTTCATTAATTAATATATATCCATGCAATAATGGGGATTGACCTTAATGTCTGTCCATTTTTAAATACCATTGTTATATTTCGAGGAAAAAAATTATTTTTATTTGCTATTTCATGTATATTTTCTATCCACTTATCATTCAACAATGACTTTTGCAAATACAAAATGCCATCTTTTGTCTTATGAAGACATATCAATATTTCTTAACTTATCAATCATATAAGGTGAAAGAAAGAAATTAAATCGAAAATTATATATATATTTTCTAAAAATATTGTTTCTATAGCCACCAATATATTTAAGATTAAGATATTCACTTCAAATAAAACTTATCTAAAATTACTTATAGTGAGAGGAGTCGAGTCATAGATACGAGATGGATCCAAAAAAAGAGGTTTTAATTATAATCTGAAAAAAATTCGTATGTATATTTCACAAAAACACAAAATCAAAGTAGGCAATAAAGTAGTGGGGAAGGCATGGAAATAAAGGTATCATTTCAAAAATTTTACCTAGACAGGACATGCCTTATTTGCAAGACAAAAGACCTGTTGATATGGTCTTTAACCCATTAGGAGTACCTTCACGAATGAATAATGGTCTTTGCGGATTGAATCATCCATATAATATACAAAAAGAAACTCCATATATTTGATATCTTTCTTTTTGAATAAGATCTTAATTCCCGTGATAGTTTCATTAGATGTCTTACAACTAGAATCTCTCTTTTTTTCAATCCAATTTCTCCAATACCGTTAACTCCAATTAAATTCAGGCATGATACACTTTCTAGTTATTGGAAGAACCCAAGTACTCTCTTTCGAATTTAAGAAATAGCTCTCAGAGATCTTTTTTCTTTTTGGAAGATATAAGAGCGAAACATTCAACCTATTGAGATTGTAAGACTCAAAAGAATCTTCCAAAGTCTAACTTACGTATAAAATTCTATCAATTTAAGTTTTTTATATTACCGAAAAATGAGAAAGGAGAAAAAAAAACCATATTGATGAAATTCGTCAGTAGGTTTATATATATTTGAGGTTGATAACCATTTAATATTTTATTAATAAATCATGTGATTGTTAATAAATTTTACGAATATCTAAAAAATCGAATATGAGAAATTAGATACTTTGCAGAATTTTTTTTCCCCTCGAATAAGATGAATGGAGAATAATGCAGTCGAGTATTTCAAGTTGAAATTAATGCCGTTAAAGCCAATCAGCAATTAATAGAATAAAGTTGACCTTACAATTAGGCATTGATATGATAAAAGTGGGTTTGATCTAACCTATAGTTTTGTAATATTTATAATTAACATGATTAACACACGATTCTTCCATCAACTCAAACCTTTCGTATATAATGCGGCCTTCGTGATTCTCAAATCATTAACTTAATTAATGTTATTTGTTTATAAAATTCATCTGAAACAAATTAATGTTATTAATTGAGTTTATTTATGGGTACTAAATAAATTTATTTAAAGAATGAATTTACTCGTTAGGTTTATCTCGAGTTTGGAAAAAGAATTTTAAGTTCGAATTTAGCTCGATTAGAATCAATATATTAATTAATTTATAATTTTTATATTAAATTTTAAATTAGATTTTAAAATATTTATATTTTAATTTATCTTTTAAAAAAATTTCAAACTACTTGCATCTAATCACATACACACATATAAATATGACAATTTGAGTATTTGTATTGTATTTATATATTTTATCATATTATAATTATTTTTAAGGACTTTTATGTTTATATAAAGCCTGATACATTAATAATTTATATTATATAGATTTTAAAATATTCGTGTTTTCATATCATGTTAGTATTATTATTTTTTATTATGTAATTGTATTATGTCTATTATTATTAGGTGTGTGTATATATATATATATATATGCATATGTCAATCTAAACTCTCTAAACAAATAGGTAAGGTGTATTAATCTCACATCGAATAAGAAAGGAAAGATCTTTAGGCATAAAAGTGAGTGCACTGCACGTCTCATTACACATGTCTTTTGGGAAGAAAATAATGATTCCGTAACAAGTAATATCAAAGCCAACGTTTTATTACGCATGTCTTTTGGGAAGAAAGTAATGATTCCGTGACAAGTAATATCAAAGCCAACCCTTAACTCTTCGATTTCACACTGAGTGCCCTAACAGGTGAGTAGGTAGCCTTGAAGTAACCACTAATCCACTATTAGATTGCTAATGCAAAGCTATTACTGAATCATACATTTGAGTTAACCAATCTATATATCACTTATTTGCTCTAGATGAAACCCGAAACCTAATGATTCTAAATTTCCAATATAAAACTTTTAATTAGAAAACAAAAACAGTTATTGTTTATTTGATCGGTTAGTTAAAGATAATCTTTAAAATTAGTTAATATGATGTATTTATAATTGTATTATTTTTATGTATAACAATTATGATTAATTTGATAACTTTTAATACACGAATTGAAAATATTATTTAATATTATACTATTATGAAATAGTGTGCTTAGAGCCTATATTAATAATAAAACCTTTATTATCAAAAAAAATTAATTTATAAATCTCAAATGCAGAATTTCTTCTCCAAAATTCAAGCTTAAAAACTCCAATTTAAACTTCGGAGTTTTAAAAAAGTTGAGATAGTGTTCGGATTCCGGATTTCCCCAGCCGACAAGGTCCGGGTTGTCCTAAACCGGTCGGTTGGGTCAACTAACTTAACCAACACTTTAGCTCATGAACTTTTTTTTCAATGTTATTTTCTAAAGTGTTGACGTCACACACCCCAGAACCACCGGGAGTAAGGTCCCTGAATCACGAATATGTTAGCTGTAAAACACGCGCCTCCTCTGAGCGTGGGTCAAACATTCCAGTAGTGCATTGGAGGACTCCATTCAGGCTCCTCCAGTAACTGCCGCCGCATATGTAGAGATTGTCAAACTCTCAACCCCACCCCCTCGGTCCTCACAGCCTCCCCACATGACATCTTCAGCCGTAAACTCAACCATAGTCGACCCAAATTAACCTCGGTCAAGTCTCAGAAAAGAAAAAAAAAATTTAAGCCTTTAGAATTCCGCCACGCTGGCGATTTCCCATTTGCGACCGTTTTTGACTATTGTGAAGTAATGACATCGAATGGACGGTCTTAACCTTTGGATATAAAAATGATCACGTCAAAAATTTTAATTCTCAATCGGACGGTTGTCATTTCATTTGGCATCACATTCTTGCATAGTTTGGTTTGCTCCAAAAATAAATTTAATTAAATTTTGGTACGTTTGTTTTCCCAAAAAAAGTTTTGTTGGAATTTGGAATTCGATCGAATAAAGATAAGAGGAGAGACATCAAACAGTGGATTGATTCGTGGGTGGTGGCATCAAATAACAAAATTTCCAATATTCATTGGTTTTCAATTAGAATAGGATGCATTTTATGGGGCATATGGATTTAGAGAAAAAAAGTAATTTTTAACGAGGAGCTTTCTAATCCAATAACGACAATCAAAGAATTGAAAACCTCATACGATACTGTCAAATTGCCTTTCCCTTCTACGAAAGTGTCAATGAAGAAATGCAAAGAAATCAACCCCCTCATCCACTTCAGTCATGTAATTGGCGGCCTACGTTCCACATGCTCATACATTGGAAAAGAAGCCCGCGAGGTTTAGGAATAGCATTTTAAAAGGGGATCTGAAGAGAATGTCACAGGTGTGTTTAGACCAATTCATTCTTTTGACAAGAAACTGGTAATCCTAATATCCTTGCGAGAAGCTTTGGAAAGAATTTCTAACTGGATGCTAATGCCCTGTATCATCTAGAGTCATAACAAATATCTACACAAGATTACATTGGAACTTCCAACCGGTGTACCATGATCTTATTAAACTAAAAAGTTCAATGGTAGGGCTATAGAGTATTAAGGGACGACATCAGGATAGCAAGAAAGTTCTGAAAAATGCCTAGTTTGCAGCCGCTACTATGAGCAGTTTTAGCTGGTCTTAAGGGTCTCTTAAGTTTTTTCTTTCTTATGGTTTTCATGTGTCTCCATGAACTTTTCATGTTTGTTTCTTTGAATATGGACCTGGTACAAAACAATTATTATATTTCAATATTAATAAAGGAATTATTATTATATGATTAGCGATGGAGAAGGTGGAAGGAAGTTGGCATTGAGTTCAGGATATAAAAATTAAATGATAATTAATGGTGGAGTGCCCACTTTCAAGTTGCTTCATTTTCTATACTAATCATCTCCATACCCCTAAACAAGATATATATATATATATATTCATATATTTATATATACATATAATATATATACACATTAATTGGAGATTTTTTTTCATTTTATAGACTGCATTAAAAGATTATTGTACATTTTAATTTTTAAATTTATGAGATATGTATTACCATGTCAATTTCGCTTCTAAAGTTTGACATTTTTACTATGAAGGTATGAAAAAAATTTCTCCAAAAAATAAGGAGAATTTTTAAGTTTAGCTTTCAAATACTTAAATTTTCTGATTTGACACAAAATATTTCATTAAATATAATAACAAAGTAGGATGAACTTTTAAGAACTAAATTGGAAGCCTATCAAGTATTTTGATTTTGTTTGTTGATATTACCAAATTTAATAGCATATCAAATAAAAATGTTTAAATTATAAATAATAATAGCCGAACTAATAGTTTAATACCCATTTCCATTTTGTATTTTTATAAAATTAAACGTATTCTTTTCAAACATCAACATTCAATTATTTAAATCAATATTTAATGCATAAATTTTGCTTAAAGAATAAAATTCGAATTGCGCATTTCTTAAATTAAAAAAATATATATTTAAATTTAATAGTTTAAAACTACGTAGTATCTTTTCATAAGAAAAAAATTATAAATTTCTTTCGTAATAAAGTATCGTTAAAATTTGAAATATTTGGAGAAAAAATTACTAATATTAGGGATCAAAAGAATATTTTTTAAAAGAAAAAAAAGAATGAACAGATAAGTTCAATTCCTAAAACTTTTGCTAATTATGCTTTATGCATTGCATTATTTAGCCCTCATTCCTTCGTATTTGATACTATTAATTTGCCCAAAATCAAAACTATACTAATTAATTAAATGTTATTCAATCGGTCAAAAACCTAAAGTGGAAGCAAGTTGGTGATGCATTAATATGGCCCCAACCATTTATCAACGACCTTTCTTTAACTGCAAATCTTATCCCATGACTTAAATTAAATACATCAATCTTTATTCGCTTTATTTTATTTTTTATATATATAAAAATTTCTTTGATAAAAAGTTATTTTATTAATAAGTATTTTTTATTTTGTTAATTATTGTTTTTAGATTTTTTTAAATTAATTAATATATAATTTATATTAATGATGGCATATTAAATTTAATACACATCACTTTTAATGTATTGACTTAAATATTATTATGTATAATAATGTTAAAAAATATTTTTAAATAGTTATATACAATGATCATATATTATAATATATTTATTTAATAAATAGAAAAAGTAAATAAAATTATTAATCATTATATTTAATATAATAATATTATATCCACTCCTGCGCAAAATAAAAGAAATATAATTAAAAAAAAAAATTCTGAAAGTGTGAACGCAGAGCAAGAATGGTCAACTTTTACGTTGGAGGAGATTAAATCCGTGACATTTACGAGAGATATCTACGGTCAGTAAAAGGACAAGTGTCAGTAAGATAACGAGATTTATCCAAGCGTCAACATAGTAGAGCAGGGTTGTTATGAGTCTTACGTCAGGAAACTGGAATCCAGAGGCTGAGTACGATGGAGACTCGGAGAGTGACGTAAAAGTTAAAAAAAACATGACAACAAGTGGGGTTAAAAGTTAAAAAACGGAGGGTTAATAATGATTAACGGACGTGATTAAGAGAGTTAATTAAGGAGCTGAACTATTATATAAAGTAAAGGAAGAGCTGGGAGCAAGGAGCAAAGTGAGGTTGAGAGTCATTCACACCGCGAAATTGTGAGAGGAAAAAAAAAGTTCTTTTTTTTTGTTTGGTGAGATCTAAACACTTTTGAGTGATTCTGGTTTTGTTGATTGTAAATCTTCTTCCCCCTTTTCTTCTATTACACCCCGCTTCTCTGAATCCCTTTCTGTTAATCATCTGTCTTTTGAAACAAAATCTGATTTTTGGGTTTGTTTTTCAGTGCTTAACAATCGGTATAAAAGCAAACTTAGACAAGGATTTCTTTAAAAGCCAGGTGTTTTCAGAATCGAGATCCAGTTTTTTTTTTTTTTTCACTCTGTTCTATAATTTTTCTCTTTCCAAGCTATATTTTAGATTTTTTTCCTCATTTTTTTTCTCCAGATAATCAGCTTAGAGGGTGATTTTTGGTCCCTCAAAGTTTGATTTTTTAGGCTATCTTGGATTTTCAAGGGGTTATTTGTGTATTTTAAAAAGAAAAACCTCTTTAATTCTTTCTGGGTTTTAAGGCCTGTTCTTGAAGTATTGGTAAGAAACAGGTTACTTTTTTTTTGCTTCTTTTGTAAATTTTCAATATTCTGTTATTTTCCTAGTTTGAAATCTAAATTTGTTTTAAAGAGATGGCAGCTACAATGGATTTGTATAGTAGTGGAGCAGTTCCACTTCAATCAGATCTGTTTAGGGGAGAATTGATGGAAGCAATTGAACCTTTTATGAAAACTGTTTCCTCTTCTTCCCCTTCTTCCCCTTCTTCTGATCTTCCTTCTACTTCTTATCTCTCATTCTCTTCTTCCCAAACGCAGCCTAATTTTTACCCAGATGGTTGTTGTTACTCCACACCGGTGGACTCATTTTCAGGTCCCCAACAGCCTCAAACTGGTTCAACGATTGGGCTGAACAGCTTAACACAAGCTCAGATCCATCAGATCCAGGTTCAATTCCTCCAAAACAACCAACCAAGTTTCGTTTACCAAAATCCCCAACCCAACAACAACCACCACCACAACCATATGCTCAGTTTTCTTAGCCCCAAACCTATCCCGATGAAACAGGTTGGTTCGGCGCCGAAACCCCTCAAGCTTTACAGAGGAGTTAGGCAACGTCACTGGGGAAAATGGGTCGCTGAGATCCGGCTACCTAAAAACCGGACGCGTCTTTGGTTGGGCACTTTTGACACTGCCGAGGAAGCAGCCTTGGCTTATGACAAAGCAGCCTATAAACTAAGAGGTGATTTTGCGAGACTCAACTTTCCTAACCTTCGCCACTATGGTTCCCACATCGGTGGCGATTTCGGTGAATACAAGCCTTTACATTCCTCTGTCGATGCTAAGCTCCAAGCCATTTGTGAAAGCTTGGAACTAAATCAAAAGCAAGGGAACAAGAAGAAATTATTGAAGGAGGCGGCTGACAAGGAAAGCAAGAACAACAAAGTCCACGTTGCGGATCCTGAGCCCGAGGAAAAGACACTAAAGGTGGAGAACCACTCCTCTTTGTCTACGATTCCATCGGAGAGTGAGGGTTCAGCAGTGTCTTCACCTTTATCAGATCTTACATTCGCGGATTTCAACGAACAGCCATGGCCTGATGTTGTTTCTTCTTTGGAAACTTTTATGTTGTCGAAATACCCTTCATACGAGATTGATTGGGATTCCATTCTAAAAGCCTAAAAGAAAAAAAAAACATGTTTGATTTGCTGTAAGTGTCTTTTGTTGTTAGGAGTTTCATCTTTTTTGTGTATTTCTGTAAGCTAACTGCAATGGAGTTTTTGGGAGTTGCAGTGGCGGGTATTTTAGGTTTATTTCGAGTCTGTTTATTGGTAGGGTTCATAGTGTTAATTATGTAAGCTTAATGTTTATAAGAATTTTAGATTTTTCTCCATGGTGGTCAGCTCGTTTTTTCTTGCTGAACTGAGGGAGAAATTTGTTTTAGTGTCTATAAAATTTCATAGCTTCTGTAATTGAATCAATTTAATGTTATTTATGGTCTTTCTTTGTGCTAATATCTTGGTTTTTGCTCATTATAATTTCTTATTTGATTTGTTCATTTTTTCGTTTGAAAAAC
The DNA here is from genome assembly GCA_038382065.1 of Adansonia grandidieri. NCBI lineage: Eukaryota > Viridiplantae > Streptophyta > Magnoliopsida > Malvales > Malvaceae > Adansonia > Adansonia grandidieri. The sequence continues at coordinate 9,183,238 of JBBYHK010000015.1, read as the reverse complement.
CATAGAAATGGTGTGCAATTTTGTTCTTAGTTAAATTAAACAAAAGGTTAAGGTATCAAGTGGCGGAAAATAGGTCTTCTGGTATATCTATAGCGCACCAAATAACGACCCCAGAATCTAGAACAGGAGGATGCCTATCGGCAGCCAACAATCTTTGATCTAAAACATAGATTTTTACTGAACATTTTGTTGTTTCCGCGAAACTGCTGTTTGCAGACAAGTTACTGAACAGTGAATTTTGTGAATTCCCAGATATTTTATATCTTGAAAAAGTGTTTCGATACCGGAATTGTCTCACTCTGAGTTCACGAGCTTGGCACGAAGGGGCTTTCTTGGTATCTTCAAACCAGCTACTATTTTACACTGGATGAAGACAAGAACGTTAGTATTACATTTATGCCCTTTTTTATTATATTATATAACGTAAATCATGGTGCATCTTAAAAAGGGAACTTGTACCTTGGAGTAAAGTAAAATTCTAGTATTCTAAAAAACTTTTGTTCAATGAATCTGTCTTGAGTTGAGGGGCTGGGGTCACAAATTCCTAAGATTTTGTCTTACACAAAACGATCGCTTTACTTTAAAGTAACGCGTTTACATCAACAGCTCCTTTGCTTTTGATTGCATTTTTTCCAATATGGTTACGGGAGGCACGCGTGATTATTGATTCTTTCGCTCGTAATCATGTTTCTCACCACTGGCATACACTTTTGATTATCCATGTTCTTTTTGAAATGATCAAGTTATAATATGCAAACAAAAGCACTAACATCGCCAACATAATCATGGGATTGAATAAAAATGTGTGAAAAAGCTTCAAGTTGGATTGGCTTTTGAGATGATTTAGATTTGAATTGATCATTTTCCCCCCACTTCTTTGAGCAAATGAAGGCATAAATAGTACACAACACTTTTTGTTATAGTATTTGGACATGTCGAATCCAAACCTTAGCTAAATTAATTTACGTAACCAATTAATATTTAATAAATTTAAAATTTAAAATTTATTTTTTACTGTCCTCGTATTATGATTATTTTTTGTAAAAAAAAAATATTTGGGGTTGTGAAAAACTGAAATATTTACAACTATGTAA
>JBBYHK010000015.1:9099594-9117810 GCA_038382065.1 Adansonia grandidieri | reverse complement strand
CTATATTTTAAAATTACATTAATGTAGTTAATTAGTATAAATTATTATGCACAATAAATAGGAACATGAATGTTATATCATGATCAATATTTTTCATTTATTTACAATAATAAATAGGAACATGTTTATATAATTATATATGATAAACACTTATATATAGTTGTAATTGAAATTTATCTATTATTTATGCATCTATACATTTATATTTATACATAATATTAAAGTTGTTCATAAGCTGCCCAATTACTTGTCAAGTGGCTTTTATTTTTTTATTTTTATTTGCTTTGGATGAACAGAGAAAGAAAGTAAAGGGAATTAATTAAGGAAAATTAAGGAAAGATGGACAGAGGGAGGAAATGAAATGAAAGAAGAAGAAAAAAGAAAAAAACATGAAAAAAATTAAATGATGAAAATAATAAAAAATATTTATTTGAATTTTTTAAAATATAGTTTTTAGGAAAATTGCAAGTGATATTTTTTTAAAAAAATTCCAATTAACTTTGATTATTTAAGTAAATAAAATAAATAATTTTTTAAAAAAGTTATGGATAAATAAAAAAATAATATTATAATTACTATGAAAAAATAAAAACAAAAAGTTCAATTAATATTAATTATTAGTATATGAATACTGTGAATATGATTTTAAATGCTCCCTACGTTTTATACAATGTTACAATAAAATATACTTATAAATACTCATTTAAAAAAAAAATTTGTGAACATCATATGAAACAAATGAATAATTTGTCAGAACATTAATAGACTTTCTTAAGAACAAAGCAGACGCATTAGTTATTAATAAAAGATGAATATTTTAAAAAAATAAAAATATATATTAATTATGCTTACAAGTATGTTATCACTTTTGGTATCATTTATTATTAATAAAATTAAGTTATTAATAAATTATAATCATACTAATATTTACATATATTAAAATTTATAAAATACTCTAATGTTTCCAAAAAATATTTTTAATAAATTAAATTTTATTTTAATTAAAAAATTGCCATAAATGTGATTATAAAATCTTATTAAAATCTTGTGTTTGTTTCACAAAATTATGTAATATATATGAAGCAACACAACCAGACTCTAATAATCTCTTATATCATAAGCTAAACTCTATTTTACCTTCTGTATCTTTTCCATTATGGGTTGACAAAAAGTATATTGATCATCAAAACAATTACTAATACTTTATTGTAAATTGAACGTAGTGAAGAAATTAAGGTGTGTGTATGTATATGTATATATATATATATATATATGAATATGAAATAAATAAAGCTCAAATAATTCCTTTGTTAGAAACTATATATTATGAATATTTTTTTCTTTCATTTCGTTATCCAAGCAGCTATATATCCTTGTTAAGCTTCCTGTATATATTTTCTTGGAAAGGGAAATTGCAATGTCAAATTAAAGTCTTGTTTAACAGGATATACATATATATAAGTTTTGCGAACTAAATGGGAAAAAAAAAAAAAAAGGGAAAAAGAAAGGAACAAATGTCTCTCCTTGATAGGAAAACTTAATTAAAATGCACCAGCAACCAACTGTGATTGAAAACTGTCTGCAATGCCTGCTGCTTGCCCAGGTACTCTAACTCTATGTATATACATACACACACATATATATGTATATATTTATATATATAGATGTATTTACTGAAGAAAAATGTAGGACCCAATTCATAGATGATCTTTATCCAAGCATATTAACAAGATATAGGGATCCCATCCAACAAAACTATATATAGTGGATCAAAAAAATAAATGCACCATTGCATTTGCAGTAGTTAATCCATATTGATGAATCCGTGCATTAATATTTCATCAGTTTTTTTTTTTAAAAATAAAAGGTGGTCCCCTTTCGGCCTTACCCCCAGAGATAAATACTGTACTTTCTTCCTTCAGTCTTGACTCCATTCATCAGTTTTTATGATCATCGTCAGGTTCCTTCCCTTCTTTTACTTGCTTAATTCTCTCATCTTTATCTGATTTTTTTTTTTTAATCTCAAATGTTTACTTAGTTTTATCATCCCATGTCAGAACTTTAATGATCATTCAATTCAAACCTACTAATTCTTATATCCACACTTGTTTAATCTAATCCCTGCAAGCTTGCTCTGCATGAGTGTAACAGTACTATTTGAAAGTCAAATAAAAATTTTGATAAACATGTTGAATTAGTCCTCAAAATTAGAATACACATAATTATAGCCATAGGCAAATACTAATCAAACAAAAAACTAGTTTCTAAGTTGATGAGTTTAAATTGTGTTAATTAGAAGATTAACTTAATACTATAATTTTAAACTCTTCTAAACATGCATGACTATTGCATGGAGGAATAAGTATCTTTGCAGAAGAGTGTTCTTTTTTTTTTTCGGTTTTTAAATTGAAAAAAGGGTTTGATCATTACTCTTTTAAATAAATAAATTATATATCAATTATTGAATCAAATACGCAAAGAGAAATTAAGTTGTAAATTTCGTTTCATTGTTTTCTTCAAATATTTTTGTGTGCGTGTTTGTGTATATTTTGACTTGCGGTGGTGTGATATGTTCAAGGTTGAGTTGTTGTGCGGTAGTTATTGCAAAGTAATCAAATTGATTGATTAATGCCATTGGAGAGAGTTGCTCTTCTCACTGTGTCTCACATAAAAATATCTAATAGAACCTTTCATCCGCCCCATGCAACACGTTTGCCTCTCGCATATATCGTTGAAAAGATGCTTTGTGGGTTTTCTAAGCTAAGGAAAATCGTGATCAAGTTCAACCCACAATTTCCATGACTGCTTGAAACTTGAAAACTTGAATCTAAGCTTATATATTACTATCCATATTTCTTTCTTCAGTCCTTTTTCTTCCCCTTTTGTTAGTCTTTTGAATTGGTTTGAATGTTATTCACAAGATGTTTCGGTCAAAACAATATAACGTGGTACAAGATTTTAGTCATTTGAGCTATAAATCGACATCAAGCATCACACATTTGCATGTTACAATGTTGTTGATCAATAATGAGTTTTGGTTTCACCCATTTCCAATCTTAAAGCAATAATCCCCTTTTTCAGGCAATACATGAGAGATTTGCAATTCCAACTGTTATCTTCAATTTAAGAATATATTAGTATATATATCAATGTTATTGTTATTATCAAGGGTTTTGCTAAAAATTGTCTTTAAATACTCTTTAAAATTAGTTAATATATTACTTATATTAATAATATTATATTAAATACAATAACTTATTATTTTCAATGCATTTAATGAAAATATTACCATATATAACAAGATTTAATTAACAGTTGTTTTCTAATACCAGTTAAAAATAACTTAATTATTATTTAAAGAAAGTTCTTTCGTAGCAAAATCCTATTATTAATTAGGGTAGCAGAAATCCACATCAATATGTATCATTATTATAATTAATAGAAGTGACAAGTGACTAGTAGCTAGCTAGTAAGCCACAACCAACAGCATTAATAACCTCTTTTATAGAAGCAGCGAGATAATTTTGTTGCCCTAATGTTGATTAAGATTACATGCTTTTCATATTCTCTCTTACACCAATTTATTGAAAGGAAAGGCAACCTACGTATATATAATTAATTAATGTGAATAAAGAGTCACGAGTTCATAAACAAATATCTATAATCGATATTCACCTCAATTATTCAATCATCCTCTATTTTTTTTTTCTATGGAGTAATATATATAATGATGCTCTTAATTTGTTTTTATTAATATATTAAAAAAAGTTATAATTTGAGAATAAAAAAAAATTATAAATTTTAGAATTCATACCACATTTTCAAAATAACTGCATACATCAACTGAATTAAATTTTAAATTTGATGCTCTAAATTTATTACGGTCTCTTCGTATCAACTCATTTTAAATTTGTTTTTAAGTTGGGTTTCATAATATTAGACCTAAATAATTCCTTGTTTTCCTCTATCACACAGTACCAAAATGAAGCTTGCTTCTATAAAAATTATATTTACGCATACAAATCAATAGGTAATTTTAATTAATTTGATCGATTCTTTTAAATTCTTCGAATAATAAACTTCAACAAATAGCCTAGCTTGCTGGATATATGTATTATATATTAACAATAATGCCCAATATCAAGAAAATTATAAAAGTTAAAAAAAAAGAGTTTATATTTAATATATATAAAGTGTCATTTCATTAATAACAAAATTTAAAATTTAAAAATAATATGTAAAAATTATATATACACACGATATATCAATGCATTAAATATAAATTTCACAAATATTTTGAAAGTTTTATTTTTGGGCTGCAAATCGTGGATATAGTTAGCAGTAGCCAATGCTGTGCTTAGATGTTAATGCCCTCGTAATAGTATAACATAGATATGGGGCTGGCAAAGCTAGCCAATCCCAAGTGCCGGTTCAAACCGTAATTAAATTTTCATTTAATTGTGGGACTTAAAAATTGGGTGATTGGTACCCACTTTTAACAAAATGACAATGGGATTAAAATCCTACAGTTGGGGATCAAAACGATTCACATGTAATTTATTAAGAGAGAATGGTAGATTCTGACAGTTATTCTCATAAGTAGGAAGTTATTTAAAAACCCTTTGGCTTTGAAATTAACATTGTAAGAGAGAGAAAGAGAGAGAGGAAGAAGAAGAACATAAATGAAGGGAAGAAGAGTTGGGTTGAGAGCATTAAAACAGAAGTTGAAGAAAGCGAGGTGGGTTTTCAATGGTCATCCCCTTGAATTCTGCATTTAAGTGAATTCAAGATGGGGAGTTAATGAAGGCAGGTAGACTTGCCGTCTCTTTCTGTCTCTCACAATGCCTGCCTTTACTTGCTAGCTTTGGAATTGGACCCTAAGATTAATATTGTTTTCTACAAAATTAATTACTTCAAATAATTTTCAGCATTGAAAGGCTTAATTAGCTTGAAAAATATCATCAGTTTGAAGAAATGGACGTTTAAATTGGGTTGGTATTTATGTCATCTACTGTATAGTCTTTATTTAGGGTCCCTCACTAATTTATATTTGGCTGGTGAAAATTCGGCTTAAGAAGATCAGTTCAACGTGTAATCCCCCATGCACGTCGCTACATTTTTTTCTCATACAAACAAAAACTTACCCTAACTTTCTTTTTTTTCCTTCTTTCCTTTTTCAAGCTAAAAGGAATACATGTATGTATATAAATAGAAAAATAATTTTATAATTTTTTGTATGATTTATATTTATTTAATTCGTGTATATATACATGAATATGTGACACAAAGGTAAAAGTGTTTTGATAGGCTATAAGTATAGAATGGTTATGTTTGCATGGGAAATTAGTTGTTTTTCCCTTTGGATATAGCTGAGTGGGGATGTTGAGAGCTTTAAAAGCTCGAGTTGCTTGGAGTGATTTAATTGAGATAGGTCATGAGATATGGGATTTGTACAAATAGCAAAAGGAGGGTGTTGGAAGCTTTAAAAGTTTTAGTTCTTTGGGTGACCCAATTGTGGAAGCTGAAGTTATTATGTTATTAAAGAATCCATTGGCATTCAAGACCTATTTTCCCCTCCTTCAACTGTATACAGACTCTTTTCATTTAATGTCCCTAGCTCCCCCTTCCACACCTCTCACCGCCTTTCTTAAGTGCCTAAAAGACCTTGAAACTTTTTTGGCTTGGCTCAATTTTGAGTTGATTACTACTGTCAAATATGGCTTGAAAAGTTGAAAACCACAGCAAGATTATGTAATGTTACGTAAGCACGGTTAAGTTTGTGTGTATACGATGTAAATAACGATCATAATAAAATATTATAATTAATATTTTTTTAATTTTAATTTTTTTATTATCAATATTAATCATAATTGATTGTAATATTATTTATTTAATCCGTAATCATGTAATAAATGTTTAATCTCAACTTAGCGGGGCTTTTAGGACGCATCAGGATCAGGTGAAATGTATATAAAATTGACCAAAGAGAGGGGTCGGTTAGAACTTCACATCTTAGCTTTGAATAGCGGCAGCTTGGGTTGAAGCTGTATACTTAATTCAAGAGCCAACTTGAAATGCACGTCATGCATAGGTAGGACCTTCCTTTTGGCTAATTTTTCCACCATCAAAAAAATTTGCCCTCCCATTGGACTCTTCCCTTGCGGTTATATGCCCTTAGGCCCCATACACCTCAAATTTCAGCCTATATAAGTACCTAAACCATTTCACCCATTTGATCACTCTCTTTGAAGAAGGCATAAAACTAAGAGAGCTGAAAGCTAGCTAGCTACCTTGGGAGCAGTATTTATTTCTATATGATTTCCTTTCAAGCCCTCCTTTCTCCTTCAGACATGATCAGAAAGACGATCCCAGAGTTAGAGATTTCATCAAAGAAGAGAAAACTGGAAGAGCCACAAGATGATCATGATGAAGACACTTCTGTGAAGCGATCAAAAGCAGAAAGCATGAAGTCGGTGTGTGACATGGAGCTACATCTCGAGACTCCATTACCTTTGGAGTGGCAAAGATGTCTTGATATTCAGGTGTCTTGAGTGTGTGTGTGTGTGTTTATAAATATGTATATGTATATATCCTATGCTATGGACTTTCCAAATATTCGCATTCCAAGATACCGTTCTAAACATTAAATCGGTGAAGCGTATGCTTCAGTAGTAGAATTACTGTTGCATAAACTATACCTATATAACCTTGCTTTGCTTTTTTCTGTGTTCAGTCAGGGCAGATACACTTTTACAATACAAGGACCCACACAAGAACTTCTAAGGATCCAAGGAGAAGCCCTGAGCCCCCAAGTCCTGGTCGTCACATGAGCTTGGACCTCGAGCTAAACCTACCATGCGACTCAGTGAGGAAAGTTAATGCGACAGATCATCACCAATTAGACAAGCACGACTCCCTCAGCCCTGCGAGGGCCGGTTCGGTTGATAAGAAGATTAACTCGTCAGGAGGATTAACTCACAACCTTTCGTGGTTAGCAGTGGAGGATGAAGATCAGCAAGAGCAAGAGATGGTAGCAACAGCGTGCATGCGGTGCCACATGTTGGTGATGCTTTGCAAGTCATCACCTGCATGCCCTAACTGCAAATTCATGCACCCTCCGGACCAAGCCCCTTCAAAACTATTCAAGCCGAGGCTTAGCCTCCTGTGCTAGTAAGGATAATAATCATCAAAGTTTTTTAAGTTTAGGATAACATCCACTCCAACGTGTGTTAATTAAATTTGTTCTTAATTCGTCTTTCAAAAGCTAAATAGTCTTTGTCCAGATCAGATTTTAGCTGATTTATATGTATACATATATAATATAAGCTTCTTCGTCTCCAATGAAAAAAAATGCCTAAAAATGAAACTTACATAGTCCTGACTTGTATGACATAGATATGGTAATGTTTTATATTTCTAATTTCGTTTAAGCAATCAGATATTATGGTAAGAAAATGGTGGGTGCTCGAATTCCACCAATTCAAGCTGCAATTAAAATCCAGCTGGCTTTCTTTTTTCCGTGCGTAGCTATCGATTAAAAGCAACCCTCTTGCCTCTGATGCTTTGCCTGTTTCAATATGTAAAAGCTTAAAACGCAGCCCGAAACCACAATATCAATTTAACTGTTTTGTTAAACCACATGACTCCGTAATCAGCGCTTTGTATATGCAATCGTTTTTCTTGTTCCATCCTAAAACAGTATTTGATCACCCGGATGACACAGCAATAAGTGAGGGACCTCTTTTTTTTTTTTTTTTAACTTTTTTTTAAACCAATTTTCTTCACTGTTTAGCCTGAACTGGTTTTATGGAGATGAATGAAATTATAATGCAGCTAATATAACTTAAGACTGTTTCAGCATTTATTGGTTTCATTGTGGGTGAACATTTGGAGTGGGTGTAGTTTTAACTCTTTTCTTCCTTAATAACTTAAGGCGTTTCCGGTTACAAAGAAAAACCTTCAATTATTTTTCTTGTTATAAATACCAATTACAATGTCAGGCACAGGTGAAATATTCAGCTGCATCAGACATGGTTGTAATGCTACAGTCAGAGATCGGTGTGGTGTAAAATGAGAAAAATAGCCCCTAATAAAATACTCATAAAGCAAGAATTTGATGAATTAAGACTGGTATTATATAGAATAACGATACATATTAAAAAGCTGAGATAAGGAAAAAAAAAAAAGAAGTTCAAATGTTATCATCAGCATTAGTTACAGGGTTATGAAATTAGGTAGCAAGGCTGCCAGAAAGTATCTCAAAGGGGTGTGCTTGGCAAAGCATAATTGCAGGATATTATGGTTTGAGATTTGACTCTGTAACTGTGTGTATAAAATTCTTGATGGTAATTCTTCATTTTTTTTTTTATACACATGTAAATTACTACAACATCTCTTGCTGCTATCAGATTTCCTGACGAAGAGGTGGAGATGATTCAGAGGTGGACGGTGGTTGGAGTCTGAAACTCGCCACCAAGGCAATGTGGTCTGATCACCATAGAGGTGATGGGAGATCAACACACAACTTTCGGAGTCGAGAAGTTCTAATGCACCTTCAAACCTCGAACTGTCAGCTGTTTGAGAAAATGTATGTAGTCAGAGAAAGGCACTTCAACATAAATCCAATGACGCAATAACTCGAATAAGTTATGGAAATTTCAGTGATTATACTGCAAAACTTAAAACAAATAGGTAGAAGCTCGAAATAACCAGATCCTTCGTCTACATTAATATGAACATCAACTTGTAGGTTTAGAAACTGAAGTTTGAGTCAGATTTTCGCACAAAAGGAAAAGGAGGGGTGGAGTGAACCGATGTCATGATAGAGTGATTGGAGAATTTGGCATATTTTTCTAATTTTGTATCTCCAACATCACATGATAGCCAACCATCAGGCTCAAAGAGTCTAAAAATTCACAAAACAGTCTATGATCATTCTCAAGGGGACAGGGTCATTTTCCAGGATGATAAACTTAATTGCAAAGGGGTTTTTAAACTTTTGATAGCACGTGGAAATTATATGATTCTGTTCAGATTTGAAGGAACAATTTGTTTGGAGGTGTGTAGTTGTCTCTCAATGCAATTTAAGCCTCCCCCCCCCCCCAAGCGGTTTAAAGGCCGGGAAAAGTTCATTCATAAAAGATGGTTATCGAAATATACAATAACCTACAATCACTCTGCCGAGGGAGATAAAAGCCTTTCATTTTATGTACTATATAATCTACAGTCAACTAGTATACTTCTGTTTTGTGTGGTGTCCTAAGTATTCCACCAGCCAAGTAATAACGCAACTGGTTGGTCTATTTTAAACATATCAGAACGTTAAGTATTAAAAGATCTTAATTAATGCATAGATAATGATCCCCAACAGATCTAGGGCAAAGACTAAGAACGAGATAGCTTTGGCATCAATTCCAACATGAAGCCCTAATTCTAGATGTTACATGGGATTCATCCTTATAAGATGTTAAAAGGTTACATGCACGTACTAAAACCAAATTTTTTTCCCAGCAAATTCAGATAACATTGTTTTTTCGTTTTCCCTGTTTAATTTGAAGAAAAAGATCACCTAAAATGAAACTGAAAGTTCCTATACAGAAGAAACTATAAACTTAAAAAGAAAGCAACCATCAACACCATTTGCCCCAGTGGCAAAGGATAGTGAAACTGAAGAGAGATTAAAATGTAGTCCTAGATAAGGGATCGGCTGTTAATCTCCTACATTTGAGATTGCTAAAACGTCTCGGGATTGCTATTCATCGATTGGGCCCAAGCAATTTACTTACCCAAGGACTTAACCAAAGTAGGCAGAGGTCTCCAGACATTGTACGACTTGAATTAAAGATCGAGGAATGGGAGGATACCATACCCCTCGTATGTCATTGATGCGGAAACATCAAACAATGTTCTACTTGGGCGGCCTTGGATGCATGATAATTGTGTCGTCCTTTCTACTTATCACCAATGTTTCAAGTAAACCAAAGGTGGTGAGCAGAAGAGGGTGAAAGCAGATGCAAATCCTTATCTAACCAAATAAATTAGACACTAACTCTGCTTCGTCAAAGATTTACCCGTAAAGTCTCCTTCGTGATTGAGTTATTATTCAGTTAAAAACATGCATATTAAGTGTCTTTTGTAACACATACCTACACACTAAGTCATGCAGAAAAGCATCCTTTCCCCATTTTTCAAGCAAGTGGATCTTCACAGTTTCCCGAGGCACCAAAACTAAGAAGCTCAATCTTTATCTGCTAAGACATTTTTAGCAAAGAAAGAGTTCCCAATGGCTACCAATATAAATGGCACATCATAACCTATTTGTAAGGCTCGATTCTCTTGGTGCATTGTAATGATGGGATAAGCGCAGCCGAGCATGTAACCGCAGTAGATGTTTTGTCAAAGTATCAGAACTAATAGTAGTAGATTTCTTTTTCCTGTAATGTTATTTAAGAATCACATAATAGTACATTGTAAGCTGATGAATTAACATTAAGAACTGTATGATTTTAAGAGAATATCAACTAACCAACTTTGAAATGCCCTGTCAATTAAGCAGAGATAATGGGAGCAGATTATGGCATAGCAAAATTTAAAAAAAAAGACACGATGGCCAAAGAAAAGTGTGCTATGAATTGTAAAAAATTTTCCAAGATCAATCAAATGATCAAGGCAACTCAAATTATGAGGCAAACTATACCCGTGTAAAGAATATAATCCAAGGTTCCAACAAACCCAGGACTGAAGTTGGTAAATAAAGGATCGTGATTGCTGAGGTTCATCCTATTCAACTGTTTATCCTCAATCCCCCCTCAAATGGAAAAATGATGCATATGCACTAAGCTGTAAAACAACTTTTCCTGTCTGAGCACATAAAGTTCAATGCTAGTGAAAACGATAACGTATGATGCATGACAGTGGCAGCGATACCAACAAAAAACAAATAAATAAGAAGAAAGAGGGCTCTTCTACTTCCAATCACGGATGGATTAGTCGAGTATCAATTAAAATATAAAAATAATAGTTATACAAATTAATTATATTCCAGGGACCAGAACAAAACTGGTGAGACAAGGATTTGCAGTCCTGCTATAAGCTTTTCATATAGCAATAAGGATGCATTATGCTTTAAACTTGTTAGGCAACAATATGAGCTCAAGAGTTAAAAAAAAAAAATAGAATGTTATCATGATAAATAAAAATGAATATATTCATTTGCTTTCCAATAACATCTGAGAAACGAAATCTAAATTCTCCTATACCATGCTTGCAAAGGGATGGGAAAATATCCTCAGATACATTTAAAAAGAGAGAGATAAACATATATGGCCTTCGATTATGTCAAAAGCATGTATGAAGGCTAGGTAGAGAAAGAACATTCTTACCAGAGCCAAAGAGTGTTCAAGCTTGAGAATCTGATATATACCCAGTCAAATAGTTTCCTCCGCAGAAATAGAATTTATTCTGCCACTGACTAGAGGCAAATGAGGATCACCGTGGTGTTTAATCAGGAATTACACATTGATATGTAAAAATATGTAGTATAAACAAATTCAGAATATGAAACTTAGACAATGCAAAAAGTAGCAATTTCCTCGCAAAGCTATTTTTCACAATATCATGTTCATAAAGATGCAAAAAAAGGGCAGCAGAAAAATTAAAAAGGCAAAAAGTAGAACAAGAAAAAAGCAGCAGTTCCTTCACTTGTCTATTTTGAAGCAAACTTTAGAGATAAGCAAGTCGATCTTAGATTTCCTTTATTTGATGATAATTCACTTTAGTCTAAATTCATTGAGAAAAGAAAATGGACCATGAACGGGAACATAAAACCACTAATTATCCTTTGAAAATAGACCACTATGTCACTGAAAGCAGAAGACTAACCTTTCAGGAAGAGAATTCAAATTTCCACAAATCAATTGAGGAATCTTTGATTCGGCAATTTTTTCCATTCCACAGACAACGTTTGCAACCTTGACGAAGGGAAAAAAGGGGAGATATAGAAAAGCATTCCTGCATTTTTAGGAATAAATGAAATGTAGACATCCATTTTGAGAAAAAAAAAAAAAAGACGAAAAAGAACATGGTATAACTTTACATCTAGTAGTTCAGTGCTTGCATATTTATGGGCATTTGCCTAAGGTTGAAAACCATGACTCTGTGAGTTTACCCCTACCTAGTGATGCAAAGCCGGAAAGTATCAATTACATTGGTACCACGCAAATGCTAGATTGAAAGTCGTAAAAGGTGCTGCCATTGTCTTATTGCTTCTAATATGACAATAAGTGCAACGTTGTACTGCAAAACCAAAATAAAGATTTACAAGAGAAAAAGGAGGAAACGATATAGCAAATAACTGCAGTAGAAACATAATTAATAAGACCATAATGCAAAGTGATAACTATGTTATGTAATTAAGATATAATACCTTCATTAGGCGGATGCTACCCTATTTATTAAGTTCAGGTTTCAATTCTTCGACTGCTGACTGTGCCCTCTGATCAAACTCAAGCTACAGGACAAGTTCAGAATCACAACTATGCAACATGGAAGTTTATTCACTCAACTTAAGAGATTCTTCACCTCATATTTCATGCTTTCTTTTTTTTTTTTTTTTTTAGAAAGGTCATGGTGGTAAAAAGTTGCACATCCCTCACTTGCATACTGGGAGTTAGAAGTAAATAACTGGATGACATCCAATAATATTATTTTCTGAATATCTTAGATCAACTAGCACGTTTTATATCATACTATTGCAATCATGCCATTTCTAAATTAGTCTGAACTCTAAAACATTCTTTTGTATATTTTATCAAATTGAGAATATTTAAAGCACTTTTAGGGATATCCACGCATGTATATCCCTAAAACTTACCAATAATTACTTGATACAAAATAAACTAAAAATATCCGCTCATGAGTACAGTTATTGTTATTTTGACGGAGTTAAGGCTTTTATTATTAAAGCTCAGATGGTATTCCCCTGTCAGCCCTGTTCCTATGTATTTAAGTTCCCAAAAGCATGTGTGTATAACTCTCTCTCTCTCTCTCTCTCTATTTGTGTTTGAGTACAAATTTTTTCATGAGATCTTAAAAAGGTTTCCTAACAGTGCATATTATCAGCAAAGAACTCAGAGTTTCAAAAATTTTACCTCTGTTCTCTTCTTCCTGCACTAAACTGAATAACCATATTCTATCAGCTCAGCCTTAAAAATAACTTTCTAAATAATTAATTTGCACCTACCAATGGTGGAAGAATATTAGATAAGCTTAAGAAGTTAGATGACGCAAGGCATACTAGGACTCATGTTCAAACAGCATATCCCAGAAAAAAATGAAGAACACCGGCATCATATTCAATGATCTCATGCGGCAGACTCTGCCTGCAATATTCCCAGACAAGGGCCCATGTAGGACAGTAACCATACTTACACCCACCGGTATACAGGTCAGGAAGGATATTATATGAAAGCACACTAAATAGTAAATATTAAACCATCAGAAGATCAGTGGAGTGTGAAATGGATGTTGCATGATTTCGGGTAACGTCCAATTCAGTCACTATGATATTGACTGGTGGCTTGAGCCAACTGAATGCTTCTTAGCATAGTCCACAGCCAAATATTCTAGCCTAAGAATGACGCCAACATAATCCATCGAGGGTTGATAAGTTTTAGAAGGGCCCAACTTGACCCATGCTTTCCCTTTCTTGCGCTACCACTAATGCATTCTCACCATGAAAATGGTCATTACTGAAGTCTGGCCACTAGCCACAACTCCTAAGCTTTCTCACTGCTTGTTGATCACCAGTTGTAGTGAGTTTTACACGGTTTTAGCTGCATGACGTTAAACGTTCACATGCATTTGCCATGCATCTAAGAAGCACGTTGGAGAGCAATGGAAACTGTGAGTCTGCGACTGACTGGAATCTCCAGTTCTATAAAGGACATACACTAAACAGTAGCCAACTCAGAAAGGTGCACAAAACAAACCATCTCACAATACCTACAATCGAAAAAAAAAAACACCAACAATATCATGTGATGGGAATTCATTAAGAAGAAACCATGAAAATATACATTACTATCCAAAAAAATACATCCTCTTCTAACACAAGAAAATAAAAAATTGATGAACAAGTGGATTTTCCTTCAAATTATTTACTCTTTTGGTTTTTTAGACATTTGGGGATGGATAGTTAATTTCTCATTGGAGGAATTTTGTTCCAAAGAACATGAAACTTGAAAACACAATTCCCATTGCATGTGTGAGATTGGGAAAACATAAAAAATCAACCCACCACCTAACCTATTCCTCTGAGACATAATCTAAGTCAAACAAGATTAAAAGACTCAACTAACTCTTGACATATACATGATAGATAAATTTTCAAGACATGAGCAGGTATCTACAACTGCCTTGCGGGAACAAAGACTTGACATGAAATTTATTTTTATTTTTTTTTTTCATAATAAATGTCCTGAATTAAAGGAAGAAGAAGAAACAGGCCTAAATGATCAACAAAAGTCAAAAACTGATGACCGGCTTCCTTTTTATTTCATTAGTATATAACAAAACTCCTCCTCACAGCAACCAGAGGTATAGAAAAAGAATGACTATAGAAGAAACTCTGCTTCAGCTCTGTTTTCTAAGAAAACAAACCGAAAACACATAAACAAATAAAATAATACTATAAACATAAGGGGAAAATGAGAGACAATTTGCACCACACAGCTAGCATAGCTGAACTGCTTCGCATTCCTTATTTGTTTCTGATTCTTGAGAACCCATTTTTGAGTCCAGGATTAAGGGTCCAATGCAAGCATACTAATAATAAAAAATTATAATACTGAGACTGAGGAGTTTTTTTTTCCTGTATAGAGGTTGTTTATAATCTTTTTACCTTTAAGTAGGATCATTTTGAACTTTATTCCCAAAAACCTGTAATATTGTACAGGTGGATACCAAACTCCAAGCCACTTTCCTTTGTTTCTTCTTCTCCTCTTTCTTCCCTGTAAATTTGTTACTATCCAGACCTCTTTGAACCAAAAATAGGATGACATGCTTTGAGTACTATCCTTCCAAACCCAACTTTTATAAGCAAGATGATTCCCCTCAGTTCTTAATAATAAAAATAATAGTATCTTATAAAATTTTAATTGCATAGATAAACTATACCAATTTGATTTTGAAAGATTTTCAATCTTATGAAATTTCAGGATTGAATATTGAGTTGTGATTTAGTCTTGATCATATGAAGAGATCACAGTAATAGTTAAATTAAATACGATGAAACCGAATCGCTTCACATTTCCCTTAGCTACAACATGGAAATGCTAAGATATATGATCGTAAAAGACAACTGGCCTTTTAATCCAGGAAAAAGTTTATGAACCGGCGGAAAACAAGAAAGAAAAAAAAAAAAGAAAAGAAAAGGAGATAAAGTTTTTATATTTAATTTTAAAGATTAAAGCTTACTTGGATTAAAATGCCTTAATTAAGGAAACATGTTTAAACGTACCTTATTTTAGTAAAAAGGATTTTAAATTACCCTTATTTAGGAAAAACTCTGAGACTGAGAGACTGATGAGTGAGGATATAGGAGGGGGAATTATGAGAGTTTTGCCTTTTTTTGGTGTTTTGGAAATTTGGTAAAAAAAAATGATAAGAAGGAAAGGTTTTGCCGTTTTAGGCAAAGTCAAATGGGCTTTGAAAAAACAAAAAAGAAAAGGTAATATTTAAGAATATTTAAATTATTGGTGTTTTAAATTTTAATAAAATAAAAATGCTGAAGGTTAAATTAAACAATTAACATGCTTTTATTTTTTATTCTTTAAGAAAAATTTATTTATACAGGTCATTTAAATCTAGAATTCTAGATGGAAGTTAATAGAATTTGAAGCTAAATTATCAGATCAAATTAAATTTAAACAAACATACACTAATATCATAATCAAATCTTAAAAAAAATTAGTTCAAAAATATACATGGGCCGAGCTAGTTTGCGGGCCTGACGGGCCACCGAGGAACTGTCTAAAGCTGCTGTAAAAAACAAATTTTAAACATTTGGATTTGGCCTTCCGCCCTCGCTTTCTCGGGACTATTTAAGATCAGCGTTCAAATTTCAAAAGCAGCTGTGCTTCTATACAGTGAGAGGGAGGGGATGGAAGGAACTGAAGTGGAAGCAAAAAACGATGATCGAAGATTGCAGATCGCTGTTCGCGGTGCCAAAGCTGCGCTTCTGCTCTCTTCACTGAAATCATCCGTGAATCGCGTCTTCGAAGCAGCAAACAGCGACGAATCTGAGGTTAGTAATTTTTTATTTTTTGGCTGGAATTTGGTATTTAATACGGTTTCAGATCCTCTTCTTTTTTCCTTCTATTTTTTTCTCACTAGACGCAGGTAAAGGAGAAAATGAGGAAAGAGATTGAAAACCTAAGGATGGAGTTAGTAAAGGAGCGATTGAAGATGAAGAAAATCAAATTCTATGGAACAATGGAGCTGATTCTTCAAGCCATCTTGGTTATGTTGATTTCCAGTTTCTTTATGAAGCTAGCACTTGATTTCTTTCTCTTTGATGATGAATCTCCCTTCTGTAATTACTCAGCAACCTCGCTCTAGCTTAAAATTTTTCAGATGTTTTTCAGTCATTTAGGAGATCAAACTTATGGACAGTTGTGAGAAATTTTAGTTGTTTCTGTGAGATGAATTTCCCAAAACAAAATTTACTCATTATTGGTCCGTCGTTCTCTGTTTAATTTTTCCAATTTCTTCATCAAGTTCATTCATATAGTAAAGGCCAAGGACGACAGAGAAGAAGCATTGCAGCATTGGGTTCTACTTGGTTATTCCTACGAGAGGGGGAAAGAAATGAAAAGCTAGCTGAGACTTAAAACCACACTTAATCAGTTATCACATGCCAAGACAACAAAACAAAGATAGAAGAAACGTCATCTATAAAGTTCTGTTCACCATAAAATGCTAGCTGGTATTATGTCGCTTGCAGAAATTGCATAATACCAACCAAATCAAATTACAGAAAATTCGTGAAAAGTCTGGAAATTTCCTTCTAATATGGTGTTAAGGATAAAAAACACCTGACCTTTGTTATCCGGACGAGTGACAGATGCAAGTTACAAGTATATATATCTCACATAGATATTCTTAATTGAAAAAAAAAAAAAAACAAATCATGTATTTGAAATAATATATCTTTACACTTGTATTTGAATATTCGTGAAACACAAACGCTAGAGAAAATGAAGAACCATACAATATAGTTTCGCTTGCCTAACGGAGTTAGTAGATTAAGAGGCAAAAAAAAAAAATAAGGGTTTAAACGAATGCATTAACATATGTTATTAAGTTATATAAACGGCGCGAATGCTGCTGGGGGGTTTAGATCCCATAAAGAACAGGTCGATACATAAAAATGAGAGGGGTTGTGGTTGAGGACGATGATTTTGAAAAAGTTGACCATTTTTTTCTTTTATTAATGAGTGAATTTTAGCAGAGGGTACTTCAAAGGCATCATAAACAAAACGAGCAAACAAGGTAACCATAAGCCACCTATTTCCCACCAGTTTGACGCTCCTAGCCTTGGGCTTTTCAATATGGTAGAGCTACTGCATGCTCAAGTTTTAATCCATCCCCCTAGTCAAATAAATTAGGATATCGCAGAATTAAATTTAGAGGCAGAAAAAAGAATAACCGAAGGGAGTATTTAATCGTTCGTCTAGAGTGAACAAGCTCCATATATGCTAAAAACCAAGTGGCGATCAGCCCATTACCTGATTTCATCAAGACTTGTGTCTGATCACACTGCACAAAAGTTCTTTGTTCTTTTTCTAAGAAGACCTTAAGTCCTTTATTTAATGTTCTTTACATGCCGTATTATAGCAGTTTTAAATGGTCTCAAGTGAAATTGCACAAAATCAGACCATATCACATGCATCTTGCAAACAGAAAAGAATGACTGAATTCATCGCCACTGCCCACCCGCTGAACCAAGTGAAAAAGCTTTTTTGAACTGGGAAAAGAAATGAGGCTGCTTTCAGGTATAAACATCAGATATGTGAGTCCTGCAAATAAGCATCAATGGCAAGATAAATTTGCAGTCAAGTCTAGATCAAACCACGGTTTGGTAGAAAAATTGAAAAGATGCTCTGCTTCGGAGTATCTTATGAAAGTTTAGAATTCATCCCTTTTGAATAATTTGAT
>JBBYHK010000015.1:9080283-9093211 GCA_038382065.1 Adansonia grandidieri | reverse complement strand
AGCGTGTTTTTTATGAAGCTGAACGAACATCAAGGAATAAAAAGAATAAGTAGAGAGAGAGAGAGAGAGAGAGAGAGTACCGCCAGTTCGAGATCGGTCTTCACAGAAGCTTGCTCTTTAACAAGTTTCTCTAGAAGCAAACAAATCATAAAAAGAATCATCAAAATTGTTCGAATTATTCAGAAAACAACATAATTGGAACAAATCTTGTCGATCAAAACCTGCAGTTAGTTTCAAATTTGCGAAACTTCCCAAAGAAACTGAATCGGAAGATTGGCGCGAGGAGAATGAGAAGGTTTTCGCGGCTCCAGAGCCGGATCGTGATAAGGATTTGAAATGATCCAAGCTTTTCATGCTTGGAAGCCCTAGCTTCTGCATCTTCAAAGAACAAAGATCAAATATACCAACGAAACCCTAGAAACTTCGCATCAGTCGCTCTCGGCAGCTCTCCGTCAGAAAAATCCGAGTGTTTTTTGAGTAATAAAATTTGAAAATGGATTAGGCGCGACGGAGATGTGGTATTTATAGGTAGTGAGGTCGGAAGGAAGTCGGTTAGGGGGACTTCCAATTGCATGTGGTCGGTCCTATTCTAACATTTTGCAGCCTCTACTACGAAGCTATTCTTCCTATCCAATACCATATCATAAAATTTTTGGTTGAATTTATGTCATGTAACATTAATTTTGTACAAAAAAATATATTAAAAATAAATAAATAAAACATCATTATTCTTTTTTAAATATAATTTGAAACAACCTTTTATAAAGGGATGATAATGTTTTTATTGATATCTGAAAATTTTTTAGTATTTTTATTTAAGTAAAAAACATTTTCAAATATTTATTTAAATAATAAGATTATTTAATATTTCTTTTGGATAATTTAGGGCTATTAAAGTTTAATTTTGATCACTAAAATTAAAAATCTAATATTCTATTAAAATTATTTTATATTTCATTCACATATAAAATATTAGAATTTGACTTATTTATTATATCTTCATTGTCTCTTCACTTTTTTAACTTTTATTCCGGAAAAATGTTAAAAAATACAATTATAATTTTTTAAATTTCTTAAAATAGCTGATTAAATGTAAAAAAAATTTTAAAAATAAAAATAAAAACCTTAACCGAATCTTTTCTTTAAAAATATTTGGTTGATGTAACAAGAGACGCTTAAAAAATAATATTAAAAATACAATATTATTGAAAATAAATTTTCAAGTTGTAATATTTTGATAAAAGCTTTCATTTGAGTGAAACTCAAAATTAAATTTAATTAATTTATATATTAATTAATATCTAATAAATTTATATTTTTTTATTTTACTTTTATTATTTAAAAAAAAAAAAGGAAGAACACTCCATTGAGCGAGAAAATTTTGTCCAGTTTGTCTTCTTACAAGGTTCCTTTGTCCATCTCTAGTTTCTACTATATACCAAAGGAAAAGACGAAAAAACAAAAAGAGGAAATAATAAAATAAAAAATCAGAGTGACAAAGCCGACTCGGGTCACTTACACAAGCGTCTAGGGGCAAAACTTGGACTATAGCTGGTTCGGCGATGGAGGCAAAGCCACTGCCGAATCCCCCCGCCATTTCTCTTACTTTCCTCTGCATCACCGTCTGGTTTGACTACTTTCCTCTGCATCACCGTCTGGTTTGACCCCTCTCCCCTTCCTTGCCTCAAATAATAAACTTCCCCAAACCACCAGGCCCCGCCATTTCCTCCCCCGTTTTTAACAATGCCCAAATCCCAGATTCAATTCAAAAACTCCCTCCCCGACTGCGAAGCTCACCTTCCATTTCCTTCTAATTCTAATTCACTCGTGTCCGGTGGTTTATTCATCGACCCATGTCTTCCCTCTTCCTTTCTCGACTTCGTTTCCCCTTTCAAAAATTCTCCCGCTTCGAAAAGAACAGCTTGCTTTGCACGGAGGCAAAAGCGCGACGCGGTTGCTGTTAAGGACTTGTTTTTTCTGTCCGTTACCTTAACCAACGACGGTCATGTTTCAGAGCCCAAGGAATTTCAGCTAGAAAATGGAATAAAGAATAAGAACAAAGGTGAAGTAGTTGTAGCCAAAAGGAAAGCTAGGGTAACGCGACGTGGCGCCGTCAATACCACCAAGCATTTGTGGGCTGGAGCTATCGCAGCCATGGTTTCCAGGTAAACCTTAACTAATTTCGTCGTAATTTACCTACTTGCGTTTTCCTATTTGCCTAGCGCCATAATCATTGTTTGAAATGATATAGAACGTTTGTTGCTCCGCTGGAGAGATTAAAGCTGGAATATATAGTTCGTGGTGAACAAAGGAATATATTTCAGCTCGTTAAGAAGATTGCTTTGACGCAAGGATTACTTGGATTTTGGAAAGGGAACTTGATTAATATTCTTCGCACAGCTCCATTCAAAGCTGTGAATTTTTATGCTTATGATACTTATAGGAAGCAATTGCTTAGATTGTCTGGAAATGAGGAGACCACAAATTCTGAGAGGTTTATTGCTGGTGCTGCGGCCGGCATTACAGCTACCGTGCTCTGCTTACCGCTTGATACTGTATGTCAAACACTAAACATAAGATTTTGTTCCTCTTTTCATTGTTCTATTTTTAATTTGGTCTTACTCTTGTAGGCACGGTAAGCGTATGCACTTTTATATTGTACATTAGGGGCAATTATTGTAAATAGCACACGGGCAGTTGTTAATTCTTTGTGTTATTAAAGGTTTAACAAAGTTATAAGGGACCAAAAATAAATTGTAAATTAATATTATCATCTAGTCTCAAATTAGGAGTATGGTTGTGGACCAAAACTCGAGATAATATTCAATTATTCTCATCGCAATGTCATGTCTAACATGACTAAATCTGCATCTTTTGAGATTTCTAGGATAATATGTTCTGACCAACCAAGGTGAAGGATTGTGGCTCCAGGGACATCTTACCATTTAAATTATTATAATGCCACATGGAATTAAAATGTTATTCGAGATTTTTACAAAATAACAGAGTGTGATTCTAGCTTGAGAGGATTATTGCTCAAAGGAACGTTAAAAATGTATTATTCATACTCAAACTATGTTGAATTATGATAAATTCCTTTACTCAGGATTGCTATTTGGACCTTTCATAGCTATTGTCAAATTCTAGGCTCACCGTAACTAGCTACACTTTGAGAGGACTTTTTTACCAGTTATGAATGGTTTCGTTCCACTCCGGCTCCAATAATCATCAACTTCTTGAAGCAATTTTTTTCTGCTTTGTTTTATTCTGTTCTGTGCTTTATAGATTTATTAAAGATCACTTAAATGTGCAACTTATCAATGCTTCAACTAGTTGCATACAAGTTATTAATTAATTTTGCTTTCTCCTCCCCCCCTCTTCTAGGAGGGTAGTTATTTAGTTCTTGTTTATTGTTGCTGTACAGATCCGAACTAAGATAGTGGCACCAGGTGGAGAAGCCTTAGGCGGTGTAATTGGTGCTTTTCGCCACATGATCCAAACTGAAGGATTCTTTTCTCTCTACAAAGGTTTAGTGCCCTCTATTGTAAGCATGGCACCTTCAGCTGCAGTATTCTATGGTGTATATGATATGTTGAAATCAGCTTATCTGCACTCACCGGAAGGGAGGAAAAGAATTCAGAACATGAGTCAGATGGGGCAGGAACTGAATGCTTTGGATCAGCTAGAGTTGGGACCAGTGAGGACATTACTATATGGGGCTGTTGCGGGTGCTTGTGCCGAAGTTGCTACTTACCCATTTGAAGTTGTGAGAAGACAGTTGCAATTGCAAGTCCAGGCAAGCAAAATGGGTGCACTGGCAACTGGTGTGAGGATTGTTGAGCAAGGAGGAGTTCCTGCACTCTATGCTGGGCTAATTCCCAGCTTGCTACAAGTAAGTGGATAAGCTTTTAATAAAATCTCCGGAATTGTTCCTCAGAAGCTTTTTGCTAATTATCCGTCTCTATAAATGCCGACTTGGGGTTAAACAATGAATATAACAGCAGAACATGAGAGTTCATCTCAAAATTATGTTCCTTTGATGTTCTGAAGTTCTTCGAACTTGATTATTTTCTACACGTAAATATATATAATTATAACATTTTATTTGCTAAGTGTTTAAATGGGATATTTCACTCCCTCCCCCAACTATTTGTGGCTCAATGTTTTTCGCAGCAATACAATATCAACTTCCTCAAAACTCAAATTGTTGATGTGTAATTCTTTAATCATATTCTGTTCCAATAATCAAATTCCGAAACGTATTTACTTGTATGGTGTTTCTCTGTAATGATTTTGAAAAGAAATTGTATAATCTATCTTTCTTTTTTCATTTTCTTCTTCTAAATTTTTAAGCTTCTCTCTTTAATTAAGATATTTTTCATCCTCAGGTCCTTCCTTCTGCTGCAATCAGTTATTTTGTATACGAGTTTATGAAGATTGTTCTCAAAGTGGATTGAAGAGAGACAATGGATCCTCTCAGGAAAAGGACTGGTAGGATGTTGTACAGGGACTATAAAATGAGCAGAGCTTAAAGATTCAGAATGGTAAGATTTAGTCATTTAAACTTAACAGTTATCATTGATGTTCTCCTCATATTTTTGTACCTGACGAGATAAATTGAAATCTTTATTGACATCTTTAAATTCTTTATTATGGACGCACCATCCAATTGCTGATTGAATTGACTTCCATAGTTTAGAAGCTCTCATACTCACAATCAGGAACTTGGTGATGCATTTAACCATTTTGCTAGGGACCTTAGGTGGCTGAAGGGGGGAGATGTATAATAAAAGCTTTTGATTATATCAGTTATGAATGACGTGCACTCGATGCTTGAAACTTTCGATAAGAAGGATTCAAATATTTGTCACCATTTTCGGGCAAAAAGAGAGGAAAAAGTCACTTTCATGTTAAATTAGTCAAATGTGCTTGTATTCCATGCAAATAAACTATGTGCTTAGAAAATGGGAAGAAGAAAACTATCTATCAATTTTGGCATTCCCATCCAAGTACAAAATTTTGGTTCTGCCACTGGCGTTAGCAGGTATATGTAATCCAATTATAGCTGCCCAATTATGCTTAACCGATTGAAAAGGGCTTCAAAATGCTGTTGTGTTGCTTGTAGTGGCGACTGGCACAGTATGTTATCATTCGTATGAAAAATGTATGTTTGAAATTTTGGAAGTGGCTTTATATTTATTCAACTCTGAAGGTGACAGATGAACAGTTTTATATGATTTGCCATCCATCTTTGTTTAAAGAACGCTAATCAGATGCAGCGTGCATGGCCTTATCTGTTGAGAGGTTGAGACTTGAGACCATGCATGCAAGGCTGTCAGTTCTAGGACTGGAGTTGCGTCCATGACTCTTCGTGAAGTATAATGGTGCTTAGGTGGAAGATGAAGCTGGACGTACGATTGTGTTTGTGCATGGTTTGATTAGATCATCCGCACTTTGTACGCATCTTTGATGCTATAACAAAGCCAGTCTTATGATCCTGGAGAGGACATTCTTGAATCTCATAGTGTATTAGATTTTGACTAGGTATATAAACGTTCTCACGATCTTTAATTTATGTGGTACCTTTTGTGAATAAAACAACAGGGCTTATTGAGTCATAGTGAAAAATATTTTACAGGTCGGTGTGGATCATCACAGCTAACTTGTGTCCGATTATTCACTCTAAAGTCTAAGCCCATATGAGTTGTTGGGTGCGAAATATTTGAAAATCTTATATCCATTGCCCGCTGAAGCTTAAACTCCAGCATGCTTGAGATCTTTCAACATTACTGATCGAGTTTGAGAAAGCATCATATGTTCCTGATCTAAAGATGCTTGATAGCTTAGCTATGGGAATGTAGTCGCATAGATGAGAGCCTCGATGGACCACTACGAGTACGTGGGCTTCGAATTGACAGTTAAAAAAATAACTCTGCTTGTCTGTCTGTCGGGCAATCACAGGTTGGCACTTGTGATCCCACCTAAAAAATGAAAGTCGATAACTGTCACTTCATATTGAAGACGATGACAATTAAAAGTTAAAACCACCAGCTTTCATTTCCTTTTCTAACTTTTTTCCCCAATTAATGGACGGGTACCAATCCCTTCCAAATTTAATTTGAAAAAAAGACATACTTTAAAGAGCATATCACTTTTAAATAACATTATTTAATAAATTTGAGTTTTAGATTTTAACGTATACAGTCTTTTTTATTTATTGTCAGAGTGTTTTTTATAAAAAAAACAAAGGAAAAAAAAGGAAAATTTTCCATAAGGATAAACTAAAACAACAGAATATCAAAATATAGAGAATAATGATACAAATGATAAAAACATGAAATTAATGCAATATAATATTGCAATTTGGAAATTGCACGCAATTTTTTGTGTTAACCTTTAGGTTTTCTTCACCCAAAAAGTGCCGACTAGTGAGTAGTGACTTGTCCTAAGTTACAACGTTCCGACTACCGAATGACGACGTATCATAAATTACCAGAAGCGTTCTATGAGCGGTTCTTTCAAGAAATATTTTTTAGTTATTAAGTTTACCAGACGACTGAGAACCAAATGTTGGACTTGGAAGAGTGGAAAACAAACGCGAAAAATTGTTATGTGACACACGTGTCGGTCAATCATTGGTGTATTACATAAATGCAAATGCAGAAAGGTTTGAAAATTGGATTCTTAATTTCCCACCAACATAGCCGGCTCCGAAATAATTCATCATTTCATGATTCTTGTTTCTTCCAAAAAAAAAAGCTTCGTTATCTACGCCACGCAGAACCGTTGTTCAGCACCATGTCTTCTTCGCGTGACGGAGCCATCAACAGTGGCTGCCGCTGCTCCCGTTCCTCCGGCGAGAATTGTGGTTTCCATGATGGGGCCTCTGATTATTGTATCCCCGCATCGCACGACGAGACTTGCACGCATTGCATGAGCAAACCTTCGTCATGTTCTTCCTCTCTACTTAGTTTTGATTCGATTCTGTCAACGGATTCTAAGAAGTTGCGGAGAATTTTCGTCGCTTCGGCTAAAGGCTTCTCAATTGGCGCTGGCCTGCAAGGTGGCGTAGCTATCTTCTCGATTCTCGCACGTTTGCGGCGCAAAAAATCAAGGTAATTATTATACAAAATTTGATCACTTCTTTGTAACGCTTTAAGAACAGCAAAATAATAACAGTGTTCTGATATAGGAAAGTTGGAGCGTTTTCTGATAAAGAAGCTATATCTAAGGCGGTTAAGGAGACACTTAGATACGGCATTTTTCTTGGAACTTTTGCTGGCACATTTGTTTCGATAGATGAAATCATCGCTGCTCTCGGAGGACATAATAGGCAATGCTCTTAATCTTAACTTTCCTATCATTAATTGAAATGAAAATTATTTTATGAGCTTGAGTTTTATTTGAGTGTTAAATTGTGAATAAGGACCGCGAAATGGAGGGCATTAGTAGCCGGGCTGGTTGCAGGGCCGTCCATGTTTCTTACCGGGCCTAACACGCAACATACGAGTTTGTCCATATACATACTCATGCAAGCTGCTGTATTGGCATCACGCTGTGGAATAAAGAGTAAACATTTTGGGAAGCTTTGTAAACCTCTTACTTGGAAGCATGGTGACATATTCCTTATGTGTCTCTCATCTTCGCAAATTTTGTATGTTACTCCTATTAAATTCTCTTGGTTATTGGTGTTGTATTCTACTTTTAAACTTTAGTGCCATTGTTATTGTCTAATCATGGTAATTATTGTTTGTAGTCTTGTAGAAGTTATCGGTGATTAAGCCACCAGGGATTCTAGTCTCCTCGATTAAGAAGTCTTCCGGATTAAGTTAACAGTCTACCAATTTCCTTGCTGAACCATTTAAGACAAAAATAAAGTCTGATAATGTAAAATTTTGGAGGCATTCTCAAATATATCAGATTATATATGAAACGTCATAAGTGAAAGTCTAGTCAGCATGCCGAGGGACTCTATTGTTCGCTTTTTCTGGTCTTTTTAACTATCATTCAACCTGTTAAGCAGGCAAACCAAATTCAAATGTTTGCCTGCAGCCTTGTCATCTCCATAGTTAAAAGTTCATTAGATCTTAGGCTTCATAGCAGAAACCTAGATACTTAACTCTTAAAGTTGGTAAAAGCCTAATTATGTCATAGAATATCCGAAAGAAAGAGGAAAAAAAAATTTGCTTGATTTAAAGTAAGTGATCATTATACATTTTTAGGCATCATTTGAAAAGGGCTTGATGTCATTGTGTAGCTCTAAAAGTTGTACACGTAATGGCATCCAAAAACACTGTCTGGACTCTGGGAAAATTTTACTCAATATGTTTCCTAAGAGGATGATAAATGCACTATTTTATCTTTTTGGGCATAATTTTCAAGTGGAGCATTTATACTTTCAGGTATTCTTACATCTTGAAGCAAGATAGTTTGCCCCCATCGTATAATTCCTTTCTCAATAAACATGGTGGAAAGGATATTGTCATCCTGCAAGGTGTAAAAGAGCTTGCAAGCGGCCTTCCATTCACCAAGTTGGAAGCAATAGAGAAACTTTACAAGGCAACAGATGTAGACATTAAATTAGATCCTAAAATGAAAATCCCATGTTCGGTATGATCCCTGTTTCTCCTTTTGTGTGTTCTGTATAGTAGTACTAACGTATATACCTTGTTCATAGCATGCATTCGTTATTTAGTTGCCTCACTTTGTTCCGTTGGAACAAAAACACTAACAGCAAAGCCTTTCCCCCTTTACAGTTCCCACAATAAAAATAAGACTTCACCGTTGTGTTTTAATCATTTAGAACCTTATTTGAGTAAGACCATTAAAGATGGGGGCTTCTTTTTTCCATTCAGGGCAGATGTGTGTGTTAATTTTTGTCATCATGAAGATTAAGTTGGAGCATATTGAATATAATTGTTTGCAAGAGTTGAAGAAAAGTAAGCAAGGAGGTTTAGGTTAAGAAAGGAAATGAGAAGTGACTTGCAGCTTTTCGTTAATTTCCCTCATTCTTTTCTTATCTCATAATGCTCATTCTTATGGGAGAAAAACTCTCCTTCTTGCTGCTTTATCAGAAACTAAAAATAGAAAATCTGAAAACAGAAGCAGGCGAGAGTATGAAGATATATGAATAGAAAAAGTGCATGTCTGAACTTGAAATGCAGCTTTGTATTTTATTCCTCTGTGACTTCAGATGGTCTGGTTATCAACCTGATACTGCCTTGCAACTTCCAGAATTTGGGAACTGATACGGTGCTTTTCGTCTTCTTTGGAATTATTTGCTGACTCATAAATGTACAAGCATGTTTTTGACAACCTAAAACTCATGTAGTAATCATCCGGAGTTATCCATTACCGAAAACTATGTAATGCACTTCATCGTTCTTTGAAGTGTTTATAAGCCTTGCAAACATAAGTCATTTGCATTTCACAATTCAATATTTTCTTCCAAAAAATTTAGTTATTTGGATATGGAATGTAGATAGTTCGAATTGGAGTAACTTAACCGCTTTATTATGTTTAATTCTTCCCTTTGTGATAAGATCCCTAGAGTGCTCGCATTAATCAATTACTTGATTTTTTTTTTTTTTGTAGAAATCATCTTGTTTACGATTTCTGTTTAAATCGATCAGATAACTTTAGAAGTTGAGAACAGACTTTAAATTCAAGCACTCAAGCTGCTAGTGTTTGAAATTTGCTGACAAAGTATATTGTTACATTTGAGAAATATGCTTAAATCCTCGTGCTATTCGCAGATAACAATGGGGATCAGTCATGCCGTGCACATGTTACTTTTCTTATTGAAGCATATATTTCATTCCAGTTTATCTGATTCCTGCGTTAATAGGAATGCTGAATTAGCATCTCCTATATTTGATTGCTAGAACAAAATAGATTCTCTTGTGGGAATCATTTTGTTTGTGATTTCTGTTTAAATGACTCAGATAACTTTAGAAAGTTAAGTATAGACTTCGGATTCAAGCACTCGAGCCACCAATGCTTGAAGTTTGCTGGTAAAGTGTATTGTTACTTTTGACAACTATGCTTAAATCCTCAAGATATTTGCAGATGATCCACGGGAATAAATCATGCGTAGCACATGCTGTTACTTTTCTTATTGAAGCATATAAAAGGGCATTACCAGTATATCTTCCAGCTTATTTGATTCCTGCATTGATAGTTCATCATCAAAGGCTCTTAAAAAGGTAATGCGGTTCTTTTTTTTCCCAGTTCTTGACAACTGTTTAGTTGAAATTCGATGAAGCTTTCACTTACAATGTGGCTACTTATTATTTGGAAAAAAAAAAAAAGAAAAAAGAAGAAAGAAAGAAAGAAAAGGAACTCGTTTACTTTATATGTTATGACGTTAAATTATTCTCTCTGCTTAGGGCCCTCCATGGTTACCATAGTAGCTAAAGGCCCCTTTACAATTTGATTGAGAGATTGAGCTTGTTGTAGTGGTTGCTACAGTTTTTGGCAGGCTTGTCAAATTTTCGCTTCATAATAGTTTGGTTAATAAAGAATTATACGTCTAATTAGATTTTAAGGACCTCATCATTTGAGCATCAGGGAAAACCATATTGTAGACTTGTTTGTTCTACTCTTTCGTTTTCTTTCTGTCCTCACCACCCCCCCTTCTAACTCCATGTTACCATTATTGTCTAACATAATTCTTTTTGAACTTAATGCAGGCCTTACACAACATTAAGAAATGCTATTGTTGGTACTGCCAGATCAAGCTTATTTTTATCAACCTATTGCACATCTGCTTGGTCGGTGTTCTATATTTCTACTGTGTCATGCATTCTGTTTATAAAATTGTCTATTTGTTCTCCATGATCAGTATTTCCTAATGTTTTTCCAGCTTCAATTTAGACCTCTCCCTTTCTCAAATCTTTTCTTGATAGGTTTGGAATTCGAATCTTAACGTTAAGAACTTTTTCCCCTATACCTAGACCAAAGCCTCTTTTGTACCCACAAAAAAAAAAAAAAAGATAAGCAGTAAGTTTTTCATATATTAACATGCCATTTATGTGTTGTAAAGATTTCTTAGCTTCATTTGTGTTTCTTTGCTTCTATTGTGGCAGTTTACTTTGAATGTCTTTTCTGTGCTTCATGCATCAGTTTTTGTTAATTTCCAGTGCCTTGAACATGGTTGAAAGTTAAGAATTACTTACTTTATCTGCTAAAGTCTGCGGGATGACGTAGACTCTGAACAGGATTATATGTTTGCCTAACATCTTTCGTCTCAAATTAGAAATGGCAACATAATAATATCATGCTTTCATTGAAATATTGCCTTTGTAATTGAGCTAACCCCTAACTTTTAAACAGGATGTGGACTTGCCTGCTGTTTGGGTTTTTCAGAAAATGTAACATACCCATGATTGTAATGGGAACGGTAAAGGACTCTTTTCAATCCTACTTTGCTCCAAACTTTTATTTTTTTGTGAGTATCCATGTTTGTCCAATACATCCAAATAAAGATATAAAAATATAATCCGTCAAATACATAAATTTTTTTTATAAAAATAAACATATTTATTTTAAACATATATTTATATTCAACATTTACAACCGAATAAAATTTCTCATGTAGCATGTGTTATTGGGCAGTTTCCAGCCGGTCTGTCCTTGGCTATTGAGAAGAAAGCCAGGCGGATTGAGATATCACTCTACTGCCTTGCACGAGCCATAGAGAGCTTCTTTACATGCATGACTGATGCGGGGTATTTGCCACGTTCAAAGAATCTGAAGAGAGCTGATGTGGTTATTTTTAGCTTGTCGACAGCAATCATAATGCACTGCTACGCACGGGAGAGGGAACTGTTTCGCTCCAAGTACTTGTACGTACTTGATTGGGTCTTTGGTGTGCCTCCTCCCCCACGTGAAAACCCTTTTTGCAAAAACATAGAGCTGTGGGCAACGTGACATTAGGATTTCAATTTTCTTGTTGATATTTAAATGCCTGATTTGAGGGACTTCGGGGTTTAAGAGACGTTTATGGCAGAGAAATCTCTTCTCGTTGATGATGAATAGCATTTGTTTTGTGCTATTAGGGCTGGAAAAACCAAGGTGCATTTGTAGAAAATAGCAATTCATGTGGTAAATTATTCCCTGCTGAATTTATGATTCGTAATATGGGTAAAAGCTTTCATGGGGTTTCAAGTTTGGGATATCAATTTTCAACATTTATAAATTTATCTTTAACCCAATATGCTTCGAATCTCATCTGAACGGGAAACTTCCTGCCCGTCTCGGGGCAAACAAGAGCACCGTCCTCAAGATGAAGCTCCAAGAGGGCTGGTGGAACTTTGTTAAGAGCTCAATAAGCTCCGACTCTAACACCAAGGACTAGGTGCCTCCTCAGGAAGCTTCCTGACGTAATCCATGATTCTGAAAGCATTGGAAAACACTTTTCAGTCGATCTTTGTAAATATGTTCCTGAGGAAATCATATTAGATTGACCCAAAATTTGAAAAAAAAAAATTATTCTAGATTCAATTCTATTCAAGTTGTGATTGTCGAGTCATACATAAACCAACTCTTAGGTACATCTAAATTTAAGTAAAAGTTTGTTGTTAGATAAAGGTCCAACTATACTAGCTTGACGTTGAAATTGATAGATATCCTCCCAATCTAAACAAAAGTTACAAAGACATTGCATTTCAGACATTTATATTTCAGTAGGATGATGATTGAGATCATTATTTGTTTGTAGTAGCATTCGCTAGGTGAAATTGGCACCAACTGTAATTAAGAAGAGCAAATCCCAAAAAGACGAGAGAAATGAAAAATAATGTCTCTAAAAAATGGCACATGCTGTTGCTGACATGATGAACATAAATGAACCGAGAAAACAACCCTTAGGCCTGCAAGATCCAATAATCCAAAAGAAGTGGGCAGACAGTGATTATCTTTTGAAAAA
>JBBYHK010000015.1:9018527-9032532 GCA_038382065.1 Adansonia grandidieri | reverse complement strand
ACTCTGTTTTCAAGCAAGTTCATGAGCGGCCCATCCTCATAAAATTTGCTTCAGATATTTTCTTAGTTTACTTTTACGATCCGTTTATTTAGTGAAAAATAGTTAATCAAAAAGAATCATTGAGTTATTGATCTTTTTATACTGATTTCGTGGTTCAAAGAATTTGGGTAACTTTAGAATATGGGAAGAAGAATAAAAAAAATGAGACGACAGTGGAGACTTAGGAGGAGATAAAGACAGGTAAAAGAAAGAGGCATCACATAAGTGGGCCGACGATGCACGGGCAAAGCCTACGACACAACAATTTGGCTTGTCTTCATCCATCCGAAAAAAGATAATCATGATGGAAACTGGAAAGGTGCAGTCTATGGTGGCATTGTCGGTTGATCAATTTGCGATTATCACATTACCTGTAAAAAAACTAAAAGGTGATCAGATTTTTCTTGAAAGCGGCAAGGCAACGCAAAAGATTTTTGTTTTGAGGTGCCTAATGAATTAGCATCAAATCAAATTCTATTCAATCTACTGTCAAAGTTAAACCAAAAAGGCTTGATCTTCGATTGCATGAAATAATTCGGTGAGTTTTCGGTTTTAGCTCGAACTTAAATCTCTGTGAAAGAGCTAAACCGTATAATTCACGATATTCCATGTAAGTTACCTGAAAACCGAAGAAAACCCAATAAGATCTTGATTTTAAATTAGAGTGTGCATGAATTTCCAAGTAAAACCCAACAAATTTTCCTATTTATAAACAAGTTTTGAATCAACTCGGAAGAAAAGTTTCTTTTTTTTTTATCTCAAAAAGAAAAGAAATTCAAGACAAAAGGTTTATTTGCCGACGTGACGAAATTTCACTCGGTTTCGCAATGTTTATTATGATTTCTTTTAGTACGAGAAATCTACGAGAGTTGCTAAAGTCAAAAAGCACCGATGAGACCGAACCAAAGCAGCAAAGGTAACGGGAAGAGAGAGAGAGAGTCCCATGAAACCCTTCAACCGTACGTTTCTAACATCAAATCTTGTACGAAAAAACTGATGTAACTCCACTATCTTCAATTTTCCAGACCTAAAAATGATCTTATACTCTTCTGGAACACCAATTTCATATAATTACGAACACTTCTTTTCCCACATGAAAATACTAACCACAAACCCAACGGTGGAGATTAATTTCGATAATTTTTTTGTCAAAAATTCCCCATCCAATCAAAGAAAAAAGTTGGGACATGATAACTAATAAAGCATGTGGCATGGAAGACTTTGTATACCCCACACCCCACTGTAAAAATTCTCCTAAAATCCTCGATGGGGTGAAATTACTTTGCTTTTTTTTAATTATTTATAATAATATTATAAAGGGTAGGTTGAAGTTCCATTCCGCAAACATTACACCGTGATTCATGCGCGTGTTGATTTTTTTACTACTTCACTGTCTTTGGGTTAAGTTCTAGCTATTTGCAGTCTTTTCCTCCCAAGTTTCATCCTTGCAAATCTACTCATATTTCTAATTTTCTCTCAAATGTCTGTTGCTCCTTAATTTCATAAGATCTAAAGCTTGGAAAATTTTGTTGCTCGAGAAAGACGATTTTAAGGATTAGTTGTTTGATCAAACAATCTGGCGGAGTTTGTCTTCAACGGGTTAGCTTCTACTTCTAATTTGTTTTGTTTATATGTTCCTTTTTTAACTTATATATGCGTTTTAGATCCAAATTTCTGTTAAGAATCTAAATGTTGAATTCATTTATTTGCAATGGGGTTAATTTGATTTGACTTTGTTTGCAATTTGATATATTTTGAGAAATAATGGAAGAACTTGGCAAAATTGTTCTGTGAGATTCCTTCGTTTGTTTGAAAGAAGACAAGAAAGTTACTAGCTTTTTTTCTTTAATGGGGTTTTGGGATTATTGTCTAATAATATGGCAGTCTGTCTGGCAGACGTATCTGCTCAAATAAGTGTGAAAAAGTTAACTTACCTTAAAGGGGCTTTGGAGTTTTCTTAACTGGGTTGCTCTTGTTCTTGTGCATAAACAGGGAAGGTTTAAAGGAAGGATTCGGTGAAGCTTTTGGAGAGAAGTTGGGCATTCAACTCTGGCCGACAATCTAGTGAGACCTTCTCGAGCCGGAGAAGGCCTTGGCCCTTTCATTTCCGGTGTTTGTTCACCTTCCGATTGCACACGGTCGTTGGTTTGGTGTCTTCCTATTGATTATGGCTAACTTTTAAACAATCGATTCTCTGATATTTTGATCTTTGCAAACTCAAAAGTTTCATTGTTAAAGCTTAATTAGAATTGGTTAGAGATGTGAGCGTCAATAGGCTACGTTCAAGAGAAGGAAGAAGATAAACAGTGCATCTATTGAGGCTTCTTTTGAGTTTGGGACCAAATCATCCACATTTGGACAATGGCAAAATTCAATTGTTTCTCTTTATTGACCGCGAAGAAGAAGAAAGATAAGGTGAGAAGGGTTTTAATTCTACATATTCGGTTTGTGCGTATCTGGTAATTTCCGGCTTCATCTTCTTCGATCTGGTTTATTTGTAGGGGGATGATGCATCATCAACAGCTGGTGAACAAAAGAAAGGTCGAACCCTGCAAATTAAGCTCGAACAACCAGTGCAGCCTTTTGAGAGTGATGAATTTAAATCAACGCTTTTCACTGTCCCTGTACCTCTTGGCTTTCAGGAAGATTCTCTTTGCAATGTCAAAGTAATCAGCCAGGAGAGTCCTGTTGGATGTGAAGCAGCAGAGAAAGCATATGAAGGGGAAGATGAGCATGAAGAGAATGCCTCGATTAAGAGAGAATTATCCGACTTCGATCTCCAAGCCCATGTGGCGAATTCGAGTGAAGAATTTGATTTCAGAACCAAAAGGGTGGCTTCTTCAGATTCATTTGAAAATGAAACAAAGGAAGATTTTATCCACCAAGCAGACAAAAATGTTGAAAAGGTTGTTGGTATGATTCAAAGTGGACATATTAGTGATCCTGGGATGAGGAGGACTGACTTCTGGGCTTCACCAAAACTTAAGCGCTCTTGTTCTAATTTGGAGGCAGGAGATGTGCTAAGAAAGGTAGCCGGTCAGTTGCCTCTATCTAAGTCTCAGTCCTTTGAAGAATTGCAGGAGTCATCAGCAAGAGTAAGGGACAATTTTAATCTTAGTAGCTCTGCTTCTGTAACGACGCATTGCAGTGCTGATAGAGTGATGTTGAAAAAACATGCTTCCAGTCAAGTTCTACCTTCCAGGTGCAGAAGTTTATGGTGGAAATTGCTCCTCTGGAGCCACCGTAACTCACACAACCATTGGACAACAAAGCCACAGCCTCTTCCTATCCCTTCTAATTTGAACCAGCAAGGTGGGTACTCCTCGGATACAATTGAGCGACATCAAGCAATGAAACTGAGCAAGATGGAATCACCTGGATCATTTACTGGAGAGTCCTTGAACAAAGACTTCACTGGCAACTTCAATGACAACCAGCGTTGGAATGGTTTACATAAGGGAGTTTCAGGTTTATGGCCCCAGAACCAAAGGGTAGCACTCCCTGCTCCGTCGTCATCATTTATGAGAGTGGATGACTGGGTGAGAGATCTTGATACCCAAATTGCAGAGCCTGCTGATGATGTGAATGCTGACGAGGGCGTAACTTTTCCACCTTCTCCAGATACTGGTAAATCACCAGCAAGAAGCACAGCCCACTTGACTCGCGGTTCAGATATCAATCTGTCTGAGGGGATTTTACATGCCAATAGTGTCATTCAGACTCTCAATTCTTCCTCAACTGTTGCTTACATATCAGGAATAGGTTTGAAAGCTATTCCAATTATCTCAGGTTTCTCCAGCCTTCGGTCTGTTAACTTGTCAAACAACTTCATAGGTAAGCTCTCAAAAAAAGTTGCTGATCGTTTGAGATGGTAATTAGTTTGCAGTTTGCAGTTTGCACTTGGATATATGATTATGATTCTTGCTTTGTTGGCAGCTCATATTACTCCCGGCTCACTGCCAAAGGGCATTCACATACTCAACTTGTCAAGAAACAAGATCAACACCATTGAAGGACTTAGAGAATTAACTCGGTTGCGAGTAGTTGACCTCAGTTATAACCGCATCGCTCGAATTGGACATGGTATCTAACTTGTGAACCTCTTTTCCATTTTTCATCCAAAAGTTTTTCGGGATTTTCTGAGAACATTCTCCTTGAGCTAATTGCATGTAATTCTAAAAGTGCGTTGTCATTTTTTACGATGCCAGGGTTGTCAAACTGCACACTGATCAAAGAACTGTACCTTGGCGGGAACAAGATAAGTGATGTCGAAGGGCTGCATAGGCTCTTTAAGTTAACAGTCTTAGACCTGAGCTTCAACAAGATAACAACAACTAAAGCACTGGGCCAGCTTGTTGCCAACTACAACTCATTGCAAGCATTGAATCTGTTGGGAAATCCAGTGCAGAGCAACATTAACGATGACCAGCTGCGAAAGGCAGTTTGTAGCTTACTTCCTAAGCTTACATACCTGAACAAGCAACCCATCAAACCACAAAGGGCAAGGGAAGTGCTCACCGATAGTGTTGTCAAAGCTGCATTAGGGAGTAGCGGTTGGAGCCCTAGAAGAAAAGCAGCAAAAAGAGCCGGCCAAGGTGGTTCAACATCCTCCAGCGTGCACAGAACCATTGTGGCAATTGGGCAGAAGAACAAAAATAAATCAAAGAGCCGAAGTCGTCATCACTTATCCGCAAAGTCACATGCACAGGCTTCTTCATCCCATTAGAGATTTGACCAGCGATCTATCTGGAGAATTGATGGGAATTTTTTTTTCTTTATTTCTTTCGTTTTGCTTTGTGACCCTAAAGACTGCTTGCTATGCAGAGTGCAGACATCTCTATGATCCCCCCCTGTTATGTCGGAGTTGTTATTTTGGTAATTTGAATTGAGTTTGTGTGGTGTAAAATCAAGTGTCAATGCATGAAGTTTTGATTTCTATCTTGCTCTTACTTGACAGGATGGTTAGATGTTTACCATACAGGCATGGTAAGTAAAAACAGATAAATATAATGATTAGCAAGAAAATTCAGATAGTATTTACTTCAGCCCCATGCTTCATCAAGGATAGCCATGCATATCATTCTCAATTAAACTTGCATATCAAAGCAAGAAATATAGTATGTGAAACAGGTGCCTATTTAGGAAGATGAAGTATATCAAATGGATAAAAGGTAATCTTAGGAGATAGTCGCCTGAAAGGTGGCTGAGCGGAGAAGGAGATAAGATATCAAGAGAATAATAGATTTTCAGCTTATCTCACTTACACAGTGTTTGAGCTGACAGAAGACAACTGGGTTGAACAGCCCCAAAAAGTGTAAACCAATTAAGTTTCTAAAATATGGCTCAGCGAGAAGGAAGCAGAGGCTATCATCCCTGCTGGAGATACTTTTTGTTTACCCCTTCTGCACTTCCTTACACTTTAATGGATTACATAGTTAAACCCGTTTTTTCTTGTTGCTAAAATTTAAATGTCCATTTCTTTGATACAGGCCAAAGCCGAGATCGACGATAATCTGAGAAAATACAGAAGAAAATGGAGAGAGAAAAAAACAAGGAAAGGACACTTTGAGAATTTAGAAGAGAGAGAGAGAGAGAAAGGATTAGGAAGGAGAATATTTGTTTATAGTTTTCATTCTCAATACCTTCACAGAATACAGACCTATTCCTTTTAATGCCATTGGCGGTTACATGACGTCACACCAGTTAATTATCAATGTTAGACTAAACGACACAAGAACATTTGGCACGTATCATTGTTTATATGATCTCACATACAATTAATATAACTTACCTTGAAACTCATCCTCAGGCATGATCCAGAATAGAAGTGTTGATTTGACAGTTGGAAACGAAAGAACACCGAACTCAACACAGGCGTCGTCGAGACGGAGGATTTGTTCGTGATGTTTGGAGAGATATTCTTCGGTTTCTGTGCGAGGAACTGAAAAGTAACGTTCCGGTCGAGGAGGGATTCGAAGAAGTGGGTAATTTTGTTGGAGCCAGACCGGACGGATCGGGTTGCAAGGAGAGTCGCCTTTGGGGGGCGTGGATATGGGAATTTAGGATTAGGGCTTAAGGGGGGATTTGGGCGAGGGAGAAGAAGCGTCAAACCAGCCATGAACGGTTTAATCAAGCGTTTGATTCGGAAATTTGTTACGGGCCAAAAATGTCTTACCGACTAGTCTTGTCAATACCAACTTAATTTGATTATGTAATATCCTTACACTATGTAACTGCAAACATGAATCAAAAACCATCATCTCCTTCAAAAATCTCTCAACTTCTCTCACTGATATTCTCTCAACACGTTCTTCTCAAATTCTTCCCCTCCCTTTCTCTATTTTCTCTTCTATTTTCCAAGCAGTAGGTTAATCACGGTTTGGTCCCTATCAAAATCCAATTGACTTCTGAAAATTTAATTATCCATCATATACTTATGATCTGCATGCAAAATCTTCAACAACATCTGACAATTTAAATCAAATCCAAAATACGAAAACGATCCAATTGACTTCTCAACTCAATTCTGATCAACGAAACCTTCCCCTTCCTTCCCATATAAAATGATTTGGAAACAAAAAAACACAGAAGGAAAGGAAAATTTTTCATCATAAATGCAAGAATTCATTCTTTTTTTTCCCCCTTGTATATACTACACGGCAAATGGCACTTGCTTATTCTGTAAAACCTTCTTCACAATCTTAATCATGTGGTTGTATTTTTACAATGAGACAAAACATGAAAATTTTAAATCTAATCCTGTACTTCCTCACTTGCAATGGCGACTCCACTTGAGTGTAATTACAAGGCCCTATGTATTGCCTTACGGCTCAATAGGAGTTTGTCGTCAAGATTCGCTTTCACTTTCATTCTCATCTACTATCTTTTTTCCGCTTTCTTCTTTCTGTTCAAAATTTTCACAAAATGAATTCGAGTAACCAAGACTTGGGGGGGTTTTTTTCTCAAGTAATTGTTCTTTTAGCTTGTTGCTTGTCTCTTAAAGAATGGTTTCTGACAGATGAGGAGTCTCTCATCACTGTTGCTTTCGATTTCTACGACTCTGGCATCCCACTTCAACTGTGCTGTTAGAGCTCTAGCCGATTCGATAACAGGGGCTGTGTCATGGATTATTAC
The DNA here is from genome assembly GCA_038382065.1 of Adansonia grandidieri. Lineage (NCBI taxonomy): Eukaryota > Viridiplantae > Streptophyta > Magnoliopsida > Malvales > Malvaceae > Adansonia > Adansonia grandidieri. The sequence continues at coordinate 9,025,359 of JBBYHK010000015.1, read as the reverse complement.
CCAACCCTGCAGCAACCATCAAATATATACATCAGCCGTATTCAAAAGGTCTGCTTATATTTGATAGAATTTAACACATGAAAAGCTGTTTGCATTGTATGCATGTGTGAGTCATGTTTCTAAGATACGTCAAAAACTAGTTTTATTAGATAGAAGACCAGAACGCATCCCTAACAATCATGAGATCATCTTGTTTGTATAGTTGATTAATATGACAAGTAATACGAGACTGCTGGACATTTTGGCTTTGACACACGACTTTATACAATACCAAAATTCAAATCTACAAGAGAAAAGTGACATTAAACCCTGAAAATATTGCAACAGAAGTTCTCAAATTGACTAAACTTACGAAGTACAACCAAATGAATAAGTGCTTGCTACTTTTCTCCTTTCCCGTGTGTGTGTGTGCTCGTTTGTGTTGATTATCAGTTACAACGACAAGAAAAGTGTTTGACATGGAATAATACATTAAGCATTACACTTAATCCACCGATGGCCATTATTACGTCATATCAGGAATAGAGAAACAGTAGAAGGTTACCACAAAAGGAACTAAAAGAAGGCATGATTTATTAATTTGATAGCATTAGTTTGGTACCTCTGGACGAAGCAACCTGTCTATCTCCATGAAAATATCAACCATGGTGCACCTGCGATGTCTACCAGTCTCTAGGGATAGAACTCCATCCGCATGCACCATATCATAAGTTCTAGGATATGTTGGAAATGCTTCACACCTGAAAATGATGCCAGATGGATCATAAGACAAATAAAACACAAAACAAAAAGGGAAACGTCTATGTGCTCAAAAAAGTATTGCAGCAAGCATATCACGTCTTTAAAATTAAGCGTCTTTAATCAATTGTGAACCTAATCAAGTAATATGATGTCCTAACTTCAAACTCAAGTTTCAGTGAATGCATCAAACTTTAAACAAAAAAGACATCCTTTTGCAGAGTCTCCTTCAGTTTAAGACTTAAGAATTGCATGATGAATACACTTCAAATATAGAAATGCTTTCTTAATGCATTGCATTTGATTTTATTTTACTCCCAGAGGGAAAAGCTTATTACTGAAGCATATTAAGTTGCTGAAAATCATTATTTGGAAATATAGGAATTACGGTTCATATTCCAGCTTCATATAAAGAATATATTAAAACGACATTGCGACAAAGAAAATAGTTTAGCTAGAAGAGAGAATCACCAGTCATGTAAAACACCAACATAGCCTCTGTCAAGAATCAGGGGAAGGTAGTTGGGACCAGTTGTTGGGACTACGTTCATGACCCACACGGATTTCCCAGCCTCCAGTAATGCAGCATTTAAACCACCATAGCGAGCATTCATGTCTAGGACATTCCTGAGCATGTTATAAGGTGGAGAAGGATCCTCATCACCAGGTCTCTTCGGATGATCTGAGAATATTAGGGGTGACAGAAGAGACCAATAATTATGAACAGCAGTTTTATAGTTTGTGGTATCCTCATTGAGGTCTTCCAAGTGTAGACCTGAAAAATATCAAAAAGATTAGCAAACAGATGAATCAGAGTGGCAGTCGGAAATTTCTGTCATCATTGCTTGATGAGTTGTTTACTTCTAACATAACCATACTAAGAACATCAAATTACCATATGGAGCTAGTTCATTCTTATTCAAGTTAGACCTAGAAGGCCATATTGCCCTCTCCTCAATAGGAACCCATCGGCGGCTATGCGTTCCACCTATACAGTTTTGAAGAGGTCGATAATATGGAGATTCAACATCTTGTCCTTTGCTACAGACAGAAGGGCCTGAACCAGGCTTCCTGGACACGAACATGAACAATAACAATAATCAGGACCTACTATTGCTTTCAAGTACTAAGGATTTCCATGATTAATATGGTCGAAATACATAAATATATGAAGAAAATTGCCTTACCGGGAGTTGTAACAACTCTTTTTGGTGGTCTTTTTCCACACAACAGTTTCCTCTTGTTGTGACATCAACTCCCAGCAGAGACTTTCTGCAAAATCACGAATAGAGTTCCACCTTTTCTGCTTCTCTTTGTTACGAAGAAAAGTCTGAACATTGGTAAGAGGTGAAGTCCACACAAAGTATCCACCAGGCCTTAGAACTCTATCAGCTTCAATCAAGAAAATACCATCTGTAGCACACATTTGGGCATAAAAATTTAATTAGTTACCAGCTCAATCACGAAAAAAGATTATAAAAGTCAGTTTTAGGAGTCAACACATTATAACACATTAAAATTAGCAAAAATAAGCGTTGAAGAAGCAGTGGCAAATTTGTAAAATCTTAAACAGTAAAAAAAAGTTGACCATGGCATTTGTGTATTCTGTTAAATTATCCATTGACTGGCACGCGTGAACTGCCAACTAATGCATCTAAAAAAGCAGTCATAAATGACTTTTATACACTATATTTAACTAAACTTTTTTCTGTCCGATACTGATGACTTTAGCCCTATGTCTATGTCCCAACACAAATTGACTCTGTTATCTAAGAAATTTACAACATATCAGGGTAGCGGGAGGGGGTAAAAAGATGGGGAAAGAAGCAGCAAATTCTACACTAGCAAAGTTTAAACTGTTAGCTGATACCTTTTTGATCCCAGTCAACACCGCAGCGTGCACAATGCAGCATATCAAATGAAAGAGATGGATATGGTAATTGTTTTGAGTTAAGAGAACCAATCATTGCAGGAAGGCCCCTTTCGAGAGTGAGTTGGACTTGGCTGCCCGAGGACTCATAGTTCGCAATACACATGGTTAAGAGCTGTTTGGAAATGAGATGAGCTCCAAAGCTTCCATAACCACATCCGATATCCAAGATGGTTCTCACCTGCAACAGAAGCCTTAAATTCAGATCAGGTAGGGGTACTAGAAACGTTAAATGTTGTTGATAATGCAAAAGAAACTAATGGAATGATGGTGCTCTTGTTTATGGTAGCTATTAAAAAGGCTTTAAGCTAATTCAGGCCTATATTTCAAGAATTGCAGTGAGCAAGCAAAAGGTGGGCAATTAAATGTATCATTAACAATTTGCTCATACAGTCAAGTAAGAGGTGATGATAACCATAAAAGTAGGCTAAACTTGAAGCTAAATAGAGATAACCTTACTAGAATAAAATAGACAAAGGGAAAAAAAAAATCATAAACCAATGGAACACTACAAGCTCAACATGCATGTTCCAAGAAATTCCCACTTACCCCAGCTTGTATGAAGTTAGATTCATTTCTCAGACCAATCATTTCAGCAATCTGATGAGAATAATCTTCCACACCATCAAACATGAGCAATGCTGAACGGAAAGAAATCTGCTCTTCCTCTAGCATCATCATCCTGCAATAGCATAAAGCAAGGAGTTGAAGTAACACTTTTATTAGAAAAAAAAGGGCGACGGGGAAGGAGGATGACGGCAATTAGATGTGAAAGTTGATTGACAAGAGAAGTATGCACTCACCTCTTCGTTAAGCTACCAGAGGAAAATACCTCTTGACCAGTAATTTTAACATTTGCAACCCAAATGACATCTCTCCCAGTTGGCCACCTAAGAGGAATTTTATAGTTTACAGGCGGAAGAACTAAACAACTTTGCCTTGACCCATGTCCACATAGTCGATCATACTCATTACCATCAGAATAACCCAAAGCAAGATTCTCTGAAACATTAAAGCAAGGAATGTGATTCTCAGACTCCTCAGGACAGAATTCTATCTCTTTCAATCTTGAAGGACCAAGAGAAAGCTCCCCAATATCCCACAAATCAGAAACAAGCTGCTCTTGAAGTCGCCTATAACCATGAAATATATGACCTCTAGATGATGTTGAAATGGAGATTGTCCACCAAAATGATCCAGTGAGAGCAAGTATCACAATCACAACTAAACTCAACTTCAAAAATAGCATTGTTAACTTATGCCGGCTTCTTGGAGTCCCAACACTAAAGGGATCAGATGCAAAACCATTCTCAGTGACACCATATTTGGAAGGAGAATTGTCCGGGAAAGGAAACCTGAGGGATAAATAGCTCAGATCAGAAGAACGATTTCTGTCCAAATCTTCCTTTTCTGTTTTATCTTTCACTTGGGCATCCCAAAAATCATTGCTGTTGCCCGAGACCCGTATTCGAGATACACTTCGATGCAAAGGCTGGGACATTTTTCTAACCTGAAATCCCAACAGTTTGCCAGCGGTGAAAAAGAGGGCAAAGTTTCAAGAAACAACTCAAGTGAAGTTAAAGTTGAAACCAAAAATAAAATCCCACTCAAATCACTCTATGAAACAAACTAACCGGTAATAAGGACGACCCTGAAATGGTTTAAGTTAAGCAAAGACACTCTGCACTTAAATAAGATCAAAACGAAGTCTTTTTCCCAATTTTAAGATACTAGATCCATAAACCCTGCTGAAAGTGAACCTCTTAGAAAAGCAAATTTTAAACAGCGAAAGGAAGAAGTGGCGTTTTGAATGATTCTAAGACTTAGACTACAAAAGGAAGAAAATAAAGGGAAGTGAAGTAGATACATTTCCATACAACAAACTTTGAGTGCGTTTCGCCGCCTGAAAGTAGTAAAGACTAGGCTCATTTCCATTCAAAATCACGTATTTTCCATTAAAATTCACTTATCTTTGTTACCCGATACTAAAATCTAATGAAAACCCAGATTAAAATGAGCAAAACCCATTTTGGATCAATTATTTGAAAATCGAAGTCATATCAAATCTAAAAAATTTAAAAACTGCTAGAAAATACACACAAGGAAGGGGAAAAAAAAAATACCTCGTTTGTGGGAGCAGAGCTGGAAACGGGAAAGACAGCGCAAATGCAGCCTCAAAATCAGCGAAATTTCATCTAACGGAGGATTTAAGAAGAATTTTCCTTTTGTTTAGTCTCAAAAGCTCTTTTTTTCCTTTTTTCCTCCTCCTTCTTCTTGCCGTTGTTGTCTTCTTTATTGCGATTTGCGAGCTCCTTCGATAATGTAAGAAAATGCAAGCGATTTTTTGCAAGGATCCAATCACGACAGAGCTCGCTCAAAGCTGAAAGAAACTAATCTCCTTTTATACAATTGTAGTAATTATTCAAATAGGCAAAAGAAGGAAGATTTAGTTGAAAATTTTTAAACGACAAGTTCGTAAAGATTTTTATTAAAAGTGATTAAATAAAAATTAAGATTAAAAAAATTTAAATCGATAGATTAAAAAGTCTCATTATATAATTTAAAAAAAAAAAAAGGGAAAAAAACTTTTATATGTTTTCCAGAGAAATATTTAAATTAAAAAATTTTGATAAAACAGACTCCCACCCGATTATTTAGCAGTAAAACTCGTTTCACCAATCAACTTAGAATATTTATTGGCAAATAATCACCTTAGAATATTTCAATAACAATAAAAATTAAAATAAATTAGGGTTTTTCCTCTATTTTTCTCAAAACAAATCCAGAAACAATTTTTTTAAAATTTAATAATTTTGATATTCAAATTTTAAAATATTTAATTCTTTTTTAATTTTCAAATTAAAGTGAAAAAAAATAAATGATAGATAAAATAGGTAAAATTTTTGAAAAAAAATAATTTGATAAGATAAAAAATGTGAGAGAAAACAAAATAATAAAGATATTAGTTTTTTAAATCATTTCAAATTTAAATGGCAAGAGGATATAAAATGATAGATATGAGTCGCATTTAGTTATAAGATTATTCACCGTTTGAAATGTTTTATCTTTTTTATCTTAACTCACAAAACATTTAATAAATATAATTTTTTTTTTATTTTCCCCTTAATTTTTTAATTCTACTATACAATATTGAGTGAGAAAAAAAAAATCTATTTTTCATCTTCTTTATCAAAAATGCTATTAAAAAAGGTTTTTTTTTTCTTTTCATATTTTTTCCTTCCAATTTTCTATCTTTATATTTTATATATAATTTTGTTTTAGTTATCAAAATTCAAAATTTAATAATAATAATAATAATAATAATAATAATAATAATAAACAACTTAAGAACTGTTATTATGCTTGTAGATGCGCTCCTCCAGCATTATTTATTGTATAAATAATGTAAATATGGGATCCAAAACTGTTATAAAACCGACGGTAGACTACTGAACTTTGTTTTTTTATTATAGCATAATATTTGACGCGTGCCTCCCTCATTATTTTATATTTTCAATGAAATAATAATAATTATTATTATTATTCATCATAAGCTCCAGAGTGTCTCCACTGCTTCATTTATTATCATGCGTGGTGGAAAAATCAAAAAATGAAATGAACAGAAGCCGACCGAAAGGTCAACCACACTTGTTTTTCCACGGCATTTTCCCAACTTATATTCAAACGTTAATTTCATTTTTAACTATCAGAAATTGCTCGGAAAAACAAGTAAATTCAGCTATTGATTCCCCCCCCTCCCCTTTTTTCTGCGGTTCAAACACAAATTTTTTTAATCTTTTTTTTTTTCTCTGTCGAATGATTGATAGTTGTTCTTTATCTTTAATTACATCTTTTTTTTTTCTTGTTATCAATTTCACCTTTGTTTTGGCCCTTCTTACACACGTCTTTGCCCTTAAAATATTTGCTATGGTAGCGGTTATAGAATAAAAAATATGAATATAAATTAAAAAAATAAAAAATAATTTAACTTGAAAAAATAATATATAATATAAATATAAATATTTAAAAATTTATAATATAAATTAATAATATATTATAATTTATATGAATATAAATATCTTAAAAATTTATTACAATATAATAAAATATATTAATATAATATACCTATATTAAATATCAAATTTACCTTTACACAAGGTTTGA